>JARHVA010002781.1:2022500-2365100 GCA_037957365.1 Torreya grandis
TGTTATAGTATGTAAGGATAATAAATAAAAATCATCTCTAGGCTACACAACCTATCAATGCATCCAAAATACTTCTCCACAAGATAATATACATATCTATAAAGTAATTATGGAACCCTAAACTTTATTCCTCAAGTAGAATGATCAATAAATAGATGTTCATTTGCACTTATTCTTCTTCGCTTCTCTATCTTTAAATGGTTGGAAATGAACTTGTATATATAAGAGGATATTTCCCTAAATCTTTATGAAAATGTCAATTTCACAAGGTCATCCATGGTTGACCTAGTGTATTTACAGGGATAATTCACTAGGTTTAAGCTAGTTCAGTCAAAAGGCTAACAAAACCAAAAAGTGAAAAATACCCTAAATTGTACAGGGTCAACATGGTCAACCTAGTTCAACCAACAATCAAAAATGGAATTAAGGCAAGAAAATGAGGATAGAAAGATTAAAATTATTGTAATGGGGAGGATTAAGAAGAATAATCTTAGGGTTAATATTTTTAGGAGATGAGTGTATAGATGGCAAGTGGCAAAAGGGACAACAATCTTATGAAGCATTGATGGTTTACCCACCCTTTTCCTGATACACCCCTTAAGGCATGAACTTATAGATATTGAGAATTGATAGGTTTCTAAAATATATAAAGTCTTAGTAATCAATAAAATTTTAAAATTTTTATGTGTATACATATGTCCCACTCAAAGCTCATCACGTGTCACATGAGTGCAACACGGGATGGTGTTGCAAGAAAAGAACATGATAACACATGACATTGATGCTAATAAAAGTGTAAAAATTAGAAAATAAGATAAATGAAAGGATATAATTGTAGATAAAGAAGTAGACTGCAAGAGATGTGAAGTCATCCAGTGTGAAGAATATTAGGCAAATCGATAGAAATTAGTGCAAAAAATAGCCAAAAATAGAAATTTTTGGAAAATAGGCATATTATAGTGAAAAATAGTCTATAAATCATCACGAATCCAATGAATTTTATGGTTTTGAAAATAGATGAGGAAAAACAAAGATATAGATAAAACAAGGAATCTAGTGGATAATAATTTAAGAATTTGAATTACTAAAAGTGGGTATTAAATAGGGGAAAAGACAAGTCATTTGGTTAAGGAGATAAAATATATATCTGGAGATAAGACAAGATAGGATGGTGAGGATATGATAGGCTAGACAAGGAGAGGCTCCAAAGGTGGTAGTAGGTGCACTACAACTATGCAGCTAAGAATCTCAAACCAATTTTTGAAATTTATATTGAATTTAAGTGAATTTTCAATAATTTTTAATTTTAAGCATTTATATATATCATAATAAGACAAAATTAGATTATAAGGGTAGAAAATAGGAATTTTGGAAATGGGTTTAGACAAATTAGGAAGAAAGCAAGAAAAAACATTTTTTAGGAAAATATAAGGGGTCGATAGGCAAAATAAATTAGGTCAACCCAGTCAACCAAGTAGGCTAAAATTGGGTAGAATCCATAGTGTTGACCTAGTATGTATGGGTTAACCCTGTACATTCTATAGGCTAAAAATGTAATGTAGTTTTTCAATTAATTCAAAAGGTCCAAGATGATAATGCAGCACTAGGAAGGGAAAAAATAAGAGGATTGAGTAAAGATTTTAGAGTAAACTAAGGCAAAAATAGGGAAATTTTGGTCAAATTAGTTTAACCAAAGAACTAGAATAAGCATGGAAAATCATGTAGAATACAAAAAGAGGGCTAGAATGGCTCAAAATGACCAAAGGAGGGAAAGAAGGAATGAGTAGGTTATAAATAGGGTATAATGGATTAAAATGAATAAGTTTAAAAGTAATTAGGCTTATTTTTTATGTGAACATGTAAAAAGAATGTATTTTGACTATAGATGACATGAAGTAACTGATATATCCTTTGTTTTTTATTTGGTTGTGTAGATGATAAAGTTTTTGGAGATTGGTGGATGTGTCCTAGTTACCAGCATTATTGGAGTGATTGTTAGATAGAGATAGGGATATACTAGTATCCATAGGTCTAAGAGGCATAACTAACATGTGTAGGATCCCCATAATTTCAGATCTATTAGTCATGTTCTTTGGTTTCTATGAATGATTAAATAACACCTTCAAATAGGAGGTGGATGGGGATGTGATAGAGGTGGCCATCACACTAGAAGATGTCCATGCCATCCTTGGGTTACCCATAATAGGAACATCAATGACCATAGGGATATCAGATAGCATAGAGGAGAGGAGAGCCTTAAACATGTGGGATGCAAGCTCAAAGATGATTTTTGGAGGCCATAGAGTTAGTATGGATGATGTATATACATCATAAATTTTGGATATCTAGAAAGAAATTATATGACTTGTGACACATTAGATGTTATGTCACAAGTTGGATGACAAGGTAACACTGTTCATGGTAGCCTTGAGTAGGATTATGATAGAGTATTGAGTTATATATGATCTAAGATCTATCATCTTTCTCTAAATCATACATGATTTGTATGAGATGTTGGTTAGAGGGAAGAAGACCATGGGACTGATCGTATTGTTGATAACTTAGATCTATGAGAGGTTTCTTATGTACTAGTTGGTTGGGTTATCACATGCAATCAATGATAGATCACCTCAAGTATGGAGATGGAGGGGGGACCAAGTATCATGGATCATGACCCATGTATCAACACTATAGTCAGTGAGATATACAGACATAATGTGGTAGCCATATGGATACATAATGACTATATGGCCATATTGGTACATAGTTTTACTATCAAAATCTAGGACATAGTTTATTGGATACTAAATGTTGTAGAGAGAGTCACATATAGTGGCATGGGTGCTAGGGTAGATGAGCCTACCTCATCTAGTGACATTGATATAAATGCTTGAGTAGTGGGCTTGATGTGTGAGGGAGCCACAAGGGAGGAGAGGACTAGGACCACAGATAGTGAGACCGACACTTAGACCATGTTGTGAGTGGCCATGGACATGTCGAGCATGATGGGGAATAGAGTAGGAGGATAGGGAGGTGAAGGTAGAGATATTAGATGTACCACTACTATTTTTATAGTAAACGGAGCAATGAACACTGAGGAAATGATGGTGATGGAGGTAGCTAGAGATAACAAAGATCAAGATCATCCCTAACAAGCTAATAGAGGAGCTAGAAGAGGGATAGATGATAGTGAGACCACTCAAGTTTAGGGTAAGATGGATGTGAACCATGATATAGGGATTTACATTGAGGAAGTGGCCTATAAAGGAAGCACTAGGAGTTTATACAAATGGGAGATTGTGTTAGGTGGTCGCATAGATGGCAAAACCATAGTAGCCAAAACATATATAAGTAATAAAATATGGCTATATTATTACTTTGAGTTTTTATTTGGAAATAGGGATAGATAGATATTTTGAGATATGATAGTGATCTAATATCCATCTAGTGTTATTTTGTAGATTTTTCTAAGGATGCAAAGGAGAGATGGGGGTCCTTGGTGAAGTGATTACTCCATGACATCATATATAAGACTTTTCATCTATATGACCCTACTACCTTGGAGGACCCTAATGTACCATTTAACCTAGCTCAAGTAAGTTAGTTTGGACTAGCTAGGGAGGTATCAAGATAGATACAATCATAAAGAGAGAGGATGTAGCCAATAGTAGAGATGGGTGTAGGCAAGATGTAGACATGGTAGGCCCTAGTTGAGGAGAGCGTTGTGAATTTATCCATAGTGGCACATATGATAGAGATATGGAATCAATTGATGTAGTCACAAGTGTAGTTAGCACACCTACAAAGATAGAGGGATTGAGATCCCAAAAATCTTCCTCACAACATACTATTCAAAAGAGTCAGACTAAGGCCTTAACAAGCAAGGTGGCTAGGCCATGAGATAGGAAGGATGAAGCCCAACCATAGAGCTAGAGCATTGTATATTATTGTATTAAATCCATTAAATATATAGAGATCATTTTAGCATATTTTTGTTAGTTATTTATGTTGTCATTATATCTTATTAGGGTTTCTCATTATGGTTATGGATGCTTTGGATATATTTCTTTATAGCACGCGTATTTATCTTTGTTATATATACTATAAGAAATATATGATATGTGGTTTGTTTTCTAGCATTATAAAAAAACACAAGCATGGTTAAAAATAAATAGGTAAAAAGGACTTAGAAAAAATATAATCAATCAAGAAAATGTACTACACACTAGTTCAAGTTGGGAAATATGTATTAACAATAAATGACTAAGTATAAAGATCCAAGAAATGGTAAAAAAATATGGTAAAAAGGATTTTTTTCTAAACTAAAGTGAAAGATTTTTTCACCAAATTAAAACAAATAAAATTGTACTTATTCACATTAGGAAGTATGACAAAGTAATAAAATGTAAGGTATGTAAAAGATCACAAAATGGTATAAAAACAAATCAATTAATTCTATCAACTATACTAAATCATGCTGGGAAGTATAAGAGAAAAACAAAATTGGCAAAATATTGGTCTTAAATTGATCACACTAATTCAATCAGGGAATCATGTCAATGATGTGTAAGTTCATAATCAATCGAATCTTATCTCATATTTGACACATGTAATTTTGGATTATGACTTAGGTCTTGAAAATTTTTGTGAGAAATGTTGGGTCATATCCATGGTCTTACTTTAAAAATCATAAAGAGAACACCACTAGGGTGGAATTAACATGAAAAATTAGGTAATCAAAGATGTTAGTAATAAGAAGGAAAAGATGGTAATTTGTGAGGATGGTTGGGTCCTATCCATGGTCTTATAATGCAACTCAAAAATTAAATCCCAAGGGGAGTGATTAGTAGAAAAATTAATATCTCTCAAGAGAAAATATGAGGGATATAGGTAATGAAAAAAGGAGTGTAAAAATCAAGACTTAGGAATCTTATGATAAGACCTTAGGAGATAGGAGGCATATTAAGGACATGAGAAGACACTAAGTGACTGGTGGTCATCTATGTACAAAGGAAACCTTCTCGCTATAAACACAAAGCTTTGTAGGTAGATAGGCATGTTACTAAGATCAACTCATGAAGGTAGATTGGTACAAGAAAAGTAAAATGGACCTACCTTCTCATGACATGTTCCCTATTCTTCAAGACCCATTATAGATCTATTGGTCTACTATGAAGATTGGGTACTTGTGTGAGAAAGTAGGTAGCACTAAAATATTTTTTTATTCTCCTCTACTAATCTACTAGCCTATCACACCCCAAAGGACCTCGACTCTACTATAAGGCCAATCATGGAGTTTGAGCTTCAAATAAAAAAATGAGATGTGATTTGAATCATGTCTTTTAGTGTGATTTGAATTTTAATAATAGTTTTTCCTTTTGATATCATTGCCTTTTGTTCAAATGATTTGGCTTTTAAATTTTTATCTATTTTTAAGATTCCTCCTCCATATGGACTTGGAATGAAAAATCATGAGAGATTAACTGATACACATGAGTGATTTTTAGGCTAATGATAAATAAATCTAAGTAACCAAAGATAAATACTAACTAGGACACTTAATATTGACAATGAACTAGCATGTGATCTCAAGTCTCAACCATGGATATGCTTAGTTTGCAGAAAAGGAACAAGGGAAAAAGGATATTTGAAAAGCAAACCAGTGTAAGGAGATAGTAATTAGTAGGATTACTTACTAACTAATCACATGGTAAAAGGGATAAAATGACAAAAGGGAGTAAGGTTGGTATAACCAACTCACAATGATAATTAACTATGAAAAATAGAGATAATAAATCAAACAATCATGAAGACTAAAGAAAAGTTTTTTGAGTAAAAATTAAGCAAGAGAGAGAAAGTAATGATAATAAATACAATCATATGTGAAATATAAATGATAAGATAAGCAAGATATAGTACAACAAGAAAAAATCACCATATATGATAAGCAAAATTTTGACATAGTGTCAAATGATACAATAGATAGATAAAGATAAAATTGGAGCACATGTCCAACCCAAATGAAATTGTGATAGAACCATGCATGTTTTCATAAACACTAATAAATATATCCACACACATTGTCCAAGACATTGGATAAATCTCTATGAATCTAAAGATGAAATATTGCTAATGTCTCATCAGTATTTAATGAATATTGGTCAAATACTTATTTTCTAATTTCCTCCACAAAAAAAGTAGGAATGCTCAAAAGATCATGTTTTGGAGGCAAATTAGACAAGGGATAGTCAAGAGAATGAATGGGATTAGGCTCTATGGGAGATGTAGTAATCATTGGTGGAGAAGGATCCATAGGTAATGGAAGGTCCATGGGTGAAGGAATCATAAGTGGAGTCATATAAGGTGGGGAAGGGACTACAGGTAGGGATGGAACCATAGGGGGTGGATCTATGGGAGAATAAGGAGGAGCCTTATTTCAATAATTACTTGTGGGAGGAGTATTATAAGGTTTAAGAATGGCTATAAGGTGATCCTTAAGATGTTTTTGAAGGATGCAAAAATGATTGGTATGATGGGTTTTACATAGATGCCATAGACAATATACCTCACCATACTTGGGTAGATATTTAGGAAGTAACTTTGAGGGAGGTATGGATTTGTTTAATGATGGGGAAGAATGATATAAGGTATTAATATATTGTTACAACTTATGACAATGGCTTGAAGAATGGTTATCTATCCCATGGAAGTAATAGATATGCTTATGAGTGGTTTTAGTAGAAGCACTCATGAAAGGAGATAAAATAGGAGTGGAAGAAGCTAGAGAACACTTGTTGGCCCATTTGGTGGGCATAAGATCCATCTTAGGTAAAGAAATCAAACCATCACCAAGGGAGGGTGATGATGAGGAAGGAATGAAACTAGGCTCAACTGAAGGAACAATAGCATAAAAAATATGGGTAGGCTTAGTGATAGTAGGAGTAGGAGTAGGATCAACTATAACAAGATCAGAAAGAGGATCAAATATATAGGGATATATTGAGGTAGTATTAGTATATACATAAGGTCTAATGAGAGTCTCACTAAACTTAGGGGTAAACTAGCTTGAGGGTCAAGGTACCAAGAAAAATGATAAGGCTCAATCATAGCATGATCCATGAGCATAGTCCTATATGGATCCTCAAAAATTATAGGTGTCTACACCATCTATACCATATGATAATGGGGGAAAATAAAAAAATCAAGAACTATAAGTGAAGGAAAACCATGAGATGTATGAAAAGACCAAGTAAAGAAGAACAATAATAGATAATTTTGGCATCATGAGCCTATACAAGACTGTCTAAAAATAGATCATCTAAGTAATATCCATCATCATAATTAGGGGTGTGAAGATAAATGACATAGGTATGGATAATCTTATCATCTGATCAAGTATGGTAAATAAAATGCCTAGTCTTGGTCAAGACTATGGGAATATCATTGTAAGGAGTCTTGCAAGAATGAGGTTTCAAGGAAGCAAGAAACTATGAGAAGAGATGAGGTGAGAGATTAGAAGTTTTTATCTTTAATTTAATCTCATCAAACTCATCATAATCATAATATAATAGGTTTGGAGTAATGTAACCAATGAGCTTAAGATGCCCACTATAACCTTGGGTTAAATTGATAGGAAAGTTGAGACATTGAGACTCATAGAATGGAATGCTTGGCAAAGGTTCAAGAGTAAGCATCTTGAAGACACCATGATCTTGGAATTGTTTAAAATTCTAAGGGTTAGTGTCACCTTTAATCCTATAAATGGCTCCATTATGAGGGATTTTAACACATTGGTAGGAAAAAGAAGTGATAACTCTCATGTAGTGAGTCCACAACCTACCAAGCAAGATGTTATAAGAAAGAGGGAAGTTAAATATCATCACCTTCACATGGATGTTGATAGGTGTGATAGTAATGGGAAGCCACACATAACCTAGAGGAGGCATTTTCCTTCTATCATATCCTTGGTAGGTGTTGCATGTATACTTAAGATTACATTTGTAATATCCAAGAGTCTTAATGAAATAAATAAAAGTGACACACATGCTATAAATCTTGTAAATTAATGAATACTTAACTTGTATATCACCTATTTGGATGTTAATAAATAAAGGAGGATCATCTGCATCAATTAGAATCTCTTTTAGAATCATAGAATCTATGAGAAATTTTAAATAAAGATAAGTGTCTATAGTTTCATAAATGTTGATAGATATATCTTCACATTGTTGTAAAATAATATCTTTGAAACCAGATAAAGCTACCTACCATCCTATTAGGGGAAGATGAGGGACATTCATCTTAAATAATAGCTACATAATATAGTTTTTATGACATGGAGAATTCCTCATAATCTCAAGGAATAAAATTTGGGATGGGAGATTAGTGAGCTCTACAATGGTATCCCACTCATCATAACCCATGATAAGGTTGTTAGATATAGGTGAATAATAGATAAGGAGGTCCTCAAAAGGAGGAGCTGAAGTAAATTGTATTTTTTATTGGTAAGAAGAAGAAGGTTTAGAACAAGGTTATAAATCATGTTGAGATGATGAAGTAGTTGGTTCAAGTTGATTTAAAGAATTGGAAGAAGAATTGTTAGTAGAAATTTAAGTATCATTAGTATTGTAAAATAATGGAAGAATGGTAGAAATAGAATGGGAAATGTTATCCAAAAGAGAATCATAAATCAAATCATCAAAATTAATAAGTGTTTGGGATCAACCAACAATTTGATTACACTTATGAAAGCAATAAATGCAGAATTAAATCAGAATGATAAGTAACTAGAATGATAAATAGCAAAGAACAAGAGATACAAGAAACCACCCTAAAAACTTGTATTAAACTCTTTACAGAAGGAATACAATTGAAGAAACTTCTTTCTTCCACACCTCTCTCAGATGTATAGATCTCTCTCTAGATCTCTTTCCCTCAAGAGCTCTCTCTCTCAAGTACAATCAACTCCAACAACCTAGAATGATTCACCTATATAATTATGTACTATTCTTCAACACTCTACATTACCAATAAGCTAAGAAGATCTAATACCACATATAAAATTAGGAAACTTGAGCATGCATTTACAACCAATAGTTAAGCCTCTTGAACAAGGGCTCTAAAAATAGTCTTACTAATAATAGAGACGTAGACTTAAGACTATGACTTAAATCTATCATACAAAAACTTGGTTTTGTCCACAAAAATAGCTCTCTAGATGCACAAGTAACCAACATCACTTCCTGCCTGCTTGCATGTGACCGATGTTGGCTGATTCTTGTCGATGCCAGCATCTTCTGAACTACACCTGACCGATGTCAACCGCTCCTGACTGATGTCAGTGACTGTGTAAACTTGCAACTATCAAATGTGCTCCTTAGGTGAAGCTTTTAGGCTCCACACCTTAACAATCTCCCACTTGGAGATAAATAGCTGCACCAGTACTTATATAGCAACATCTTCTAGCTCCTCCATCTTCAACTCAATCATGAAGACCAATAGAAGTTGAATGAAGATTCAACTTCTCCTTTGTAACCGGCATGGTTAACATATCAGTAGGATTCTTATCTTTATGGATCTTCTCCAGCTTCAACTCACCATCCTCCAATACCTGTCTTATGAAGTGGTACCTAAGTTGTATATGCTTTGTTCTTGAATGAAAGGCTGAATTCTTAGCCAAATGAATTACACTCTGAATATCACTGTATAATCTACAACTCTCTTGCTCCTTTCCTAGCTCTTCAATGAACCGTGTCATCCATATCATCTATTTGCTAGCCTATGTGACTGCAATATACTCTGCTTCTGTAGTTGACAAGGCAACAACCTTCTGCAACTTTGATATCTAGCTAACCATTGTTCCACCAATAGTGAAAACATATCTTGTGGTGCTCCTCCTACCATCCAAATCACCTACCATATCTGAATCTACATAGCCATGTAGAGAAGTATCTGAACCTCCATAGCACAAATTCCTAGTGCTGGTTCCTCTCAGATATCTAAGGATCCATTGAACTACTTTCCAGTGTTCCTTTCCTGGATTGGCCATATACTTACTTACAACTCCCACTGCTTGGGCAATATCTACTCTAGTACACACCATTGCATACATTAAACTCCCTACTACAGAAGAATATGGAACTCTACTCATGTACTCTACCTCATCATATGAATTAGGACATTGTTCTTTACTCAACTTAAAATGTCTAGCCAAAGGTGTGCTTACCGGTTTTGCATCCTGCATATTGAACCATTTCAACACCTTGTTCACATAATCCTCTTGAGACAAAATCAACCTATGATTTTTCTTGTCTCTCTTAATGCTCATGCCAAGGTTTTTCTTTGCTACTCCCAAATCCTTCATGGCAAACGTTTGAGCTAATTTCACCTTAAGCTCAGAGATATCCTACATGTGTGATCCTGTAACCAGCATATCATCTACATACAACAAAAAAATAATATATCTACCATTATCCAATCTCTTAAAATACACACAATGGTTAGATTGACACCTAATGTAGCCATGCTCAGTCATAAACCTATCAAATCTCAAATACCACTGTCTAGGAGCTTGCTTGAGGCCATACAAGCTTTTCTTCAATCTGCACACTAACTTCTCCTTACCTTTGACCTCAAATCCTTCCAATTGTTCCATATATATTTCCTCATCCAAATCTCCATGAAGAAACATTGTCTTAATATCAAGCTGCTCAAGATGCAAATCCTCAATAGCAACTAAAGACAGTACAGTCCATATAGAAGTCATTTTAACAACAAGAGAAAAAATCTCACCAAAATCAATACCTGGCTTTTGTGCAAATCCTTTCACTACCAACCTGGCCTTATATCTCATCTGTCCATTCTCACCTTCCTTCAATCTATAGGTCCATCTATTCTTCAGTGTCCTCTTACCAGCTGGCAACTCAACTAAATCCCATGTTTGGTTCTCTTTTAAGGACTCCATCTCCTCAACCATGCCATGCTCCCACTGACTCTTAGACTCCACCTATATTGCTTCTTGAAAACTCTCTGGTTTTCCACCATCAGTTAGCAATAAATAGAATAATGAAGAGTAATATCTAATTAGAGGTTTACTTACCCTTTCTGGCCTCCTGATGGGCATCTGAGACTCATCCACAACACATTGTCCACCCAAATTCTCTGATAGTGACCGACCTCAGTCACCTCCAGGCCTGTAACTGGCCAACATCAGTTTTGCCTGACTGATGTCAGTGATTGTCCTATCGACATCGATCTCTATGTGACCGACATTGGATTTCATCTTATCGATGTTGGTTCCTTCGTAGCTGACATTGGTCTCTATGTTTTCCTTTTTGTGATTAAATTTTCCTGCGAGCTCATTTTGGACCGTCACCTCATCCAATTCTCCATTGCTCTACCCAAATTGACTCAGCTTCTTCAGCTGATCATTATACATTACTTTTTCATTGAAAACAACATCATGGCTCCTAATTATCTTGTTAGTTCCTAGATTCCAAAATTTGAAACCAAAATCATTAGAGCCATAGCCAATAAACATGCACCTCATAGACTTAGCATCCAGCTTCTTTCTATTTTCCTTATCAATGTGCACAAAGGCTTCACAACCAAAAACTTTGAGAAATGATAGATCTACCTTTTTACCTATCCATGCCTCTTCTAGAATTCCACCATCCAGAGCTGTAGAGGGTCCTCTCTTAATCAGGTACACTACAGTGTCAACAGCTTTTGCCCAAAACTCTAAGGGCAAACCAGCATGCAATCTCATACATATTGCACACTCCATGATTATTCTATTCATCCTTTCAGCAATTCCATTCTACTGAGGTGTCCTTAGAACCATCCTTTGCCTATGAATTCCATGCATATAACAATACCAGTTGAACTTATAGCTGCAGAACTCACCACCGTTGTCAGATCTCAGGCACTTCAATCTTTTGCCTGTTTCATTCTCAACCATAGCTTTCCAAATCTTAAAAGTCTCAAACACATCAGATTTCTTCTTAATACAATAGATCCATACCTTTCTTGTAGCATCATCTATGAACAAAACATAGTACTGTGATCCTCCAATAGAAGCAACCTGAGCCGGTCCCCACACGTCTGTGTGAACAAGCTACAACTTATGCTTCTTCTTTGTTGACCCAGTCTTGAGACAACTCACACTCTTCTATTTTCCAAAAACACAGTGCTCACAAAAATCTAGATCTATGCTTTTCAAATCTAAAAGCTTACCTTTAGACTTAAGAATTGGCATTCCCTTCTCACTCATGTGGCCAAGCCTTGAGTGCCACAGTTTTGCATCCACATCTGAAGTAGATAATATAGAAGGAGAATTATTAGTAACACAATTACATAAATAGAGAGTACCTACTCTCTTACCTCTGGCCATTATAAGTGCACCCTTGGTCACCTTCCAAGATTTAGCTGTGAGAGTTACTGTACAACCCTCATCCCCTAACTTTCCTACAGAAATCAAATTCCTCTTCAAGCTAGGAACATGCATAACATCTCTCAACACCCATGTGTTGCCATTTTGCATTTTCAGCTACACTTTACCTTTGCCAATAATTTTACAAGGCTCGTCATCCCCTAGATACACTATTCCAAAATCTCCATGGATATAGTCACTAAAATATTCTCTATTAGGGGTAGCATGAAAAGATGCACCAGAATCTAAAACCCAAGATTCTATATTATTATGCAAAGAGAATATTAAAGTATCTTGTGAAATACTTGCAACCTTTACTTCTTCTTTTCCTTCGTGCTAATTGTCCTCCTTAGGCTTTGACCAGCAATCTCTGTTTATGTGCCCCATCTTTCCACAATTCCAACATTGTGGCTTCCTGCCATTTTTGGATTTAGATCTACCTTTCACCTTGGACTTAGACCTTGATCTCCCTTTCTTGCTCTTCTCTTTTTGCCTTCCCCTACTCTCAAAACTTAAAGCATTCCCTAATATTTCCTCTGTGCTTTTCCTATGAATTTCCTCATTCAAGATAACACTAACAACATCCTCTACTTTTAAAATATTTGAAGCAGATGCAGTATTACTAACTGCCATTACTAAGCTATGCCAGCTTTTAGGCAAAGAACATAATATTAAAAGAGCTTTAATTTCATCATCAAACACTATATTGACTAAACTTAATTGATTTACAATTCCATGGAAATCATTTAGATGATTAGATATAGATCCACCTTCCTGCATATGCAAATTAAATAACTAATTCATAAGATATACCTTATTAGAAGCTGAGGGTTTTTCATACAAATTTGCTAAAGTAGTCATTAACTCTACCATAGACTTTGCCTGTGATAAATTAGATATCACAGTAGATGCTAAACTCAGTCTTATAGACCCTAGAGCCTTTCTATCAAGAACTTCCCATTCTTCATCATCCATGTCTATGGGCTTCTTTGCAATCCCACCTAACGGTAAGTATAGATCTTTCTGATACAGATAGTCCTCTATTTGCATTCTCCAATGTTGATCATTTTTGCCATTAAACTTCTCCATTCTCAGTTTACTTTCTTCTGCCATTGCTTCTCCCACTCAAATAGAAATCCCTGCAGAAACCCCTATGAGTAACCTATAATCAATACACACTACATAGATTTGAACCACCTGTTAGTGAACCTGAGCTCTGATACCACTTTTGGATACAAGCTCTGAACCTAAAACCAACACTCTGATACCACTTGTTGGTATCAAGCTATGAGCCAACAACCTTGCTCTGATACCACTTGTTGGGGATCAACCAGCAATTTGATTACACTTATGAAAGCAATAAATGCATAATTAAATTAGAATGATAAGTAACTAGAATGATAAATAATAAAGAACAAGAGATACAAGAAACCACCCTAAAAACTTGTATTAAACTCTTTACAGAAGGAATACAATTGAAGAAACTTCTTTCTTCCACACCTCTCTCAGATATACAAATCTCTCTCTAGATCTCTTTCCCTCAAGAGCTCTCTCTCTCTCAAGTACAATCAACTCCAACAACCTAGAATGATTCACCTATACAATTCTATACTATTCTTCAACACTCTACATTACCAATAAGGTAAGAATATCTAATCCTACATATAGAATTAGGAAACTTGAGCATGCATTTACAACCAATAGTTAAGCCTCTTGAACAAGGGATCTAAAAATAGTCTTACTAATAATAGAGATGTGGACTTAAGACTATGACTTAAATCTATCATGTAAACACTCAGTTCTATCCATGGAAATAGCTCTCTATACGCATAGGTAACCAACATCGATTCTTGCCTGCTTGCCTGTGACTGACATCAGCCGATTCCTATCGATGCCGGCGTCTTTTGAACTGCACCTGACCGACATCGATCACTCCTGACCGACGCCGATGACTGTGTAAACCTATAACTATCAAATGTGCTCCATAGGTGAAGCTTTTAGGCTCCACACCTTAACAATAAGGTCATCTTAAATGAGTTGGAGAATAATCTTGGATAACACAATATATCTTATGTGAAGGAGTGTAGATAGGTTGGGAATCAATGAAAGACACCACCCTTTACATATTATTCATGTTAACCATGTTCTCTTTAGAAGTTGGTTCAAAAAGACTTTTTACATTATTGGTGGGATCGTCTTAGGTGTCTTGAATCAATTGATGATTAGGGAGAGGGTCTTTGTAGAAAGTTAAATGAGCATTTTCTTGATTTAAGGATTGAGTTTTATCATATATTTTATAGTCCTTAAAATAAATTTCATAAGCTTCTTGATGATTTTAAATTATGGAATCATGATCAAAATTAAGTTGAAGAATAAAATACCTAGCTAAATTAAGAAGTTGTCTACAGGTTTCATGAGAATGACCCCAACTAACGTGAAACCAAGAAAACTTGTTAGCATCATACCAATATTCCATAGGATAAGTAGGGTCAATCTCTTATGGAAGAGGCCTAGGTAAACACTTAAAAAATTTAGCAAAGGATAGAGGTTTGTGAATGTTAATGTTATTTGGTGAAGATAAATGAGTGTTAGTATATTATTGAGAAGGGGGATCTAGTTTCAAAGATTGCTTAAGAATGATAACTTGAACATTGTGAATGGTGTCATAAGAATCTATAACACCATCAATGGTAATATTGTGGTTTTTATTCTTTAGTAATAGATAAGGAACTGTAGAAGGTTAGGGTGGCTCAAATTGATGCATAAGTAAATCTTATCATTTAGCTTACTAAATAGCATCCTCCAATATACATAGAGAGAGAGAGAGAGAGAGTGTAGACTCGATATTGTAATTTAGGAAAGAGGGCATTGGTAAAGAGATGGAAAATATTGTCATTGGCCATGTTATGTTCACATTTATTTGACAAAGTATTCCACCTTTTAACAAATGCTTGAGTGGTTTTTTTTGTTTTTGTTTGAAATTTATGAAATGGGCCAAAATGTTTTTATGAAGATCACTAGTTTGGAATTATTGCACTAAAACATTGCACTAGTTTGGAATTATTGCACTAAAGCACTAAATAATCCTCTAAACTAGTAATAGAATAAGGTCTAAATTGATTATACCAATCTAAAGCATCACTAGTGAGGGTCTTGGAAAGGATTTTGGTAGAAGAAAAGGTGTTTAATTTGACCCAATCCTTATCAATATTTCAAAATGTCTTAAGATGAAGGGTGGGATTAGTTGATCCATTATAAGAAATTATAGGTATTATACCTCCTATGTCAATGTTAGCAATTTGAGTAGTAATAGGTTCATTTTGTATATTCTTGATGGTTTTGTTAATTAAAATAGGTTGAGGAATGATATTTCATTGATAATATCAAAGAGGAAGAGGGGGAACATTTTGGTTATGTGTGCCCCAAGCCATTGGTTACAGATCAGATTGAAGGTGAAGAAGGTGGTTTTACAATTTCATCATTTGATTTGTGTTATGAGCTTGAAATGTATTCTTTTTATTAAGAGTTTGAAACAAAAGTTGATGTGCTTGATTAACATTAGTGGAAGCATTAAGGTTGGCATTAGTGGTTTGGGTAACACTATTGGTGTTGATAGGAGCTTGAGAAGAATTATGAGAATGTGATGCACTAGTGGCAAATTTTATTGTATAGGAAAAGATGGATTAGTGAATGGTTAAGAGGAAGAAGCACTAGAATAATGATTTCCTTGGGTAAAAAATGAAGCACTAGTAGATGGATTAAGGATAGTGGATCTTAAGAGAGTCCCACTAGATGTAGAACTTGCCATATTAGTTGAGATACTGGGCATGGAGGTGGAGGACGTTACAGAAGAATATGTCATGGTATGATAATGGATCAAAATCAAAGGAAAAGGTTGAGAATCAAAGAAAGTGGTACCCAAAAATCCAATTAATAATCTAGGATTAGGTGAATGAGGCTCTTCAACTTGACCATTAATCATAATATTTTAAATGGTAGAAGGATCCTTTCCTCAATGTTGAAGAAATTTAGAAATAAAGAAAAACATTTCAAGAGTATACTCTAACTTGGTTTGGTCTTCTAATGAGAAAAGAGGTATAGGAGGGGTCTCTACTTTATTATGTGAGTGGTAATATGAACATTACTAGCATCTAAGAGAGGACCCCTACACTGTATGAGAGACACTATGAGGATTGATAAAGTTCATCATGTCTATTAACTACAACTCAGTGTCACTATCAAAAAAAAATTTCATGATGAAGGAAAATGAATCAAGATGAGAAAATAAAGAACTAGGAAGTGACTAAAATAGTAAAGGGTTGATTGGGTCAACCTATCACAAAAATAGGGAGTACAAAATTGTATAGGGTCAATTGGGTTGATCTAGTACAATAAATAGAGATTAGAAAAAGAGGTAAAAAGAGTTGTAGATAGTATAGGGTTGACTACGTCAATCCTGTATAGTGTACAAAGGCTGAAAAAGGTACAAGGTTGACTAGTTCAACCTAGTACAATAGATAAGGGAAAAAAGAAATTTTGATAGCAAGTTGTGAACTGAAACAACATAATTTTTGTAGATAATCTAGGAAAGTAAGATATAAATGCAAACAAACAGTCAATTGGATCAATGTTAGCTACTCCAATTGAGGCACATAATATAAAATTTTCACTAACATTGGCTAATTCAAGTTATTACACACACAATTAAGCAAAGAACAAGTAATCAACTTGAAAATTAAAGAGCTAACTAATTGGTCAACCTAAGATGTTTTATTAGATTATTTAAGAAATGATTTTAAATGTGATGGGAAGTTGGTTATAAATCAATTACTATTTATTAATCTAAGGATAGTTGCAGGTAGTTTGGGATAAAAAGTATTATAGTGGCAATGATATAGGCTTGGTATTGGGGACTACATCCTCACTTCACACACTATAATGATAAGGGTGTTAGGTGTTTAGTAAGAATATAACATTAACCATGCTTTATACTTGACTAGAGTATCAATTCAGCTTCCCCCTTGGTGATGAAATCTAAGTATGTTGGTCTTGGGTAGACAAATGTTACAGTGCTTGTTTATATTATGTGATTTTGTCATGTGTACATAAAATAGAAATAGTGAAACTAAATGGTTAATTAAAAACTACCGAGTTAGACTATGTGAACTATTATAAGCATGTAAGCAATAAAAAAATAAAGGTGTGAACTAATTACTAACATATAGAGATTAATTCCAACTTAAATCAAGGTATAGTGTTGACACACTATGCATAAAATATATAACAAGGTTGAAAAGGTCAAACCTATACTATAAAAGCAAGGTCTAAAAATGTACAAGGTCAACTAGGGTTAACCTAGTTATATAGACAACACACAAAACACAAAATTGGGTCGATCTAATTGACTGTGTAAGGGTAGTTTTGAAGACTAAAAAATGTGAAAGGAAAGATAGTAAAATAAAAGAGAAATAAAGATGGAAAAGAACTTTTTTGGATTAGAGATGCAAAAATGGAAGATTGTTGATCAATAATCTTGAATAATGTTGGCAAAACTCACTAACTGGGTCGACTAGGTTGATCAAGCTATGTAGGGACCTATTATAGAAGCTTGAAAATGTATAGGATTCACCAAGGTTGACCAAGTATGTTTTTTGAATTCTTAAAAGTGTACGAGTTTGATTGGGTCAACCTAGTAGCCTAAATTAGAAGTCTAGAAATCTAGAAACCTATACTAGGTTGTCTAAATTGATCCAGTTGCATGTTTCTAAAAGCCTACAAATATGGATTACAGTTGGATCAATAGAGTCGATCTAGTATGATAGATATATGATAAAAATAATTCTAAAAATAATGAAATAAAGTAAAATAAATCTTGAAAGGGTTAGTTTCACATTGGGTTAACTAGAATGTATGTAATAAAAAATGCATCATGTTTATAAATCAATCCTATCTTGGAAAATATAGAGCATACCTATAATTCTAATTGGGGATATATTTGTTAAGTGGGATCATGACCAATATGGGGATCTTATAGAGCCTATTAGGGGATCACTTGTCACAATACACCATGTGAGGTAGAGTTCCAAAGCCTACAGTCTAACATAATCATGTAATAACCCTAAAAGAGTCTTAAGGTTTTATATTTCACTTATTCTAACAAACAAGAAAGAAAATCTAATCTAGTGCACACCAAAGCTTATGGTGTAAAGTGGCAGTTAGAAACAAAATAAACAACTAAACTAAACATGCATAGAAGATATATACTTACGTCAATGTATAAAAAATACTAATGCATAGAAGAAATAATCAAAACTACATTATCTATATACTCTTACAAAGGATAAATAAAGTTAGGAATACTTACCCTGAAGACAAACCCATATAGCCTAAATCTCTCCCTTGGCCAAGGTGCTTCACAAGAGATTGTTGTGGTATGTAAGGATA
Source organism: Torreya grandis (assembly GCA_037957365.1). NCBI lineage: Eukaryota > Viridiplantae > Streptophyta > Pinopsida > Cupressales > Taxaceae > Torreya > Torreya grandis. The sequence goes on from JARHVA010002781.1 coordinate 2,041,375, forward strand.
ACAAAGACAAATCATCTCTAGGATACACAACCTATCTATACATCCAAAAGAATTCTCCATAAGATAAGATCTATATCTCCAAAGAAGGTATGCGACCCTAAGATTTATTCCTCAAGTAAAATGGTAAATAAACAAATGTTTGTTCACACTTATTATTCTTCACTTCTCTATCTTAAATTGGTTGGAAATGAACTTATATATATAGATGGATCTTGACCTAAATACTTCCAAAAACATTGACTGTATAGGGTTGGCCATGGTTGACCTAATGTGTTTTTAGGGATAATTCACTAGGTCTGAGTTAGGTCGATCAAAAGGCTAACAAACCCAAAAAGTGAAAAATACCCTAAATTTTTTGGGTTCAACCATGGTCAACCTCATTCAACTGATAGTCAAAAAAGGAATTAAGGAAAGAAAATGAGGATGGAAAGATGAAAATGATTGAAATAGGTAAGACTAAGAATAATAAGCTGAGGGTTAATATTTTTAAGAGATGAGTGTGTAGATGGTAAGTGGAAAAGGGGAAAATAATCTTATGAAGCATTGATGTCTACCCACCCCTTTCTTGATGCACCCCTTAAGGCATACACTTAGAGAGATTGAGACTCGATAAGTTCTTGCAAGATACAAAGAGTTAATAGTCAATAAAAGTTTGAAAATATTATGTGTATACAAAGGGTGTCAATTTCTTATAGGATGCATGAGATAGTGTAGGATATCAAGTAGCACTAAAATATGAATTCTTGGGGTCAGATGATGTTATTCCACCTGTACATGGACATATTTCATTTCACATAGGATATATTCAGTGGAGGGATTAAATCATACAAATTATTACATTTTTAGGCATATGAGCACATAATTATGAGTAGGTTGGTGTTCTGTACACAAGATGGTTGGGCTCATCCATATTCATTTGCATAATGGTGGATATGGATGGTTCATGTGCCTAGGAAGAGTACTATATAGTGTCAGAAGTTATTAGACAATTTGATAGTGGGGGATATTATTTAGAGGCCCTATATGGCCTATGAGGTATGTCATGATGATAATACTTATCTAAGACAAATTATAGTGAGTTATTAGATACATGAATATTGGGTCAATGTATATGAGTAGTTTTAGTATGAACATGTCACATGATAGTTTAGTGTGGTTTAGGATGAGTCCCTAGCATCAGTGATATGTTTGAGGATTTCTTAGAGCATCAGTGATATGGTTGAGGATTTCTTGGGCTCTTATGAGGCTAGGTAGTATGCCAATGATATCTATTATTTATTTGGCTCCTATTTCATTAACGTATAGGGATCTTAAAATTTATATACCAGATATAGATGATGTGGGAGTGAGTGATGCCTACACATCCTAGTGGAGGGATTGTATATGGGAACCTCTATTTTTGAGAGGTGGGATTATTGTAGAGTATGTATTAGAGGTATATCCCCTTAGTTTTGTTGATGGTAATTTAATATAATGTGTTTTAATATTACATGTATAATTTATAATGTTCTTATGTGATCAGGAATCATATGTACTTCATGGACATGTGTAGGTTCAAGCAATGATGAGTACTATGAGACCACCATCAAGTTATCACTTCATGAGTTGATACAACATATCCCTGATGATGACATGGAGGGTGGATTGGTAGAGATAGCCACCAATATGGTTGGTGTGTATGCCCATTTATTTTAATAATCTACGATAACTATTGCATCATATAAATGAGTGGTGGGGGATAGATATGATGCACATACTAATTTTAATAGGTGTACCATACCTTCACCTCATGCTTTAGGTGGGATAATATTCACATAGAAGATGAATGCATATGTCTTTAGTGAGAACATATAGAGTGTATGGGTGATTTGTGAATATACCATGAGAGAGAGAGAGTAAATGGAGTCATCGATCTAAGTCACAAAGAAATAATGGGGCCTCTAGTTTTATATTTGATATATTTGAGAGTGAGAGTGAGGGAGTTGGTCCCATTAGTCATGTCTACATTATTGAGTGATGGACTATATTTATATTAAAACTATAGTTTTGTGTGTGTGTGTGTGTGTGTGTGTGTGTGTGTGTGTGTGTGTGTGTGTGTGTGTGTGTGTGTGTGTGTGTGTGTGTGTGTGTGTGTGTGTGTGTGTGTGTGTGTGTGTGTGTGTGTGTGTGTGTGTGCATGTTTGTTGTGTAAATTAACACTATGTATATTGGTAACTAGATCTTATTATATTATATATGTTGATATGTGTTTAATTGGTTTGATTATTTGAAATGATGATATTTGTCTATTATTTTTATTGAAGTAAAATTAATGAATTTGTATTTGTTTATGAATGTTTATGCATATGTGTAGTGGATTAGAATTTGTTATCTATTAGTATAGGTTTATCTTGTATTCCAAAATATTTCTAGATGTAGATCATGTGATTAATGTATGCCCTATCTAAACCCAAATGGAATGGATAAAAACCAAACATACTAACCATTAATTATGTGTTGGTGTAGAAGGAGACTTTGAAACTAGAGATGTGTGTGATACACTAATAGTGTGTAGATGTGTAGACTCTAGAGAAAAAATCTTGATTAGTTGATATGTTGAACTATACTCTAAGATGTATGATTTCTAGCAAATATCTTCATTGGTGTATGAACTAGAGCTATGTTCTAATTTATTTATTTATTTACATATATATTTATTAATGTACAAACTATTGTCATGCCCTTAGATCTATAGTTTTTCCCACATATATTGATTAGTGTGACTACTAGAGTTGTGTTCTAATCTCTATAGTTATTTCCATATATTTTTATTGGTGTTTGAATTCTTGTTTTGACCTTATCTCTTTATTTGTTCCCTTAAATATTTATTGGTGTGCATATTGGAGCTATGTTAGGATATTTGTGAACTGGATGCCATCTCTACTAAAACTATGGTGCACAAGACTATTCATAAATAGGTGTCCTAGAAACCACATGGCTCATATAATGAGTAACTAATGGTTCATTAAAAGGAACATCTTGTGATAACTCTATCATAAATGAGCATGATCTAGGAGAATGTGGAGAATGAGATATTGGTGCCCCTTGTGTAAATGTTATAATACCTTGATGGACATACTGGTTAATGTGAGATTGAAGTACATAACAATGATCATCTAAATGTCCATTTATCTTGTGAAATTTATAATATGGTTTCTGTGGTACTCTATGAAAACAATGTGGTGGATGATGATTAGTAGGAGGAAGTGTGATCATCTCCCTATGTAATAGTGTAAGAAAAATCTCATGAGTCCTAACCTTATCTAAAAAATGTATAACCCATCTATGTATATCCTATGTTCTATTTATTTTAGGAGGTGCTTTGTAAAGTGGCTCTTTCCCCTTATTAAGTATCTTTATTAGTTTTTTATACTCCACTAATTTATTAATTAGAACTAGAGTAGGATCTTGTACCTTGTTAGATGATTGTGGTTTTGAGGGGCTTACATCTAAATTTGCCTATAAATGTGTAATTACTTGTGCCAATTTTTATTCCAATGTTATACTTGTGTTACAAATATGTTGAAATAATTTTGATGTCCAATATAGTAATTTATCCTTAAGAGGAAGAATTAAGCTTCTAGAAAAGATGTATTATACCTTTAAATATGTTGGTTGATAAATCATTTGATGTAAACAAGCTTTGAATCTTAGAATGTATTCAGATGTTAGCTCTATCTCACCCTAATGTAATGAAGGTTATTAACCTCTCATGTCTGACTTGAGGTCCCTTATTTTATATGTAGTGCCTGAGAAAGACTATTTCTAATTCCTCAAATGTGTGTAGTGACCCACTAGGAACTATATGGTGGAACTAATTTAGTTCTTCTCCATCTACAGACTTTGGAAATAATTGAAGTAAATTCAAATTATTATTAACATGTGACATGGCTTTCTCATAATCTTGAAGATGAAATTATGGATATCCATTCCCTTTAAATATAGGTAACATTGGTATCTCAAAGTTTTATGGAAATATTGTAGTTAAGATTCTCTATGGAATAGGGTTGTCATTTATAACATTAGCATTAGTCCGAGATTGGTATGCTTTATTCTCCAAAGTGAGATGGTTTAATTGTTGTTTCAAAATACCTAAAACATGCATTAAGTAAATTAACACATGTGAAGGTATAATAACATCATCAATGGTTTAATTTAATGCTTGAATTTTTTTATTTATATTAGCCATTGGAGCATTGTATTGTAAATCATTTTTAGAGAGGGTGGGTTTGCTCTCTATAATATTTGGAGGTGTTTTAAAATGGGACTTGGCTAGAGGTAAATGAGCTACTAACCTCATTTATGTTAGTTTGAGAAATAGTTTTTTCTATTGCAATGGGGGTTGAGGGAGACTCTTTAGTATCTCTTATATTGTTAAGTTGTTTATAAGTATCATATGCTACTTGAATAAAAGGTAATTTATTCCCAAGTAAATGTGAATTATGAACATAAGAATAAGTGTGTGTGTGTGTGTGTGTGTGTGTGTGTGTGTGTGTGTGTGTATATATATATAGATATATATATATCTTTGTGTGTGTGTGTGTGTGTGTGTGTGTGTGTGTGTGTTTTTACATGTGACCTAGCATTTGGTTGAACAAGATAAATAGGTGAAGTAGGAAAAGAAATAGGTGTATATTTTATGTCCTCTTAATCATAATCACAATAATCATCATTATCCCATGGTTCATCAAAGTCAAAATTTAATTCATTTTTAGAAGAGTAGAATAAGTATCATTCACATGCTCATTAAGATAAATAGAATGGGAAGATATTAAATTTTTATTACTAAGTAATGTGTCATCATATGTAGGTGTAATGTAATGCATTTTTTAACTAGCTATGTGTGAAATGTAAGCATGATTATCACTTTTAATTTTAGAGTCAAGGGTAGAAGAAGTATCAATCATGTTTTTTTCTTTCATATTATGACATATAGGAGAAGAGTTTGAGGCATTTACCTTATCAAATTTTTATGAAGAATCATTGAATTGAGCTTATATTGTGAAGGAAAGTGATAAAATAATTTCATCTACCTTAGTTTGTGCATTTTAAAAAGGTGTAATATCATTGGTACTTGTTTTTTAGAATTTAACATAGAAGGGTAAAGAATATGCATTGTTCTTATCTACTTTACTTGAATCATGAAAAAATGGATTTTTTGTTTTGAACTTATATCAATTTAATATTAATAATGAGGTAGTAAAAGTAGTTGAAAATATAAGATCACATTGGAATAAAAAACTGCCAACAAGAGGTTCTTTTGGCATTATATTGCTAGTTTGATTTTGAGTAAGAGAAGAGTGAGAGGAAATAGAAGATGATTTATCTAATATATCTTCATGTTAATTTTCATTATCATGATCATAGTAATCCTCATATCCATAATTATAATAATATTCATAATCATCATCATCATCATTATAAATGAAGTCATTATTATGCCCTAATGCATAAGCTTGAAAATTAGTTCATTCATTATCATAATCATAAGAGATATTCAAGAGTGCATCGATTGGTGAGGGGTAGAAGACTTTTTTTAAATGCCATTTTAAACATGCCAAATAAGATATTTCAAACAAGGAATAGAAAATACACAAGAATTAGAATGTAATCTAACATAATTATATGTATAATTTGAGAAATTTTGGACAAAGTATGTAATAAAAAATAGGATTGTAATTGAAACCCTAATGGCTAGTATTTGTATGTATAGGGACCTAGTATGTGGATTTAGGGTTTTGAATTAGGATTGTGTTGAAAAAAATAAAATTACATTAAATAAATGAAACCCTAATTCAAGATTGATTAAGTTATATAGTTTATGCCAAAAAATCATAAAAACCAAATTTTGTAACCCTAATTTAATGCACAAAAATTGGGAGAAGGTAAACCCTAAAGAAAACTAGGGTTTAACAAATATTCAAAGTAAGTCAAGTTTACCAAATATTTTAACCTTTTAAAATTTTACTTATGTAAATCCTATGTTGTTAAAGGGATGAGTATGTTTCTAATCTAGAATGAAAACTAGAAATGATTGATTTAATTTAATTTTCCCAAAATAACAAGTGAGAAGATAAAATGTACTTATCTAGGAATAAATAGACTTTTACATGGATTGGGGAATTAGAACAGGCTAAATAGTCATACATACACCTTTCATCTTCTAATTATTTATTGAAATTTGTCTTCAAAAATTAGCACCCATATTAGGACAGTAGTACCATGTGGTGCTAGTGTCCAATTATGGTGTTAATGTCCTTTTTATAGAGATTATCTAAAACTTTTAGAGAAGTTATAGGTGGTTTTGGAGGTCATCTAGGCTATTTCATGTCATTTGAGGGATTTATTATGTCACTATTTTGATTAAGTCTCTTTTAAAACCCTAATGAATACCTGTACACATGAAACAATAAATGGATCAAATGTAAAAAGGAAAGGAAAAACTATGTTGTGAGATATTATGATCGTGTAGAGTAGAACCCCTTTTATCCTAGCCACTACCTACATTAACCCCAATTATAGTGGTCTCATATTTCATGTAGTTATCCCTTAGATAAAATGCACCATCAACTTACACAGTATGCTAAAATGATTTTCACTTAGGCTCTTTTTTAATCAAGCATGCAATGTCTAGGTGTGATGATTGAGTAATATGAAAAATATTGAATTATAATATTGATTGATTTTATGTAATTATGTTCCAAAATAGTAAGTGCTAGATGTAAAATTCCTTACAAGGTTATTTATATATAAAGAATTTTGTTTTGAATATAAGACCTTGTTAGTTGGTTGATAAGTCATAAAAGAGAGATAAAAAACATAAGAGAAGGCTCACAAAGGGGTTAAGACTCAAACATAAGAGAGAAGACCCTTTAAACACTAGAGACATAATTAGACATTAGTGTTGTGTGGCACTATTATCCTAAAAGTGGCCCCTATATCCTAAGGCTTAAAATAGAGCTAAAATTAGGCAAGAGAGTATAGAGGCCCTTATGACTAGGAAAAGGTGATTAATGACTATTGGGAGTGCCAAAAAAATTAAAAATAAGATATAATAAAGATAAAATAACTCAACATGACCATGCAAATAAGGGCTATAATCATCACTAAGACCTTCATGTGAAAGAGAAACAAAAGGCATAGTACGTATGGTTTCTTGACCAAATTAGGGTGTTTACACACACACACACACACACACACACACACACACACACACACACACACACACACACACACACACACACGTATGTATGTATGTTATTCTCATGCTTATGTGGGTGTTAAAAGAGGTCAAGGTCGACCCTAAGAGGTATAATATTTGAATATATATACATTTGTCAAAAAAATGAAGGAAATAACAATAGAGACAAAATTAGGACACTAGCACCATGTGGTGAAATTATTCCTATTATGGTTTTAGTGTCTAAGTGGCATAACCTAAGGCATGAAGGGCTAGGATATAAGAATGAGGGTTTGGGACTACTTTAGGGATGACTATGGATGCTTGTGGCCCACATGTGAAAATAGGCCTTACCATAGGTCTATGGATCAACTAGGATATGTGGTCTCAAGTAGCACTCTTAGCACTCATGTGTCATTTTAGGTGATTACATTTACCCCCCCCCCCCGACATACTTTATTCTATAAATGAAACAAAGCAAAATGATTTAGGATAAAGGAAAAAGAAGCATACCTAGAATTACATAAGAGGCAAATCCCATGAGTCTAGATTTGATTATGTGAAGCATACTCCATTGCATGTCTTTTAACTAAAATATGCATAGATTAGTCCTTAAGAGATATCAAAATCAAAGATAAAATTGAGCAAATAGGAAAAAATGAGATAAAACTGATTAAAGGGATAAGAGAGAGGAAAGGAATGAATACACCTCACTAGGTACATAAACCAATACATAAACTTGGTGACAACCTATGTACATGTGTGTATATATAGTGATTAATTAATTAATATCTTGGATTGAGCTAGTGGATTTATCAATCCTCATGTGTGTGTGGCTCAATAACTCAATCTAATTTTGACTCCATCATTTCCCACCCCTACATAATAAAATCATGACTTATGGATAGCTTGGATTGGACTAATGGTATGTCCAACACTCTCATGTAGGTGGCTCAAGAACTCAAGCATAATATGACTCCATCATTTCCTACCCATGTGTATTATATGTATATAAAATTGAAACTATGTGATGTATCTAGAAATGTCTAACTAGAGATGTTAAATTTTGTAGCCACTTAGGTATATTAGGTAGCTCTGGGCCACTTGGGAATGCCAACCACTATAGATGGAGTAAGGCATGAATTTGGTATACAACCTAGAATATGGTGTTTGATGTATACAACATATTAAACGACATAGAGTTTTTCATTCCATCTGATCAATTGATGTGTAAGTGAGCATACACAAATAATGTGTCATTCACATGCCCCAAATTTAATATCTGAGCATATAGATTTTGAACTGAGTTGTAGTAATTTATATCTAATTATTTGAACTCAAAAATGGGAATATTCATGTTGTTCATGATGCTCCCAATCTGATAAAACTAATATGAATATGATCTAAACTAATCCAAAACAATTAAATCTATAACTAAACTCATGCAAACTTAGACTGTACCTACTATACTTTTCTCACCAATCTAGATTTTTATAAAATTGAGGCTATCAAACAGTAGCACCATATCTTGGATAGTAGTGTCATGTGGTTCTAGTGTCCCAATTTGGGTATTAATATCTAACTATTATAATATATATGCATTTAACTAATCTATGTATCATTATTTCCCATTATGTTTACCTGAGTCTGATTTCTATATTTTGAGCCTGTGTGCTAAAAATTGTACTCTGAATGCATTATGATAGATTGATTTCTATGAAAAACCCTTATGAATGACCTCTATTTTGAGGGGAGTTATTTAACCTTTGCAAGAAATATCCTCAAAAAAAAATCTAAAAAATGTGTGTTATCTAGAGCATATATGATATCTACATAATAATATAATATAATGTGCATATATAACATCAAAATGTAATATAATCTGAGCATAAGTTTGAAATGTATAATGTATGTTATGTATATCATTCACAAGGTTATCAAGATATATATAACAATGTATGTAACAACAAATCTGATTAACAATTAAATAGCTACCTAGGCAGATGTGTGATGATGTCCATCACATGTCCAAGTAGGAAGGAGAGATGCATGAGGTCCCTCATGGCATCTAAAATTAGATTGTGTAGCAATCAAGATACAAGTGTCATGGTCATGATGCATACAATAAAGCATAGATACAACACACATGAGGCACACAAAGTAGATGAATGGACCATAATATAAATGACATGGGAATATGACACTAAATTTGAGAAAGTAAGACATGTAAAGACATGTTCAAATGTCCGTATATGCAAACAAGAAAGTTGGCTTAGAGCCACATAGAAGAACATGTTAAAAGTTTTGAATACATAATCAATAAAGCACACACAAGGACATGGATACATGTCCAAATCATACATACTATGAAAATAAATGGCATGGAGCTAAAGAGTAATGGCATATTCAAATGCCCTCAAATAGAATAAGATAGAGATAATTAATTCTAAACTAGGAAATCTAGAAATGAAAGTATGCATGAACATGTAATACAAATCTATGTAAGAGTCAATATGTACATATACTAAGTCTAAAGTAGTAGTAGCTGACAAAAATCTGAGTAAGTGTAGCATGATCAATATCAAGATATAACAATGCTAAATTTGTGATGTAGAGGTTAGAAAGATGTAACTTGGTAATTTAAGTTGTGTATAGGGTACCCATAAATGGGTGAATGTGTCAAATGAAGAACTCTTATATCTATTTATATGCCCCCAATGGGTAGATAATAATAAATCTAGATCAGTGTAGTGGACCTAAGTCTTGTAGCAATTTACAAGCACTTGACAAAAACAAGTGAAGCATTTATGTATGATAAAATTGACTATACTAAGATAGCTAGCATATGTAGTGTTTGTAGAATATAAGAAATGTAAACATAGAAATTCATATAATCTATGATTTAATGTCTTCTAATGAAATATTTGAATGTTTTTTATGACATATTATATATATTTTTTATTTTTGGATATAAGATATGTACAAGCAAGATGAAAATAAAACTATATACAAGGAGAAATAAATGAGGAAGTATGTACAATAATGAAGGAACAATACTAAATAATATGTCTCATGGGAGACTCACTAGGCATGTGTCAAATAAAGGAACAATGATCATTTATGTTATATGAAAAGGTAATCAAGGTATCAAAGCCTACTATACTAAGTGATCTATAGCTAACATTGCTTGTAAAGTGGTGTTAAGAATCTATAAAACTAATTATGGTGTCATATTAGCTATAGGGGTCCTAGGGACCCATCTAGTATAAGATGTTATAGTTGGCATAGGTGCCCTATGTTGAGAACCCTGAGAACTCAATAAAACTGATCTTGAAATAAAATGAGTAGAGGGAGGCCCTCTAAAATTTGAAACATATCTCTGACATAGGAGTCTCTCTAATAATGATCTTTGTGGGAGAGTATGTGTATGTGGTAATGTTTTAGGAGTAGGCCTCACCTACTCTAGTGGCTCTATAGAAACATATCATTTACTTAAAGGAAATATGGTCAAAGCTATAACTGGTAACTAAGCTATAACAAGTAACTAAGCTACAACTAGTAACTATAGTGTAAGTTCCTGTGGGATAGGTAGAGGATACTCATTTGAAAAAACATAAACTATGATCACCTAAATTTCATGTATATATTTGAGTCATCTATGCATTATAGATGTGATGGCTCATAATTATTTTATCTATGGCCTACCCAATAACATGTAAAATGTGCCTATACTAGGTACTACTAAGAATCTAGTGGCCACATGTATTGGTCTAACCTATAGTGGAAGTAAAATATCCTTGATGGAGCTCTAAACATGGCCATTGAAATCATAAATAATTATGTCTATAGGAGATATATCCTACTCTAACTAACTAAAATTCTATATAAGTGTGATATTACACATGTTAATACTTGACCCATTGTCAACCATAAAACTCTAAATATGATGATCTATGTAGGCTCATACAAAGAGTGCATATAAATATAAATCATCATCAACCATATCCTACTCTAAAAAAGTGATGATGGGTCTATCTAGTATTGTAGTATGATACACAACAAATATATTATGTAGGGGGTGTGAATACTCTATAATAGTGTGATATGACACTAGTGGTGGATATGCCTAATACGTGTAATGAACACCTAAAGTGCACCCTACCTTATTTATTATATGCTTTGGAAATGGATATGAGAATATTTTTAATTCCTTATATTCCATTTTTTGAAATTTGGGTTCCTCTATGGGTGTTCCCACATTAATTATGTTAGCTTATATAAAATCTTATATCTTATGTTTCAAGCTGATGCATTTATTTATAGTATGGCTTAGTTCCTTGTGATAGTCATATAATGCATTAGAATCATACTTATTTGGAAGAGGACATGCCATGTCAACCTCTTTTATGGGAGGGAGAAATATGACATTACATTCCAAGATCTATTTTAAAACATGTGATTTTTATTTTGGAAGGTTGGTGAAAACTCTCTATGGAGGAGTTGAAAACCAATCAAGAAGATGGTTTTGAAGCTACATTAACTATGGAATTTTTATCACTCTTTTTTTCATTGACCCTTACCTTGTATGGATGCTTGATATTAATATTAGTATTTTATTATAATCCACTTGTATATTTTAGTTTTCCCATAGAGATAAGCTTGACTGCCCTTTATTTCACTATGTGGCATAAGTCTGTGAAGGTTGGAAACTTCTTGAACAAGATAGCTTCATGTAATGTTGGTACTAGGATCTATTTGAATATATCTTGGATCTCTCTATCTACCATAGGGATTGTCATCTTGGCCAATATAATCTTATATCATAAGACATATTCTTCAATAGGCTAATATAATTTTTACTTTAGTTGTGATAATTGAACATATGGGATCTTATCACTAATGTTTATTGAGAAGTATTTTAAAAACATATCTGCCAATGGATCGAATGTGGTGATATAATAATTTAGTAGATCATGGAACCATTACAAGGCATACTCCTTTAGACTTCATGGAAATAACTTAGTGAGGAGACAATCATTATACATGTAGTTCAAACATGTTATGTGGAAAGCTCAAATATGGTGCTCTCAATCACCCTTACCATCATACAATGTAAGTTTAGGTGATACGAATCTAGATGGAAAAGGATTTATTTTTATGTGATGTGATAAAGGTGTATGTAAAATAACATGAGATTCCAAGGCATGTAATAGACCAGTGGATCCCTACTTAACATGTAACACCTTATTTTGTAGATAATGAACTTCATCCATAAGGGATTGTACATCTAGAGAGAAGTAATTATCCATATGAGGTGTAGATACTACTAAAGGTTTTCAAGTTAAAATCAGTTGTTTTATAAGTTGATTTGGCCCTAAAGTAGGTGTGATAATGGTGTTATCTTGTGGAGTATAATATTGACCATTATTTTATTTGTTCTTTATTTCCATTATGGCTTGTAAAATATGTGCATGATCATGGGGATATTCCCAAAGTCTATCTCTAAAGCTTTGTAGAATCTCATCCTTATTGAAAATTAGATTTTCATTGTTAAGTTGGGGGAGAGTATCCTAATTTCCATCTTGTGTATCATCTTGATATTGATTTATTGCTCATCTTTGGATGCATTACCATTAAAATACACATAATTAGGATATGAAGGATCAATGACATGATCTATAACTAGTCCCTTGTCCATGGTATAAGCTTGAACAAAAGGAATCTAAGTATGCTCAATAGGATTTCCACTAAGCCTAGCACTTCTTATTAAGGGAAGAGAGATAACTTTTTTAGATGGCATATAGTAAACAAAGTGAAATAGGGATATTAAAATAAAATGTATGAAATCTAAAAATCTTAACACATCTAATGAAAATAGTAAAAATATGGGTATAAACCCTAAAAGCATCTAGGGTTAGGGTTTGTGTAATATTCAAAGTAAGTTAGGTTCACCAAATATTTTTACCTTTTAAGAATTATATGAGTGTAAATTATATATTGTTAAAAGGTTGAGTATAGTAAATTAGGGTATAAATATGTATTAAATAAAACCACTAATTTTTTATAGAATTGACTAATTTTGACCTTTCTAAAAATAGTAATAAATAATGTAAATGATAAATTAGCTATAAAATGACTGAGATGGATGGTTTGGATGATAACAACTATGGTAGAGGTTGGTTTGAGTGTTGAAAACAAGATCCATGTGTCAAAACCCCTTTTGTATAGTATCAACCTAATTTTATATTAGTATCATGTGGAAATAGTGTCCCTATTTTGGCAATAGTGTCCTTTGTGTATGGATATTATAAATTTTTAGGTGCATCTATTCATGCATGCATAAGTTATGAAACCTTATAGATGACCTATTTTGTTTGATTTTATTATTAAACCCTAATCTTCCATGTTTATATGGCATCCAATTGATATAATAAATAAAATGTTTTTTTAGTGGGGTAATCTAGACATCCTCAACACCCCATTATGATGAGATTTGACTACATACCAATACTCTGAAGAGGGATCAATCTCGATGTAGTTATCCCCACCTAAGTGTTGGTAAAATTTCAAGTGAATATAGTATGATTGTAGATATGAGTGATTTGAATGTTCTTGAGATCATAAATATTAGTAATCTAAGCTTGGGAAGTTTGTATATGGTAGTATTTATAAGTAATAATATGTATTCATAACCTTAATTGTTCATAACTTTTTCTAAGTTTTTAAGTGTAATTTGCATCTAATTTCCATATAGTGGTTAGAGTGCTAAAATTCATGTATATATATATTGTTATATTGATTATGTGGGTGATAAAAGAGGTATAGGCCACTCCTAGGAGGTCTAAAATTTGAAAATATATCTATTTGTGAAAAAAGGATGGATAGGATAATAGTAGAAAAATTAGGACACTAGTACCATGTGGCACTATTATCCCTATTATGGTACTAGTATCCAAGTGGTAGAACCAAAGTCACAAAGGGTTAGGATGTCTGAATGAGAGTCTAAGACTACTTTAAGGATGAATACAGATAATTTTGGCATGCACAAAGGCTAGATAAGTGTGAGAATATGCCCTAAAATATATCTAGGGATAAGTTAGGGATAGGTGGTCTCAAGTAGCACTTTTAGCACTCAAGTGTCATTTTTAGGTGATTACAACATTTTACATGTTTACTAGATTTTTCATATGTTGTTTTCTTTATGCTAGTAAATAGTATATCATTTTATATATATATATATATATATATATATATATATATATATATATATATATATATATATATATATATATATATATATATATATATATATATATATATATATATATATATATATATATATATATATATATATATATCATAGGTACTTGAGTTTGATATAAGTATGCGGGAGATCCATGATACATGAGAATACAGGTTTTGGACCTTCCTTTTTCTTATGTGACACAATATGTTGGGGGTGTCATACTTATATATGATCAAAATTAACATAATTTATATTATTTTTAATCATTTACATTATCACATTGAGTTTATATAATTAAATTAAAATTAAAATTTACACATGCCTATACTCATGTTGTTATCTTACACAGTGACTTAATATGTTATTCTCCATGACATTTTCTAAAAAATGTATGAAAGGACTAGTATCATGCTAATGATAGTTAAATTTAATTCATTTAATTCATATCTTCAAATGGATTACTCTAGTTTACTTCTTATTTTATTTTGTGTATTATTTTTTCAACTAAATCTTGCACCCGTCTAATCACTATTTTATCCAACGTAATAATGGGAACATCTCCAAGGTATGAAACCTTGGCTCCTTAGAATGAATGTCCATAGAATTTTGTCTTCCTTATTAATATATGTGAACATAATGTAGATCATCTTTAAATCCTAAAACACTACCTCAAATACTTTTTTATAGTTGGTATTTAACTCCTTATCATGGAAAAGTGATAGAGATAAATTGAAACTACAATGTGGTGATGCAATAAAGATTACATAACTCTTCTACGTTCTTGAATTAGAAATAGACAACATTTTTAGATCTTATAAATCTTCAAAACAATATTAAAATTATACTTACCTCACATAAGTGTTTTTTATGAAGGTAAGAAACTTAATACAACTCTAAGAGGGATCACAAATCACCTTTAAAAAGGTCTCAAATGATGAAATTCATAGCTAATTTATATATAATTTTTATAATACAAAACATATAACCTATAAGAGAAATTATATAGATGAAGGTGAGAAATATTAGACAAAAATACAAGGGAAGGAATGATTTTCACAAGTAAAGATCAACAATCCATAGATTACACATAAAATACAATAAAATTAAGAAAGGTAAGCTTAGTTCTTTATTGATTTCAAGGCTAAAGATAGTGTTACAATTTCAAATGGATATAATTTTAATACACCAAAAATAGGGATATCTAATTCATTTGAAAAATAATCATATATAGAGTATAATAGAATGAGATAAGACAAGACAAAAAAAAATCTTCAATGATCTCTAGGCATGTGTATGAAAAAGAGACCAACTTGTTGAAGACATTAAGCTCCTTTAATGCTTTGGACATGTTCCATGTAAACCAACTTGGATAATCGTCATAGTAAGAAGTAATAAATCCTATTTTCACTCCAATGTTACCCTTCATAAGGCTTATCCAAGATGGATTTAGTTAAAAACTTCCCCATGTTTCTATATTCTGAGAGTATGCTTGGTCATCTTGCCTTAATGGGCCCTGAACTCATCACTTTACGTTGGGAATGCATGGTTAGATAGAATATATCCAATCTTAACTTGTTATTAATGTTTAAATACCTTTACAGGTCTTATACATGATAATAGGTCTAATTATGACACAAATAAATGTATTTCACTCATCTAAATCCCTTGCACATGCTTGTAATAAACATCAACCACTTAAGAAGATTTCACTTTCTAAGAAGGCATGTTTCCAACTATTTCCATGCTTTATGGATCCTTAACCAACTTAATAAATATTTAATTGTTGTAATAAGCCTAAACCCCTTAGTTTTGTCTTTATATTACCAAGAGAGACTTGTAAACACATTTTAAGATTGTATGGGCTCAAAACCCTACTTCAAATTATCACCAAAACCTTTTGAACCTATATAGACCTATAGGAACGTTTTATGATATTTCAAAAATACTTTTATTATCTTGTATAATTATCATGGGAACCTCAAAATATAGTTTTAGACCTGCATGCCTCTAGAATGTGCTTGAAACCTAAAATTTAGAACCTACTAATAAGTCTATAGACCTATTTTGAAGGTATTAAAATCATGAAATCTTGTTTTGGACTTTCTTGGCTATTGATAAGGGGTATTGAGATGTTAAAATATGTTTTCACCCTCTAAAATATGAAAACCATGTATATTATATCACATACTTATTGGTGTTATTAAGAGTTATAAAACGTTATTGTTCTATCATTAGAATCCATCAAGGATCATTGCAAACATGTTGATGTCCATAAGTCATGTTACATAATATTTGAGACTTTGTATTAATCTTTAATCAATTAAAACCCTTATATCCATTCTTATTATTTCATGATTCTATATAAATACATTTTGTATGCTTTACTTGGGGACTTTCTTGTAAACCTGTACTTTAGTTTATACCTCAGTCACAGGCTTGTTAAAACTCTTAGAGGAGCTTAGAGTATGCTCAGACTTCATAGTGCTCTTGTTGTGGATGTTAAAACTATGCTTAGACCTTCCATATTTACCTTGATCATCATGAAGCTTTAGAAACCATATTCCTTGTGCAAATTTTCATGTAAACTAGTTTTAGATGGTCTAGAAACCATAAAACCTTGGTCTAGTCCTAAACCCACCATGGAAATATTATAAATAGTTGTAGGCTCATATCTTGGGTTTTAAGGTCTTTTACCCTATCTAAGATACATATATGAGAGCTTTAGGATTTTTTAGGATCTCAAAACCCACTTGATCTCATATGATAGAGCCTTACAACCCTAACTTATAGACTTGATCATTCTTTAAAAACATAATTAATATCTTTTGATACTCTTAGATCATGGAAACCTTCACAGACCTGTAGCATCATATTTATTTATCTTAAACCTACATACAATCTTATTGATAATGAAACCTTCAAAAAAATTACAAACCTCATACTTCCTAAATCCTAAACCAACTCACATCCTACATCCTTCCTATTCCCTTTCCTTATTTCTTCTAAATGGATTTAAGAACCTTGAATCTATTTTGTAGGCCTCTTAAATCTTAGAGGATACTTTGGACTTTGATTAAAACCTTGATACTCATGCTACATGTTCTAATCCTTTCTCTTATTCTTGTAAACCCCACATTTTATACTTGTAGACCTATAAACTTATTTAACTCTATCTTCTAGACCTAAAAACTTCTTGTCCATGTTCAATAACCTTAGTCTAATCCATGATGATCATGAAATCTATACAAAAACTGGCATAGAATGAAAAAGCCCTCTATCTTTATCCAAAAAACATCGTAAGCCAATATTGTACTTGTATCTTATTATCATAAAACCTAGAAAACATTATTACAAACTTCTATGTAGGTTTTTGAGAGAATGAAACCCTCTTAAAAATGTCTTAAAACCTTTGAAAGGTGTTGTTGATGCCTAAAACTCTTTCTCTTGTTAAACAACTTCCTATTGGAATTTTTACAGATGTGGGACTGAATTGTGATCTATAAAGTGACCTCTAGGATTTTAGAAGCTGGCTTTTCATATTAATTAGGAATGAAAAGGTTGAGAGGGGAATAACATTAAAACTAAATTAAATCTAACTAAGGTGATGCACTATTATTTTTAATTTATCTATTCCTAAAATTACATAAAATAGCTTGAACTTTTGAAACACTATAAATAATTTAAAAGAGCATATGCATGATTTAATGCCTGTAACATAAACAAAAATCCCATATTATAGAAGCAAAAAATTGAAATAACAAATAGAAATAGATTCCATTCCATTTGACATAGAACACCACATTCTCTTCATTTTTGGGTAGAGAACAAAATACAAAAGGCCCAAAGGCACAGTATATAATATCCAATCTTTCCCATGAGGGGCACCTGCTAAATTCATGAAATGAAAATAAACAACTGTTACTACTTATATTTTAAAACTAAACTATTGCAATGGATTCTCTCTCATAAAATCAAAATGACTATTATCTAATTCTTAGCTCCTTATAAAAGAAGAGAGACCTGAATATATAGGCACAGTGGCCTTATGAGGAAATGACACCTAAAACCTAACATTCATGCTCATGATGAGGCTATTACAACCAAAATGGGGAGCTTCAGGTCATGAGTGAAGTTGGTTCTCAAATCTCAAATATAACACAACCTCTATGCTTCATGATTCCCATAATGCTTAAAAGAAGCACCATGTAAATACATGTCTTCCTTCAAAACTACCTTTAGAATTCTTATTAGAAATGGGGCCCACTCCTCTCAAACAATAGCACTACCTAAAGATCTAATAGGAAAAACTTAGCTCTTGAGGAGAATTGGGATGATACATGGCACACTGAGGGGTGAGCATTCTTATTTAAAACCTTTTTACCTCTTTTTAACTAGCAGTATACAGATCCACCATGTGGCAAGCTGGCACTACTCTTGGGGAAGTCTAGAAATCCTTTGTAAAGAATGAGTGTGGGATTACCACATGAAAAATTTTCTTCCTTTTTGTTGTAACTACATAGTGGGTCCCACCCATCATTTCATCAACCAATGGCACTACTCAAAGATCTAAAAAATTAAACCTACCTTGGATAAGCATCATGATGCATGTGTCAAGTTCATGTTACTCCTAGGTGATTTGAGAACCTTTTCATGAAGAATGAGCATCAAGATACCACATGGTAGCAATGGAAAGAGTTGAGACATATCCAAACATAAACAAGGGGAAACAAGGAAAGAGGAGGCTGATATAAGCATTTTCAAACTCACAAAGTATGTTCTCAGTAAAAATATAACTACCCAAAATATAACAAAACATGTATTATGATCCATAGTTATTTGTGACTTATAAGGAAATCTACCTATGGATGGAAGAACCCAAAATTTATGGTTTCTTAGACTAATTGAAACAAAACTAGAAAAAGGGTGAGACCCATAAAACTCACAACTTATGAATAGTATCCTTTAAAGGCATCCACTATTCCTCCTTAGGGTAAGTCTTCTTCTTTAGAGCCTTATAGGCTTTATCCAGATCAATGATCTCCTTGAAGGATATGTTGCTCAAGCCTTGTACTATCACCCACATCTAAAACTCTAACTAGGCAAGAGGCTACAAAATGGTCTCTACCTTGAAGATGCTTGGTGCTTGATTGACAGATGCAAATACGGTATAGTCATTTTGATTTTTGATCAACACCTCTTTTATTTAGTCTTCTAAAAATATTATTTTATCTACAAGGAATGGGGAGGGGAGTCCCAACTAGACCAACTATTCAATATGCCCTTTCATATCTTGAATCACTTTTTCTAAGGCATCAAAAAATGCCTTGAAATTTAATGCTACCTTATTATAGCTTAGAAACTCATTTAAGTTCACCATCACCTACCTTAGGTTGGCCACCCCTACTACTTGGAGTGTCCCATCTACCATGATATACATCTTTTAGACTAGGAGATATGAATCTTGTACCTTGGGGGACATGAAGGCAAGGACATGATCTATAGACATGTTTACCTAGGTGCTCAGCCACTATAAGTCTATAATAAACCAAACACTAGCTTCAAGTTTATATCCATGTTCTTTATCCTCTCCCAATAGGATACATACTCTTATTGGACCATGGGGAAGATACTTACAGTCTGGGAGTAGGTGATGAGGTCATCCTTAAGTTGTTGGATTTATGAGTCCTTGGTTGAGGACTCTTGTTACATCCATTGTTACATCTATTTATGGTTACTTATAGAATCCAAGAGACTCTTATGGGTCTACACAAGCACTAATTCCTTTTCCTATAGCTTATTCTCTATAGCCACCTTTTCCTTTTTGAGGCCATGTATTTTGGCCTTTAATTATTCTACTTGAATTTGTAGCTAGGCCCTTTAGCTAACTTATACCTAGAAGCTCTCAGTGGTGATATGGCTCTATAAGGTAGACCTCATCTTGGTGAGATTCTTATCTTTGGCCTTAACCTTAGCATTCAGGTTATTGACATTAAATTTAACTCTTTTAAGTTCTTACTCCTTCTTTTCTAACTAATGGCATACCTTGAGATAGTCCATGGTGATGAACTTTTAGGCTTCTTCCATTAATTTGACCGTATCGATCAGTTTAGCCTGGCTAAGGTTAAGGTTGATGTTATGTATCGAGTAATCCAATGACAATATCTATTCTTGGGGATTGATTACTTATGGTTCCATGTTTATAATAATCAAAGATTATTACTTGAGATCAAAAAATTACTGCATATGTGGTGTCATCAGGGACTTGGCCATTTTTCATCTTCTATTTTCTACTTGGACCTTTTGGGCTTTCCTTATAATCTCTAACTACTAGTGGAATTATTCCTATAATTGAATCATTTTCCCCATAAAGGGAGATCCTTTAGTAGTCCAAAAAGAATGGTCACTTATTGCTATGAAGTAACATACATTGTTTCCATATAGATGAGTGTGTGAAGGGTTAGGGTGGAAGGTGAGAAAGCTAAGAGGCCATAGAGAGGAGTAGTGGGTGATTGTTCCAAAATGGATGTTGATGTGGTATATGAGGGTAGAGGAGTGAACAAAGGTGCAAGCGAGGTGATTCGTTACGTAGTGGTAAGTAGCACAAGCATGGTGGAATTGATGGAAGGTAAAGATAAAGCTAAGAATGAAGAATGAGTGGAAAGAAGAGGGTCAAAAAAGCATACATTTTTATGTTTAGGATTAGGAAGAGGGATATTGGCTTGTGTCTCAAAGCTACACTGAGTTGACCCTACCTTGGTTTACCTTATAACAACCTACTACTATTGTAGGGGAGCTAGATATAGAGGTGGTGGCCAAAAAAGAGGCTTATAAATTACAAAAACTTCATCCTCTTTTTTTGAGGGAGTATGTTCTTCTTCTTTGACTAAAACCTCTTCTTCTACCTGAGCTTCTTCCTCATGATGCTCATCCTAGAGGTTCTTAATTGCTCATCAGAGTCTAATTCCTCAAAATTTATCTCCCTTTGGCCAATTTATTGCCTATATTTCTAATAGGCATCCATTTTATCTTTGTTTTAACCCCAATGGATGAGCTACACCCTTAGACTGTTAATCATGGTCTTTGTGGGATAAAAATCTTAAACTAGTTTATAGAAGAACTCCCATGATTGGTGGGTGTCTGAAGGGATATTTGGTACATCCACATAGTTTTTAATATCATCCTCCATCTATGACCTCTATTCTTTTAAATATAATTAGGGATCATATATAAAGGGGGTAGTGGTCTTTAGAATGGTTATGTGGTCGACTGGGTCATAAATCCATTAATTGTTGATCTTGTCTAGGCGTAGATCTATCAATTTGAGTATAATTAGGCACTCCTAAGACCTCTTCATCAATGTAATTCCCCCTCTTAAAAATGGTATTTCATATAGGGCCCTCTTTTTCAAGCCTATGTCATATACTAAGTCCACCATATCAAGCTAGTGGGCTAACTCCAAGGCCAAGGTCTTATCCATGAGTAGGCACGGGAGCCAAAATGGATCCTCCTTGAAATCATGGAACCTAATGAATGTAAAGTGGACTTTGAAGAACCAATCTACCAAAATATTGTAGCTAGTAAGCCATGTTATCTATCAGTCTATCATTCTGAAGGTGATGGCCTCTTGACTGAGGTCAATCAAGATCTAAGATAGGAAGCACTCTAAAAATTCATAATAATCTTTCATGGCTGATAGGATCTAGGACCATTAAGAGATGAGAATCACCATGTGAGTATATGTGATCATCTCAATTGTGTTGATAATAAAATATTGAGAAAATAATCAAGAACTTTGGTATAAGATTATATGGAGAAGGAAGAAGGAATACCTAAAAGTATTATGGGTTAAAAACTTCACTAGTTAATTATGTATGGTGTTGATAATGGCATATGTGAAGTCCATCTTGTAAGCTTTCTCCATACTTACTATCTTTAAATTGAAGATTGCACCCAATTGGAAGGGTGACTCTCATATCGTATGCTTCAAATCTTGTGAGAGTGATGGGTAAAGGTGGCACTTTTGTATAATCACTATAGAGATCTGAGTTCAAGAAATTTAGCTTTTAGACATGAGTTTCCCATATGTTTTTCAATATTTCCATGTCATAGAGGTCTGTGT
Source organism: Torreya grandis (assembly GCA_037957365.1). NCBI lineage: Eukaryota > Viridiplantae > Streptophyta > Pinopsida > Cupressales > Taxaceae > Torreya > Torreya grandis. Next base: position 2,063,959 of record JARHVA010002781.1, read on the forward strand.
TGGGGTCTTTAGGGAGCTAGAACATCTCCCTCACTACATCAACATTGATATCTATGTTTAGGTGGTTGCCTATGATAATGCTAATGGTAGCATAATATTTCTCTACACATAACACAATGATCTTTGGGCATGGGTGAATGAGAGGCACCATGTATTGAGATAGTGTGGATATACAAATCTTGAAACTAAATGACTCAAAGTAGTTATTTTGAAATTTCATGATCATGTGGTTGTGAGTTCCCCTCCCTTAGGTTATTTATCAATTTGGGATCAAATATCCCATCTACAAAGTCTAAGACCAATGTGGGGTCCTTGAAATGCCCCTTGGTGACACTCTTGACATTTTTCACTATAGGATTTGACTATGTGAAGGTGGAATAATATGACTTACTTCCTACAAATTATAAGGGAAGGTCTTTATGACCGCCTGATGTGAGTCCTCTACTTCCTAGGATGTATGCTACTAGATGAAGATATAGAAGTATATATCTTACAACTCTATTGAAAATGTTTTATTTGCCTTAAGATAAATATTGGGAACACTTGGCACTAGCTTCTACTCATAATTCTTTACAATTTTTAGCTCAAGATGTTATGATTAATGATTAATACTCTCTTTAGATTCTTAATATATTTAAATGTTTAGCTTAATCAGGGGATGGGTATTTATAGGCCAACACTTCTAGTGCAATATTTTTAAATTTGAGAACCCATAAATGAAAAGGGTAGCACACACACTTGAAGAACATCTCATAAGAGATTTATGGTGATCCTTAGAGGAAATCATGTAATTGGGAGCATATTACAATAATTATAGGGGGAGTAGGGTAGATAACCATGTATCAGTAGATGATTCAAAAATAGGGGAGCTAAGCTATGGACACCTAGCAATGGGAGAGTAGAAACTTGTGTTAATGACACTTATTTTTAAAGGAAATAGTAACAAAAGAGGGAAACTAACTAATGAAAAGGAAACTAACTATGTACAAGGTGAGGCTAACAAGTCAATTAAAGTGCTTTAAGTATATTCCATTAACTATAATCTCTAAGGAATTACCTTCTTCATCCTCTAACTTAAATGCATTACCCTATCTATTTCCAATAATGAAAAAGGGGCCTCTCCATAGGGAATCATATTTTGCATGCTGACCCAACTTCATAGCTCTTTCATCATACTTTAGAACCAAGTCTCCTAGCTTGAATCCTATGTCAGATGCCTTTTTGTCAAACCATTACTTAACTACATGTTGTTAGGTGACTTTAGCATCACTTGATTATTCTATCACTTCTTCCTTCATTTCTTTGTTTTCCTCCATTTCAATAGCTTTCAATAGCTATAGAGTGGGAATTTCCATTGAGATGGGCATGACCAATTCCTTTCCATAAACTAATTCATATGGGGATGTCTTTAAAATCTACTTATGAGTGATATAATTGGCTCATATAGATATCTTCACATGATGATGCCACTCCCTTTGTCACTTAGTGTTTGTTCTCTTGATTAACCTTATGAGGTTCTTGAAGGTCACTTATGCCAACCCATTCCCTTGTGGGTAGTAGTTGGAATTTTTTTTAAGGAAAACACCATTTAAGAGTATAAATTATAAAATCTTTGAACTGAGGAAGGCCTTTGCAATATCAAACATAATTTTTTTAGGAGGGCTAAACCTTGTGACTAGTTCCTCTAGGAAGTTAAGGATCACAATCTCAGTTACCACTTTCAAAGGGGCCACTTCTATCCATATTGTGAAGTAATTTGTGGTCATGAGTATCCATTTGTGTCCCATGCTAGACATGGGATTAATCATCTTGATGAAATATAATCCCCATTATGAAAAAGGCTCATTGGTCATAATTGGGTTCAGTGGCATGGCCAATTTTTTTTGCTTGCCTAAAACAAAATAACACTGCAAGCATTTCTTCACCACCTAGTGGAAATCTAAGAACATGGTTGGATATTAATATCTAGTGTGCATGATTTTATTCACAATTTTTTTTAATGATAAATGTCTACTCGAAGGGTTAAAATTCATATCCTATTATATCTTGCTAGCTTGGTTATCATCAACACATCAAAGAAGTTCTCTGTCAAAGTTCTTATTGCAAAAGACTCCCTAAACTATTGTATAACTAGCCCCTTATAACCTATATAATCTTCTTTTATGTTTGGGGAGGCCATATAGATGCTAACCAATTTGCATAAAGTGGGTTCTATCAATAACCCAAGACACACTAGTTTTATATTGATTTACTAAAACTATTTTTGGCATTTCTACTCACCTGTCAAGGTATTTGTGCATTGGGCTATATATTCACAAAATCCTCTTCCTTTTATCACCTTGGTTGTCCTAATTTTAACATCATATTCTATGATATTGGTGATTTAATTGGCCCTCTTCTCTATCATTTATCCCTCCATTATGTATTTAATGATGCTAGGATACACCATATATACCCTTATTTTACTTCCCTCCAGTAGGTGCATTAACTTTTTGAGACCTTTAATGATGGAAAAAGACTACTTCTTGATAAAATTATATCTAGTCTTATATCCACATATGGTTCTTAAATATAAATCAATAGGATGATTGACCTTCCCTTCATCTTACTTCTGAGTTAACATAGCCATTAAGCTATGTTCACTACCATAAACATACATGACAAAATATTGGGAGGAGTTGGGATTAACTAGCATGGGAATAATGGATATTACTTCCTTGATCTTGTCAAATGTTTTCCTCCATTTGATGGTTCATTTGAAATCTTTGTCTTTCTTCAACATCAATGTGATTGGCCTTACCAACCCCATGAAGTTATATATGAATTAACTAATTAAATTGATCTTCCTTAAGAAAGACTATACTCCCTTCTTGTTAACTAGTAAGATCAAATCCCTAATGTCCTTCACTCTATCTGGGTCAATAAAGATTCCTTCTTTGGATACCACATACCCTAGTAACTTTCCTTGTGAGACATCGAAGAAACATTTCTTGGGGTTAAGGGATACCCTAAACTCTTGGAATTTTTTTTTCAAAATTATCCAAATGATTAAAGTGATTTTTCATTTTTTGGAGAATATTTTCAGATCATCTAGATAAATGAGGATGATTTTGTCAATTATTCCCTTAAAATATATATCCATTGTCTATTAGAAAGTAGCTCCTACATTAGAGAGGCCAAAAGGAATCTTTGCATATGAAAAGGTTTCCCACTTTGTAGTAAAAGTTATCTTGTGTTGATCTTCTTCATTAACCCATACTTGGTTGTTCCTTTGAACCCATACAATAGAGAGAACATTCCTACACTCTATTCTATTTTAAATATTTATTCTATATAAGGGGGTACTGATCTTTCAGAGATGCTTTGTTCAAGTCTCTAAAGTCCATGCATAGCCTTATTTCTCCATTATTTTTCCTCACAAACTAGGTTGGATACCCAAGTTGATTACTTGATTAGGTATATAATCCTTGAGTTGATCAATTTTATCATATTTTGAGCCATGAGAGACTCGATCTTTGGGTTTACTAGACCTTGATATTGATAGACTAGTTTGGACCCTTAAATTAGGTCTATGGTATACTAGATGACCTCATAATTATACCCTTTTAGGTCATCATAGGTCCAAGCCATAACCCATTCATATTTTTTGCATAAGGATATCAATCTCTCCTTCTCTTTTTTGGAAACTTCTTTCCCCACTTTCAATTTCCTTCCTTCTCCTACATCCAGCTTATAGTAGTCACTTTTGTTTATGATAAATTTCATTTTGTCATTTTGGGCATCATAATAATCCAATATATTCTATAGGTTGATCATCCCCTTTGGAATTTTATTGGACTTTAGTTTCATGATCTGATCTCCATAGGCTTCTTCGATCTTTGGTTATAACTGCTCTATGAATTCGTATGACTATTGAAGAAACATAAAAATTTGGGCATCACTCTCAAACACTTACCAATTTTAACCATTATCAAGGATGGTGGGTTTGATATTTTGGATATTTATCAATTATTTCATGATGATGTCATTGAGGTGTTGTGTTAAGTGGATGAAGTGCCTTAATAATCTAAGTGATAATGACAAAGTGTGCAATGTGCTTGTCTTAGTATGCTTGAAGTAGGCTTGGTTGATATTTTGTTTTAGCATGGTTAGAGATGTTTAATGATGATTTTAGGATATGAAATGGGTCCTATCAAATTTTGAGTATGATTGGAGTGCTTGTGTGCATGAGTGGAATTCATTTGGTTATTCATTATGTTCATCTAGGCATAATTTGCTTTGTGATAGATAAATCTAAGGAGGCATTTTGATGTCATTATATCTCACATGTGTGAGGGATCCAAGAGAATATTTATATATGGTTGGATTATCATATGTGATTTTATAATATGTTCCAATTTTTAGATCATTCAATTTATCGCAACAAAAGATATGTGGGTGCAAAGTTGGTCCCTCAGATAGAAGTTCTCTAAGATTCAACACAACCAATTTTATAAAGAAGATCTAATGGTCCAAGTTTCATCGCATCAAAGATGAACAATGTGAAATTAATCTAAGATAAAATATTTTATTTTTATAAGTATAAAAAAGATCTAAGTAAGTAGTTTGGTGATGGCATATCTCATACGTGTGGATGTTTCAGGAGGAAATGGTTATATTGGTTTGTTCAGTATTTTGCCTAGTTTTTATGGTTCAAATTTGAGAACATGCAAGTGAGTGAGGTAATATATATATATATATATATATGAAAATTTTTCCTTATAAAAAAATTATAATGGTCCCATACTTAGTCATTTTTTCATGATTTTAAATATCAAGACTAGATGGAGATCCAACAGTTCATAGAAGTTTGTACATCTAGATCTATGGTGCATAGTAAGTCAAATGGGTCAAAGTGTTCAATGCTTAAACTAGGTAAAGATTGATATCCTTAAAAAAATATCAATGGATCATTTTTATTCCAAGGTGTTATGAATCAATGAGATGAGAACAAGTGTTCAATGTTTAATGTTGAGTAGAGGTAAATGATAAGGATCTAATGGTTTGCATTTAATCATGTGATTGAGATCGACGGTGCGAGTGGAGTCAAAGTGGTCAGCCTATTCAAAGTTTAACATTATTAAATATGGATATCCTTAAAATAATACCAATGGTGCATGATTTATCTAAGAAACAAGGAAATAATTTGATGGCAAGGTGTTCAAGGTTTAACTTTGACCATTGGAATTTGAATTTTGCAAAGGGAAAAACTAGTCTTTTATATTTTGGCTATAACTTTTGATCCAAGATGAATTCGATGGTGTTGTTAAAACAAAAAAATTAGATGAATCCATGGTTCATCTAGTGAACCTAGTTATATGGTATAATTTTTTTAATAGTCAAATAAATTATGCTATAAATTTGACTATGTGTTTGATCATGGACTGTAAGTGATCTGAGAAGGATAATCAAGATTATTTTATTATTGTTTAGATGTTTCATGATGAATTAGTTATTTTAAAGTATTTTAAACTCCTATGGATTATCTATGTGGTATTTTTAATCTTATCAAATTGATAATAAATATTAACAAAGCTTAATAAATTGATTTTGTATTCATTTATGTTAAACAAGGCTAATGTTTGAGTTGATTGAGCTTGCATAAAAGAGTGCAATGATGATTATAAGAATTTGATAATGTCAAAGGGGTCATGTGGAGTGGACCTATTCATTTTAAATTGGTCATGTGTTCTTTTTTTTTCTTGATGAAGTGCTAAATGGGTGAATAAGTTTCTATGAGACCTATATAATTGAAAGGTGTAGCTGCTCAAGGGTGACCCATGGATGCTATGGATAAATTTTGAGGATGGTATTGAGTTTTGTCTCAAATTGAAAGAATCATTAAGGGATAATTCATGTCTAATTTATGACCAAGATAGTGATGTTTATGAATTATCTATAAATAGTGAAACCAAAGGTGATGGATTCTAGACTTGAAAGAGGAGTGTGCATGTGAGAGTTATAAAACAAAAGAGAGGGATAGTGCCTAGTAGATGAGTTGATGAATAAATAAAATTAAATACTATGTGTATGACCCATGGGTCATGTTTTTGGTGTTATAATAATGATATTATAGGTTGAGGATGAGTGAATATATTTCGGGTGATCCAAAAGGATGTTTTGGATGCTTTAAGTGTGAGGAAAAGATAGATGCTATCTGTGTGAGCTTGGTGGCTGATTTGAGATATAGATCAAAGTGTGGATTATGTGCATGACCATTTGTTCATGTTATTGGTTTGGTTATAGAGTTGTTATTAATGAGTGAAGAGTGATCAACAAAATGGCTTTAGATGTATTGAGTGTGCAGAGTTGAAAATAGCTAATATAATTTATATCTCCATCATATTGGTAGGCAATTAGTGTTCAAAAGTTTTTTTATTCATAGATGTGTTTTTTAAACATAAAGGGGGTTTTATCCTCCTTTTAAGGTGAAATTTGATAAAAGTCTAGTTTTTGTAGTTTCTCAACTAGACAAGTGTTGTAGTACCTTGTGAGATTTTAGTCTCATTAAATAAGGGATAGTAGTTCCTTTATCAATTGTAACAGGTCTAAATTGGTTCTTATTATTATAGAATAGTAGTCCAATTATAGGTTCCAATGGGTTTTCTCCCCCAAGATATTTTCCCACATATGTCATGTGTTATGTGCTTGATCTTCCATTATCTCTCTTGTTCATTGCTATGAATGATATGTATGCTTTATGAAATGATTATGGTAATTGATTAAAAGTTTTAAAGGATTGAAATTGAAATTGGATTATCTAGACTCATTGATTCATCCCCCTCTTAGTTAATATACCTCTAACAATTGGTATCAGAGTAGGTCCTTTGGTAAAGGATTGAAAGCTTGAAGGTGATTTAAGGCACAATATGGGTATTCATCAAGGAGGTTTCTATACTAAGCAAGAATCGATGTTCAATGGATCCAATTATGATTTTTGGAGTAAAAGAATGAAGACCTACATCATGTCCTTAGGGTTTAACATTTGTAAACATATTGTGGATGGTTATTCTGCACCTATTATTCCTTCATCCAGTATTATAGATAAGAAGTTGTTTGAGAAGAATTATATGGCAATGAATGCTATCACTTATGGTCTTTTCGAGATTGAATACACCAATGTAATCTATTTTAAATCTACCAAAGAAATGTGGGATAAATTTAAGACTATTTATTAAGGTGACTCAAAATCTAATTTGGCAAAGGTACAAACTCGCTAAAAATAATTTGAGAATCTTAAGATGAAGGAAGAAGATTCTATGACATATTTTATATAGAGAGTTGAAGAGATTGTGAACATCATCAAAGGTATTAGAGAGAAACTTCAGAGGCTACTATAGTTCAAAATGTATTAAGGTCTCTTTCTATCAATTTTGAGTGAAAATTTTCTAATGTATAATAAAGTCATGATCTTACTAAGCTAAATATGGATGAATTGCATGGCATCCTTACTACCTATGATATGAGAATAAATGATGATATACCACCAAATAAGGAAGTAACATTTAAGATAGATATGAATCCTAAAAATAAGTTCCAAGGTAAGAAACCCAAGGAGGATAACATTTTTAATATTGATGAGGATGAATTGATTGCTTTATTTATAAGGAAATTAAAAATAGGACCAAGAAAGTATAAGGGTAAACTACCCTTCAAATTATTCAATTGTGGAGAGGTAGGACATTTTGATAATAAGTACCATCATAAGCATAAGAATAATGATGATGAATAGCATGTTAATGGTCTAGACACCAAAATTGTGTCTACTCCCTTGGTCATCCTCTCCCCATTCTCTCCCCCTTGGTCCCCTTCGTCCACTTTGGCACACCTAACCTATGTCTTATTAATTTAAAATTATCACTTATTTTACATTAATAATTCTTCTCTCTCTCACCCTATGACCCATTTATGACCCCCATTTTATTCTCCCATGCCTATTTAGTCCCTCTCGACCATTTTTCCATGAACCTTGACCCTGGCAGCGTGTAAGAGTGGGTAGAAGGCTAAAATTAGCCTCTATCCCCATTCTGTAGCTACTGACATCGATCACTATTTGGTCGACGTCGGCGGTTCTGTCGGTGTTACTTACCCTTAAAACTATGTTCTCGACCCGAACATAGGATCCGTTATCCATTTCCCAATCCATTATCCATTATCTATTTCCCAATCAATTTTCTAATCTATTTCCCAATCATTTTTCCAATCCGTTATCCAACCTTCTTTCAAGACATTCTCAGATCCACCTTTCGATTTTAAACAATTAGCCAACCTTCACTAAGCCAATCCACTAAAAAAATCTCTCTCTCTCTCTCTCAGGCATAGGTACTCTACTTTAGTCACCTTGCTAGAAGTCTTCTACATCAAACATCTGTAACCAATCCACAACACACCATCAGCAATCAATCTACAACCATGTCTCCTACTCTCTCTTTAACAAGCACTAGGTAAGCGTTTCTTCTATGCTTTCATTTTGTTTTTTGGTTATTGCTTTTAAGTGATATCACCACCCAGATTTAGACTATTAGACCATAGAATAGACTTGATTTCCTCCCAAAAAGGCTGAGAGGCCTTCCCATATCCAAACATACAGTCTGTCCATTGTCCCTGCAACTCTGCCTAGACCCCTGCATAGACCATTAAACAGACCTAGACTCTTTTAGACCATTCTACAGCCCTAAAATCTGTCTAGACCTAACCAAAGCTTGTCTAAAGACCACAGTGCTGACCAGACCTCATCCAAAGACTACTACCCTGACCGATGTCGGTCATTTCCCCTACTGACGTCGGTAGCCTAACTGACGTCAGTGACCTTCCTTGATCGACGCCGATAGAACCACCGATGTCAGTGACTGTGCAAAGCAGATTGCTATATATCAGGTACATATTTGTCTTTTATTTCTTCATTTAGTCCTTTTATCATCTTTGTTTTTGTCAACATTCTATTTTTAATAGTGGATTATCATCCTCCAAGAAGTCTTTTGCGCTTCTAGGACCAAGCTTTCGCTTGGCAGTCCACTTTCTTGTCATCTAACATTTTTCATGTTTTAGTCTTTTTCTATTTTAGGTGTCATCCTCCACAACCAAAGAGGAGTTCCTACTATCGTCTAAATCTGGTGTGCAAGTCCACAATCTGGTATGTACAAACCCCCGTCTATTCTTTTTAGTTTTTCATTTTCCTTTCTTGAATGTGAAAAGCAAATCTTGTTTAGAAACATTCTGGCACACCTGATGGGACCCTAGGGTCTTGCTTGGGTTCTTTTCATTTTGTTCATATAGGGTGCATTAGGATTCTCCCTTTTCATCTCTTTCTTCTATCTTCTAAAAGACATCATAAGTAGGATTAAAAAGAACTCTTCTTTCTTTTCTTGCATCATAGACTAGTCAAAAGTCATACTCTTCAACCCTTTCTCCATTTGTCTTCATACAAACTAACATTTCAACTTGGGTTTAAAACACACTGCATTTCATTTCTTCTTGATTGCATACTTAGTCCACATCTAGTAATTAATAACTGCATCTTGAATTAATTGTAGTCCACTTTATGTTACACAACCAAATCACTTACACAAATCAAACATCAAAACTCACCTGAGACAAGGCCCAACTAGGATTTCATCACCTAGCAGATACCTTACCCATCCTGGCAATCCCACTTGGATTTCACCACTAAGGGGAAAGCCCACTCTGTTCTCTAGCAGAGGATAATCTCTAGGGGAAGTATATTTTGGCTAAGCAAGACTAGCTTATCACTGGGCTCGTGAAGTGAGGGGAGCTTTCTCCTTATCACCAGGCCAAGTACGGAACCTAACACAAACTTTTGAGCACCGAAACAAACCCGAAACCATCCATAGACTACTTCTTCTAGGACCCATCTCAAAAGCCAATCTTCCTACACACATTCTAAGGCATAAGCCACCATGATCCTAATAATTTAGTCCTAGGGATTTAATGTTTAGGGTCTGATTGTGTTCTTCATCTTTTCTATTCTTATCTACTTGTTTGAGCTTGTGAGGATGTTCTTTCTTGCCTTGAATGGTTCTAACTCACAGTCAAACCAAGGCTTTTGTCAACCACGCAAGACATCAACCGCTTCCGTCTTCCCCAACCATAACCAGTCCCATAATGGAGTTCCACTCAGAGATTGAAAGAACTCCTACTCGACCAACCTCGACCCAGACTCCCATCATCCCTAAAGGGGACCAAGATTTCGAAATATTCTTGGACCTTAATGGTAAATCCCTTTAGCATTATCTCACGTGAAGCCAAACATGAGACTCCTTGGGCAACCTAATTTATGGGATGTCAACCTCTTTAGTCGAGACTATAGTCGTATCGATAGCATTCGTAGTTCAACCTGTAGAAACCTAGGCTATCACCTCGACCAATGACCAGCCCTTAACCAACCTTCTAAGTGTGGCCTCTCCTTCCATCTCTGGGCCCACTTCCACCAAGGTTTCAGCCCCTTATCAATCACAACCTATTCAACCAATCTCTACCCCTTTCTAGAATCTGGTTGTCTCTATTCCACCTACCCTCACCCCTATCAACACTAGGGTGGCTACCTATCCATTGGCCCATGTTACCACTACCCAACCTCCCATGGCAACATCGAGCCTAGCCATGCCTTCTACCCAACCACTCTTAGCCTCCACTTCCATCCCAACAATTAGTTATCAGTATGTTGCACCCTTACAAGCACAACCAACTACGTCATATGCCTCCTCTAGCCTCTTTCATGCACCCTACAACCTAGTGGGTGCTCCACCCTCCAATCTGTCAATAGACATCATCAAAATGTTGATGGACAAAATGTCCAGTCTCGAGACCTCTATTTTTGGTTCACGCAATGCCCTCTCATATGAGCAAATTTGCAATGAACCCATCCATCCCTCTATCCCAATCAGGTTGTATCCCAGTCAGTGGGAACTTCCTAAATTTTCTCATTTCTAGAGCAAAGAAGACCCACAAAAACACCTACAGGCATTCAGACATGCCTGTTATCTTATTGCTCATGACGATGCGTTACTTTTACACACATTCCTTATGTCCCTCTCTGGTGCTGCCCTTAACTGGTATAACTCCCTTGCCAGCCATTCTCTCTTCACATTCACCTAGCTGGCATAACTCTTCCTTGATCATTTCTCCATCAACATCACCAAAAAGGTCTCAATCACATACCTCTATTCTATTCGGCAGTTTGAGGATGAATCCATAGCTGATTTTGTTGCTCACTGGAGAGGCCTCATCAATCATCTCTCATTTTCCTTACCCCAACCTGAACTTATCAAAATTTTCTCTCAAGCATGTGCTAAGCATATTTCTTCTACCTTGTGGGTTCAAACCTTCTGCACCTTTGACGAAGCCTTCACGATGGCCCGCAAGCTTGAATTACGTGCCATCGAGGAGAATAAAGTCAAGTTATGGAGTAAGAATCCCAACTCTAAGACCAATGACTCCTCTTCTTCTAAACCCTCTTCATCTAATCCTAAGTCTAAGGCATCATCAAATGTTGTAGTTGTTAGACCTTCATCCTCTTCACCTTCAACCAACCAGCCTGAGCCATCCATCACCCGCCAATTCCAATAGAGATATGTGCAGCGACAATATACTCCACTTGGAGAGTCATATGTGTCTGTGCTAGAAAAACTTGTCAAACAGGGGGTTCTCAATCTCCCCCAAATTCGACCACCTCCACAATTTGATCCCTCACGTGCCATCCCTGCGTGGTATAGGGAAAATGACTTCTGCAACTACCATCATGTTAAAGGCCATGACACTGGCAACTGCAAGACCCTTAAAAACATCATCCAAGACATGCTGGAAAAGGATGACCTCATCCTTGACAATCCCAATGTGCCACCCAATCAGGGCATCAACATCTTTAAGCAACCATTCTCTAATCATCCTCTGACCCAAAATAATGTCCAGACCATGACTGATAACACTCATGAACATTATATACAAACAGTTAATACGGTCTCACCCTTCATCCCCAACCAACCTCTTTCACAAATTCAAGAGGTTATTCCACCCATCAGTCCATCACATGTGGATGAACCCCCTTCTCCAGTTAGTTCTTTGTCAACCTCTCTTATATTGGAGGACGCCTCGACCATACCGGCACCACCAGTCTCACCATCCTCCTTCTTGCCACCTATGGAGGACCCGACCCTTCCTACTCCTTAACCGCAAGTGGAGGGCACAATCATCCCTACCCTTTAGCCTCTTAAGGAGCCTCATTCTTTAGTTTCTTCTCCACCCAGGGAAGAACTTGTCTCTCCTCTGTCCCTAACCAAAGATGAACCTATCACAACTTCATAATGCCTCAGGTCTGAGACCACTACACCAGTCTCATCTTTGGCCCCACAATCGTCAACATCTTCTCAAGGACCCAAGCCTCATCCAACATCTTCTCAACCATTTTCCCAATTAGTGGAGAAAATCAGACTTCTCCCTTCAAGGAAAGTGGAGCATCAAGTATTATGGGAGCATCTCGAAGCTCTTCAACATGCCCGTGCCCTCTCATCTCATGCTTCCAATCCTCCCATGGTAGAATCTCCTGAGACTCTCAACAAAAACTAGAATTTCACTTCTAGACCATCTAAACCCCAACAAACCACATCAAAATTGAAACCCTCATCTACCCCATCAAAACCAATCAAAACACTAGGTGTTTTCCCTATCTCTAACCTCACTCATTCGCAAGTGAAGGTGGACATAGACCAAACCCCGACCAATAGTAGTCTTCAAATCAAATCAAAGAAGACTGCCAAACCACAGAGGCAAACTCCTCCTCCCCCGTCACCATTACTCTCTATTTTGGGCCCTCATCCTTCGACCTTGATCAAAATCCTCCCCATTCCAACCTCTAATCAAAACCAGTTGCCTCCTTTGCTTCCTTTGCCTACCACTAGCCTATCCTCTCCAAAAATTTTGTCACCTCTCATGAATATAGTGTCATCTTCCCTTGCCGCCACACCATCAACCCAGAAGGTAGTACGAAAGCCTCCTCCAATGCCACCTAAGCAAAAGTCACCAGCATCACACACATCAATGAGCACGGACCCTTTAGTAGGCTCATACTCTTTGATATTGCATCGACTTTTGTAGACTTCCAACATAACCCTTTCGCCCATCAGGCCCTTCCAACCTCTCAGGTCTAAGCCCTCCTGGTTCGATGATATGAAGATTTGCCTATATCATCGTACACCAAGACATGATACCGAGACTTGTTATGCCCTCAAGGCTATCATTCACTGCTACATGGAAAAAGACACTCTTCTTCTTGAGGACACCATCAACCGACCCCCCACACCTTCTCATATCCCTCCAACCTCTTCAACCACATCAACATCTCATTAGCAAGCCATGACCCCTTCATCTCCTTCACCCCCTATCTTCAAAATCAATGCCATTCACATAACCACTAGGTCACAAAAGGACAAGGCAAAAGAAAAAGCCACCATTCCTTAGACCTATCCTTTCGTCAAGCCACCTCAACTGCCAAAACCTAAAATTTCTATCCTTGGCGCATCTCAACCCTCTTCTTCTTCCTCTTCAGGGGAAATTCATGACTCCATGTTAAAACAACTTCACCAAATGCCCATGAAGATGTCAATTTATGACCTCATTCAAACCTCACCCCAACATCATCAGGCCCTCATCCAAGCCTTGCAGGCAGCAGAGGTCCAACCTGAGGACCCCCAACCACTCACTGCCCTTGTCCACTCTTTATCCCTTGTCACCTCCATCACTTTTAGTGATTCTGAGATTCCTACATCTAACATAGAAGATCAGGACGCTGCTCTCTTCATCACTGCCTATGTTGATCGAACTTGTATCAAGTGCATTATGATTGATGGAGGTGCCAACACCAACATTATCTCCACCCACGCCTTTGATCAATTGGCCCTCCCAAAGAATTGTGTATCCAAAACTGATGCAATCTTGCAATCCTTTAATGACACCACTACCAAAACCATTAGCACAGTCATCCTTCACATTCACATTAGCCCACACACAGTCTTGGAGCTCTTTTATATCATCAAAGGAGAGTTTCAATATAACATGTTGTTGGGCCAACCCTGGATCCATGCCATGGCTTGTGTTCCCTCTACCCTACATTATTGTGTGAAATTTGAGCATGATGGGCAAGTCCACATTATTCCCACTGACCCATCACCTTTCAAAACTTGTAACACAACCTATCATCCAAATGACATCCTCATTCCTATCAAGCCATTAACCCCAACACTACCTCCATCTGTAGAAGCTTCGACCAGTTCACAACCGGCGGTCGCCCTCACCCCTCCTCTTCAAGTGGTAACCAAAGACCCCATGGAAGACATCTTCCAATGACTTTCACTTGGGGAATATCTCTTGCTAGCCTTAGACATGTTCCAAACTCTGCAAGAGTATGGACACCTTCACCATAGCCCCAGTTACAATCACCAGATTGGGATGGTCATGCCTTATGGTCCTCCTCACCTCTGAACCAACCTTGTCTATGGGGGGCTCAATCAAGCTCCTACTGATGGCAATCCTCTCTCTTCACCACAACCATTCACATTAGACTTCTTTTTTCTTAGCAATCTCCCCTTTGCACACACTTACTTTTACAGGTGTGCATGGAAGGATTTTGGTTTCAAACGCTATGAGTAAGGCTCCCATCAACCCATCGAGCCTCTCAATGATGACGATGTCAAGAAATGATATGGCCTGGGATACCATGACCCCACTTAGGCCTCTACAGATCTCTATCCTGAGCCCACCAATGACCAATCTCCTCCAAGCTCGCCCATTTCTCCCCCTTCACCTACGGAGTCGGTGGTTTCCATCCCTCCTAGATTTTTTTTTGTATAAACATTATCCGCCTGGAACCCCTGACCTATCAGATAAATGGGGTGTCTAGGTCTCTCCCTCTCATTTTTCCCAGCATGATAGAGGATGATTCAACAACCATTCACACTATCCATTGCATTGACGATGATGCCATCCTTTCTTACATGGGCACCAATGACTCTTTCATCCAATGCTCCCTCCCTTCTGAGACCCAAGTTATGTTAAATGAATCAACCATTGACATCAACCTTCCCTCTTCTGATGTTCCTCATGTCTTGAAGATTGGCCAATCTTTAGATGTTCAGGAGCAGCTAGACTACACCCAGTTCCTCTTAGACCATAGCAAGGCCTTTGCCTGGACCTATAGTGACATGCCTGGCATCGACCCCACCATCGCTACCCATAACATAGTCACCAAACTAGAGGATAATCCTATTAGGCAAAAGCTTTGAAAGATGCATCCTCGTGTTGCACTCCTTGTCAAAGAGGAGCTTCAGCACCTCCTTTATGTCTCTTTCATCTATCCCATTGATTACCCACAGTGGGTTTCTAACATCATCCCTATCACTAAAGTGACTGGGGGGATCCAGATCTGCATGGACTATCACGACCTTAACCTAGCCTGTCCCAAAGATGACTTTCCTCTTCCCAACATTGACCAGCTTGTTGATCTCATGGCCGGTCATGAGATGTTATCCCTCATGGATGGGTTTTCAGGATACAATTAGATCCTGATTGCACCGAAAGATCAACACAAAACTACCTTTATCACCCCATGGGGGACTTTTTGCTATCGGGTCATGCCTTTCGGCTTGAAGAACATAGACACCACATATCAGTGTACCATGACCTATATTTTCCATGATCTCCTCCACAAAATCATGGAGGACTATGTGGATGACCTGCTCGACAAGTCCAAGCTTCATCGTAACCATCTGACCATTCTCAAAATCATCTTCTCTCACCTTCTTCAATACAATGTCTACCTTAACCCCAAGAAATGTGTCTTTGGGTTCCTCTCTGGCAAGCTCTTAGGCTTTATCATTTCTTTTCATGGCATTGAGATAGATCCCACCAAGATCCACGCTATCCTTGAGATGCCACCTTCGACCAATCTCAAGCAGCTTCATAGTCTACAAGGGAAGCTCCAGTCCATTCACTGTTTCATCTCACAGCTTTTTGACCACTGCCAACCTTTTCATCATCTCCTTAAGAAGGATGTCTCCTTTAAATGGGATAAGAACTATTAAGAGGCTTTTGAAGCCCTCAAATGCTATCTGGTCTCTCCACCAGTCCTCATTCCACCTAAAGATGACCAACCCTTCTACCTTTACATCTCTACCACCAACCATTCATTAGGTGCCATGATCATGCATATAGATGAGCATCACCATGAGCAAGTAGTCTACTATATCAGCCAAACCCTGGTTGACTATGAAACTCAGTATACTCATACTGAGAAACTCTATTTGGTGTTAGTCTTCACCACTACCAAGCTCTGCCACTATCTTATCAACCACAAAACCTTTGTCATCACTCACATCGACCCTCTTAAGTATATGCACTCCAAGCCATATCAAAATCAACATATGGCTTAGTGGCTCATGTTGCTTGTTGAGTTTGACCTCAAATTCATCTAGTAGAAATCTATCAAGGGGCAAACCATCGCTGACCAACTGGTAGATGCCCCTCTTCTCGACAATCAACCTTCACAGTGCAAGTTCCCTGATGAGTCTATCACCGTGCTTTCCACTGATGACACCATCTACCAATTGACCATGTTCTTCGATGACTCCAAATGTCAACTCGGTGGGGGTGCAGGAGTTATTCTCATCCCACTCGAAGGAGAGCCCATGCCTTTGTCTTTCAAGCTTGACTTTGATTGTACCAATAATATGGCTGAATATGAGGCCTTAATTTTGGGACTTCAAACTGCCCTTTCTCTCAGCATCAAGTCCATCAACATCTTCAGTGACTCACAAATTGTCGTCAATTAGGTCAATAGTTCATACCTTTGTAAAAATGAAATTTTGCAAAGGTACAAAAATTGTGTTGATGTTCTTTTAACCTCTTTCGACCATTACCTCTTGCAGACTATTCCTCAATCCATGAATAAGTTTGCTGACACCATGGCTTCTCTTACCTCACATATTCCGTCTTCATCATCGTCATCTAGAATTTTTGTCACAGTGCATCATCTGTCATTGCCTTCATACCTTTCTTCTAACATCAACCATGTCAACACCATAGACTCTAGCCCATGAGATGACTAGTATAAGCAACTTGTGGACTACTTATCTCTTTTTGTCATTCCTCCCAATCTCTCTAGCAATGCGCTGTGAGCTTTCAACAAGCACACAGCTCACTATACCATGCTAGGGGGTCTTCTCTATAAGTGAGGCTTCGACGGCCTTCTTCTTCACTGTCTAACCTCCACTGAAGCCTCTCATGCCATTAAACAAGTCCACGATGGGATTTGTGGTGGACACTTCAGTGGGAATTCGGTTGCCAAGCACATCATTCACATGGGCTATTATTAGCCCACCCTTCATCAATACTGTAGCGACTATGTTCAGCATTGCATCAAGTGTCAGTAGCACTCTAACTTAATTCATCTTCCTAGCCATGCCTTACAAGTCGCTCGGGATTTTTGGCCTTTTTCTCAGTGGGGCTTAGATCTTATCAGTGAGATTAACCCTCATTCATCTCTTCGTCATCAGTCCATTATCACCATCACTGAGTATTTCACTAAATGGGTGGAAGCCATTCCTCTCATCTCCACAAAAGCTGATAAGATTGTCAACTTCATCAGCACCCACATCATCTATCATTTTAGTGTTCCTCACAAAATCATCACCGATAACGGCAAGTCCTTCAAAAATAAGACTGTCCAAAAACTATGCGACTCATTTGGCATCAAACTTAGCTTCTCTTCGCCTTACTACCCACAAGCAAATGGGCAGGCTGAGGCTTCCAACAAAATCTTGACTAAAATTCTCATGAAGGTGGTCAATGACACTGGAAGGGATTGGCATATTCACATTCCCTTCACTTTGTGGGCCTATCGCACTAGCATCCAAACCTCTATGGGTGCTACCCCTTTCTCTCTAGTGTACGGAATAGAGGCTGTCCTACCTCTCAAAGTATAGATCTTGTCTCTCCACATCTCTCTGCATGACATTCTCTCTAATGATGACTTTCATCAAGATCACTTATCCCAACTTGAGTTACTTGACGAGCACTGTCTTGCTGCCCTCAACCATCTCCATGTCTATCAAAATCGTATTAAGCGAGCTTATGACAAAAATCTGTGAGAATGAGATTTCAACATCGAAGACCTTGTCCTCAAAGAGAATCAGCACATGACCAATATGGAGTGAATTAAATGAGGAAAGTTTTCACCTAATTGGCTCGGACCTTTCATTATCATGCACAAGTATGGATCAGGGACTTATCATTTGTCCTCTCTCGATAGATGGCCAGAACCTAAGCCTCTTAATGCATTGCATCTGCGACCATTCTACTGTTAGTCGACTACTCGTCCACTTGACATTTACCTTGAGCTCGTCCCTTGAGCAATCCCCATCCTCTTAGTCCTCATTTCTTTCAACCCTACTCCCCTTAACAAATCCTCTATACCCCTTTTATATAGTATGGATGCTTTATCCTAATAAAAGGGAGCCCTTGAACTTCTATAGTCTTGTCCATGACTCACATTTTTGTCAAAAATAAATCAAGGTCACCAACTCAAATCAAAAAATAGATTGCTCCCTCGAAGGATAGTTGTATTATCATTGCTATAGCTAATAGATTGCTCCCTCGAAGGACAGCTATTCAAAAGCCCTCATGTATATAAAGCAAAATATAAACCACTCCCTCGAAGGATGGCTATGACTAAATCTTGATACAAATAGAACTTTCTTAGAAGCTTCCCACATCGATCATCTTCACAAATGACCACAAAGCAAAATGACCTCTCTATGCAGGCTTCCTGCATTGATCAGTCTGCACCAAAAAAAAATGGGTCATGGACTTGGCTTATACGTGTCTCAGGGTATCCTATAGAAAAGGGCAAGGATATCTCTACTCTAAAATGGGTTACCCTATCCTCACTTATCATACACCTGCTTAAGGGACTTCAAGCTAACTTTAATGTCAAAGTGATTCGATTACCTCTCTAACACAACCCATGGTCAATGACGTAATGCATGAACAAGACTTTTGTTCTAACAACCCCTATCCATGCCATCATTTTGGTCCTTGTCAATGAAAGAGAAATATGCCTTTCACTTTCTGCCCATACACTTTGGTCACATTCAACCAAACCAACCCACACATTTTCAGACTACCAACATGACATCATCCATTTCACTAGTTTCTATGGACACCAATACACATGGAAACTATCGACTAATCAATTTATGCTAAGCATAAACCCTTACTTGCTGAAGCATAAATAGACCTCAATTCATTTTTAGCATACATCCATCACCTAATATGGAAAATTACTAGGGATGAAAGACCCCTCAACCCATGTCACAAAATACACCATCACACAGTATGGAAAAGGCTGTGACATCATCTTATCTTCATCATTTCAACACATGACCAAACCAATCATTGACCATTTTGTCTCTTCACCTGAACTACATTAGTCTAAGGCCCTAAGATTGGGGCTATGTAGGTAGCACTCAGTTGACACGATGTCCTCTGGGGTTAGCTTGGTCACCCTCATTTGTTTGTCTACCTGATAGACAAATCTTCTTTTCTCTTATTGACCATGACTTGACCTCGACCAAGACCAATCCATACCTTTGACCCTCTTCCTCCCTTTAGGGAGAACTACATTGGCCTGAGGCCCTAAGACTAGGGCTATGTAGGTAGCACTCAGTCTCTTGAGGTTAGCTCAGCCACATTCTTTTGTCCATCCATTCATTCGACCAACTATCTCTATCTCAACCTGCCTCAACCATTGACCTTGGAGATCATGACTATCTCCTTAGACTCTGACCACTTCCAAGACAAACATTGCATTGGTTGTTTTTGCATGTATGCTACCTCATGACTAGTTAGCAAAATTGCCTGCAGACTATTTTTGACCTTCACAAGTATAGGATCACAAGCCGGTTGATCCCCACTACTTGTGACATTTTCGTGTTTCTAAGAGCACTTCTTGAGCCTGAGATACCTGGAACATGATGACCATTGGAGCTATAGCTTAGATTGAATAACCTGATTAGCTATGACCAAATGTTGGGGCCCGATTACTTCAATTTTAGCACTCCTCAACCCTTGACCTACGATAATTTGACCTGACCATCTCGTGAAGTGGTATGTGTGTAATCACAACTATTACAGCATTCACACTCACCATTTTTCATCCACTCTCTATCAAATTAGTACCTAATTCTAGGTTCCATTCCCTTGACTCCTACTTTGAGGGGGAATACCTCATCTCACATTTGGGGCACCCAACCCTCCTATTTTTGTCTTGCAGTTCACCTAAACAACCAACAAGATGAAATCAACCTTATCCCATACCTGGGGCAACCAACTCCTATTTTTGTCTTGCAGTTCATCCAAAACAACCAACAAGACAAAAAGGGGCAAATGTAAACACTGAAATCATGTCTACTCCCTTGGTCATCATCTCCCCATTCTCTTCCCCTTGGTCCCCTTCGTCCACTTTGGCACACCTAACCTATGTCTTATTAATTTAAAATAATCACTTATTTTACATTAATAATTCTTCTCTCTCTCACCCTATGACCCATTTATGACCCCCATTTTATTCTCCCATGCCTATTTAGCCCCTCTCGACCATTTTACCACAAACTTTGACCCTGGCAGTGTGTAAGAATGGGTAGAAGGCTAAAATTAGCCTCTATCCCCATTCTGCAACTGCTGACATCGGTCACTATTCGATCAATGTCAGTAGTTTTGTCAGTGTCAATTACCCTTAAAACTGTGTTCTCGACCCGAATGTAGGATCCGTTATTCATTTCCCAATCTGTTATCTATTATCCTTTTCCCAATCAGTTTTTTAATCCATTTCCCAATCAATTTCCCAATCAATTTTCCAATCCATTATCTGACCTTCTTTCAAGACATTCTCATATCCACCTTTCAATTTTAAACAATCAGCCAACCTTCACTTAGCCAATCGACTAAAAAAATCTCTCTCTCTCAGGCATAGGTACTCTACTTCAGTCACCTTGCTGGAAGTCTTCTACATCGAACATCTGCAATCAGTCTACAACACATCATCAGCAATCAATCTACAACCATGTCTCCTACTCTCTCTTTAGTAGGCAATAGGTAAGCATTTCTTCTATGCTTTCATTTTGTTTTTTGGTTATTGCTTTTAAGTGATATCACCACCCAGATTTAGACTATCAAACCACAGACCAGACTTGATTTCCTCTCAGAAAGGTTGAGAGGTCTTCCCATATCCAAACATACAGTATATCCATTGTCCCTGCAACTCTGCCTAGACCCTTGCACAGACCATTAAATAGACCTAGACTCTTTTAGACCATTCTGCAGCCCTGAAACCTATCCAGACCTGACCAGAGCTCGTCTAAAGACCACAACACTGACCAGACCTCACCCAAAGACTACTTCCCTGATTGAAGCCAGTCATTTCCCCTACCGACATTGATAGCCTAACCGACATCAGCGACCTTCCTTGATCGATGCCGGTAGAACCACCGACATCGACGATTGTGCAAAACAGATTATTGCATATTAGATACACATTTGTCTTTTATTTCTTCATTTAGTCCTTTTATCATCTCTATTTTTGTCAACATTTTGTTTTTAATAGTGGATTGTCATCCTCTAAGAAGTATTTTACACTTCTAGGACCAAGCTTTCGCTTGGCAGTCCACTTTCTTGTCATCTAACATTTTTCATGTTTTAGTCTTTTTCTCTTTTAGGTGTCATCCTCTACAACCAAAGAGGAGTTCCTGCTATCGTCTAAATCTGGTTCACAAGTCCACAATCTGGGTACGTACAAACCCCTGTCTATTCTTTTTAGTTTCTCATTTTCCTTTCTTGAATGTGAAAAGTGAATCTTGTTTAGAAACAGATGGCTAAGATGAAGACAAGAAGACATACAGGAAGAAAGTATTTAGAAAGTATAACAAGAAGAAGAAGTCCTTCAATAATAACAAGAGTTTATATACAAATAAATATATCATATCATCAGATGAGAGTGAATACAATGACTTAGAGTATGATTATGAAGTTGATGATCTTGTTGAAGATGAAGTCCTTTTCATGGCAAAGAAAGGAAGTTGTTCATATCAAAAGAAATCTACTTGGATTGATTTAGATGTTGATAGAGATGAGGTGGATAGTGAAATTGAATTGATGAATGCCCTTGAAGAATTGAATATTGAGAATAATACTAACAAGAAGATGAAGTCACAAATTAAGGACTATGAGGATCAATTCAGTGTGTATGAAGAAAAAATGAGTGAAGACACCAAAGAGCATGAAGATATGGTCAAACATGTTAGTTGTCAGTTATAAATACTATCAACAAGATTGAAATCTAAAGAAGATGAATGTTCAAGGTATGTATTTGAAAATGAGTCATTAGAATCTAATTTAGAGAAGACATCTAGTAAGGTAAAGTCATTTATGAGATTTGAAAAGAGCTCAAGTGATCTAGACAATATTCTTAATGATCAAAATCATGAAAGTGATAGAATTGGTCTTGGATACAAAGAAAAACCAAAGAATATAACTCAAGATAAGATGAAGATTAATGTAAAAAACAATAATTTGAATTTGAAGACAAATCAGTAGATAAGGAATGAAGGTGATGGTAGTCTGAACATAAAATAGATTAGATAACCAAATTCCATGAGGTATGCAAGTTTTAATGGTTACTATTACACATGTAATCACTTTGGGCCATAAAGATAGAGAATGTGAGAGACCTATTAAAAATAATCTTGCATGGAACTATGATGGGGATCATCAGTCAAAGGTGTGAATAAAGTTAAGTTATTCAATTATCTTGATGAGGGACACTTTGCTAAGCAGTATCCAAATAAGGGAAAGTAAGGTGAGTCTTCTTCTAAAGAAAGATTTTGTTTAAGTTATATGACATAGGACACATTATAATATTTTATCCATATTAGGTAGGGAAAGTTGAGTTCACTTCAAAAATAATGGTTTGCTACAACTATGAGAAGATTGGTCACATTTCTATATTATACAAACAAAAGCCATCAAATCAAAATGAGTTTAATCAGGATCCTAGAGTGTAAGGAAGAAGGCAAGTTAACTCATGAAAACCAAAGGTGGTAAGTATGAGTAATGATGGGTCTACTGGTCCAAATAACATGTTTTCTATGGTGGAGAATGCTACAGAAGTTAAAAAGTGTCAAGATCTCTCATTGTCTACTCATGTTTCGAATAAAGAGATAGATCTCAAGGAGAAGACCAAGGTACTAGTTGAGGCTAGTTCTAAGGTGAGTATGGATCCAAATAAACATCTTGCTATTACTAAGAAATTCTCATATAAAGAAAATCAGTTGTTAGTACCCAGTGATGGGGTTTCAAACTATAAGGAATCTTATTTAGATGAAAAAATATGTCATGAATCTTTGGTGTCTCCATGTATAGTCAATTCAATATTAGAAGAGAGGGAGAATGTTGTAGTGGTTGAGCATGTTTCTTCTCTTAAGCCTAAGAAGAAGAAGAAGAACTATAAATATAAAATGACCAAGAGGAGAAGGAATATGAAGAGTTATGGGTAATAGCTGTTTTCACATTGTTCTAGGATATTGTGTAGTGTGTCTCTATCTATGCTTCTTAAGAGACTCTTTTCAATGGAGAAGTGTTGATGTGTATGTAGTGTTTATAGGGATAGAATGGGTGTTTTTAGATGGCCTAATGAGATTGATGTAATTTCAAGAATAATTTGATGCTCAAAAAGGTTTATGTACTTATTTGTGATGTTTTTTAGGTAGTTTTATGTCTTAATGATCCTATTTGTGCTAATTGAATATTTTTTAGTGCTCTCAGATTTCTAAGTTTTCACTTAAGGGAAAGTAAGCCTTAAATGGGTTATAGTAATTTAAATTTCCCAAAGGTATGGAGGCTCAAATTTTGGTCCAAAAATGTTTGATGGTTGTCTCTAGGTGTGCAAGAATTTTCAAAGGTGGGTGTTGACCAGAAAGAGGTTTGTTGACCTTGTTTGTTTTGAGATTCTAGGGTTTTGAGATTCTAGCATTTTAGGCTCTTATAGAAAAGTGGTTTGACTTATGAGTTGATATATAAGGATTATTAATAGGTTTAATGGGTCAAATGTGTTTTTAAATAAATTTTCATAGAGATTTGAAGGTTTGTGGATTTTAAGTTATTCAAGTTTTTGTCAAAATTGAAGCCTAATTGGCTAGTAGGTTTGTGAGGTAAGTATTTTTTAGAGGATGAGATAGGTGATGAAAATTGGTGTGTTTTAAGTGACATATTATATTTATATAGATATGAAGTTTTAGGTCTTAAGGTTATGTCGACCAAAATTTGTGGGCTCTACAAGCTCTAGGTAGGGTTATAAGGAGACTAGATAGGCCTAGTGTGAAGAAGAGTGTCTTTTTGCTCATTTTCTCCAAAAGAATAAGGAATTAATATTTAAATTAAATTTATTATGTTTTTTGAGATTATGTGTCCTATTTGGTGTGTGGTATGAAGTTATGTTGATGATCCTTGAGGTGGCTTAAGAGAGAAGGCTAGTAAGCCTATGTGGTGATTTTTCATGGTGTGTGGAGATCTAAAGATGCTCAAGACATGAAATGGATCAGATATATTTGGAGGTAATTATTAGATGTTTATTGGTTATTTACATCATATTTTAATGTTTTGTGTGTTCTTTCTTCATTGGTTATAGTGATTGGTTGAAAAAGTGTATTGGCATGTTGCAAGAAGTTGTCAAAGATAACAAGAGGTAGGATCAAGGTTAGGGGAGTTTATACTATATTTATAAGATTTTATTCTCTTATTGGTAGTATTTTTGGGTCCTCAAGATCAATTTTCCCACTTTTTCATTGTGTTAAAGGGGGAGAAAGTTCCTAATGTGAGAGTGCTTGAAGAGAGAGAAAGAAGGTGAGATGTATCTTATGTTATGATGGGTGTTGAAATCAATGACAAAGGGGGAGATTGCTAGAGATTTGTAATTGATTTCATGATGATGTCATGTAGGTGTCTAGGTGAGTAGATGAAGTACCTTGATATTCTAAGTGACATTGACAAAGTGTCCAATGTGTTTGTCCTAATATGCTTGAAGTAAGCTTGGTTGATCTTATATTTTGGCATGGTTAGAGATGTTCAAGGATGAGTATGGTTATTTTAGGATGTGAAAGGGATCTATCAGAGGTCAAGGATGATTGGAGTATTTTTTTGAATAAGTTAAATTCATTTGATTCTTCATTATGTTCATCTAGGCATAATTGGATCTATGATAGATAAATTTGAGGAGGCATTTCAATGCCATTATATCTCACATGTATGAGGGTTATAGGAGTAAATTTATACATGGTTTTATTCTACTATGTGAGGAGATCATGTGGTCAAAATTTTAGATCATGTGATTTAGCGTACAAAAAGATATGTGGGTGTAAATTTTGTCCCTCAAACAGAAGTGTTCTAAGTTTTTACACAGCCAATTTTGTAAAGATCTAATTGTCTGTGTTTCATCACATTGAAGATTGATGGTAGGAAATGAATATGAGATCAAATACATTATTTGTCTAAGTATAATAAAGAGCTGAGTAATAATTTTGGTGATGGCATATCTCACATGCATGGACATTTCAAGAGGAAATGGTCATATGGGTTTGTTTAGTATTTTTATTAGTTTATATGGCTCAAATTTTAGAACATGCGAGTGAATGAGCTAAAAGATATATATTTGAAAAAAAATCCTTTTAGTTAGATTAAAATAGTCCCCATAATTATTCATTATTACATGATGTTAATTATTAGGACCAGATGGAGATCTAATGGCTTACGAGAATTCATACATCTAGATCTATAGTGCATAGTACATCAAATAGGTCAAAGTTTTTGATGATTAAACTATGTAAATATTGAGATCCTTAAAAAAAATTCAATAAATCATGTTTTTTATAAGTTTTTAGGAAGCATAAATATGAGGACAAGTGTTTGATGTTCAATGTTGAGTAAAGGTAAAGGTTAAGGACCTAATGGTTCGTATTTAATCATGTAATTGAGATTGATGGTATGAGTGGAGTCAAATTAGTTAACCTATTTGAAGTTTAACATCATTAAAAAATAATATCCTTATAATAATATCGATGGTGCATGATTTATCTAATAATCTAGGACACAAGATGATGTCAAGGTGTTCAAGGTTTAACTGTGACCATTGGCATTTGAATTTTGTAAAGGAAAAATTAGTGCTTTGTATTTTGGCTATAAATTTTGATTTAGGATGAATTTGATGGTGATATAAAATGTAAAATTGTAGAGGAATCCATGGTGAATCTATTAAACCTATTTATATAGTATTATTTATGTATAGCCAAACATATTATGCTAAAAATTTGACTACGTGTTTGACCATGGACTGTAAGTGACCTGAGAAGGATAATTAAGCTTATTTTGTTGTTGTTTGGATGTATCATACTGAATTAGCTATTGGAAAGTGTTGAAAACTCCTTGTGGATAAACTATGTGGTATTTAGAATCTTGACCAATTTATATTCAATATGAATAAATCTTAATAAGTTGACTATGTGTTCATTCATAGTGCCCTTAGGAATAAGGCTAATGTTTGAGTTGATTGAGATTGCACAAAAGAGTGAAATTATGACTATAAGCATTTAATAATGTCAAAAGGGTCATGTGGAGTGGACATATGTATTTTAAAGTGGTATTTTATTCTCTTTTTTGCTCGATGAAATGATAAATGGGTGAATAGGTCTCCATGAGACCTATAAGGGCTACAAGGGCCTAATTAAAACATGTAGTTGCTTAAGGGTGACTCATGGATGATATGGCTGACCTTTAAGGATGGTATTGAGATTTGTATAAATGTGAGAGAATCCTTAATGGATAAGTAATGTCTAATGGCTGACCAAGATATTCATGTTCATGAATGCTTTATAAATAGTGAAATCAAAAGTGATGGTTTTTACACTTGAAAGAGGGGTGTAAAAGTGAGAGTTATGGAGTGAAGGAGAGGGAGAGTACCTAGTAGATTATTTGATGAGTATAAAAATTGAGTACTATGTTTATAACCTATGGGTCATGTTTTTAATGTTAGAATAGTGCTCTTATAGGTTGAGGATGAGTGAGAGGTCGAGGGTGATCTAAAATGATGTTTTAGATGCTTTGAGTGTGAGTGAAGGATAGATGTTGTCTATGTGATCTTGGTGGCTAATTTTAGAGATATATCAGAGTGTGGACTATGTGTGTGACCATTTGGTCATGTTATTGATGTGGTGACATATTTTTTGTTGAAGAGTGAAGAGTGATCCAAAAAGTGGCTTTATATGTATTAAGTGTGCAGAGTTGAAGAGAGTTGATATACTTTGTATATCCATCAAATTGGTAGGCAATCCGTGTTTAGGAGATGTTTTTTTCATATGATTTTTTGTGGTTTCTCAACATCTAAGGGGGTTTTAACCTCTTTTTAAGGTAAAACTTTCTAAAATTCTAGTTCCTTGTGGGATTATAGTCTCACTAAATAATGGATAGCAGTTCCTTGATTAGTTTTATCTGGTCTAAATTAGTTAATTTTATCATAGGATAGTAGTCTAATTATAGGTGCCAGTGGTTTTTCTAACCCAAGAGGGTTTCCCACATATATCATGTGGTATGTGTTTGATCTTGCATTGTCTCTCTTGTTCATTGATATGAATGATATATATGCTTCATGAAATGTGTGTGGTAATTGATTAAGAGTTTGAAAGGATTGAATTTGGATTATTTAGACTCATTTATTCACCCCCACCTCTTATTTATAATACTTCTAACATGATAATCACCTACACTACTTGTTCACTGGTGAGTAAATTAGTTATTATATCAAATTGGGAGATAAGGATTGACATTCTATCCACTTGAGAATTCATGGAACTAGGGATGAGTTGGCTATTGAATGCTTTAATTTGATCAAATAAAATATTAAATGGTGATAAGACCTCACATAGACATTCTTTGTAGCCATGACTCCTCTTACTTACTTTACCACTAGTTCAAAATATGTGAACACCTTTAACTATTTTGCACTCATGTGTTTGGAGAGGTTGAGGCCATAGACCAGTGCTTCATACTCAAATTAATTATTTGTATAGGTAAACTAGAAGCAAAATGCCCAAGGGTATTTTTATATATGGAGATATCAATCAAATACCTACTCTTGATTTGATCTTGCATTTTGTACCATCAAAATATAGAGTCCAAAATCCAAAATCATTTTTTGGTTCTTTGCTCTAATCCTCCCTCTTCTTTATGAACTCAAGGATGAATCTCTCTTCATCATAAATTACATAAATATTGAGGTTAGTGGTATCAAAGCTCACAAATGTATCATTCTTGATGAATTTGTTGATGATGACTTCCTCCTCTGGGTTCCTATTATTTGTCACTCTTTCTTCCTCAAGCATTTCCATGCAATACATATCTTTCTTGGATAAAGAGATGTGCATCACCTCAAAATTCATCATAGAATCATTATCTATGTTCTTTGGATACATTGGTTTAGATAACACCTATTTCAATTCATATTTAGTTATTAGAATAAAGTAAGACCAATCCAAAGATAAGTAACCACCTATCTTGGCTATGAAATGTCTTGATAGACGTAACCCAAAGTCTAGTAGAATGTCATTCACCACAACCTCTTAGGGAACTATGATGTTGGGATAAAATTACAAAGTCAAGGGAAGATCCCTGATAATACCTATCATCTAAACTTTATTCCCATCTAACTACATTACCCCTTTATTCAAAGGTTCGTCTTGAAGTTGAAGTGTGTTTGTTATTTGCTTAGGTATTACCATGGTGAAAGCATCGAAATAAATCATATAATTGTGTAATAACTTATTCCCCATAATAAGAGTTAAATATAATGGGGTAAGTTTTATTTTACTTACCCTTGCTATGGAATTTATGAATGTAAATGGATCCTAAGGTTGTGCACGGATGCTAGCATCCTTTCTCTTACTTTGTGTTGGATCTACAACTAGTTTCACTTTCATAGGATTTTCTTGGTCTTCTATTACTTCTTAAAGTAGAGACTTGTGCTCAAGGATATATAATACATCCCAAATATAAACATTGGTTGGAACTTTATTCAACTAATCCACTACATTAAATGGCCCTTGAGGTCAGACCTCAAGGTCCTTTATCTTATTTTGTGTTATTTCACTCTACTTTTGATATGTTAGGGGTGATAGTTAGGGTCCTATATTTTTCAAAAAAGTCACCTTAGGCCTAGTGAAGGCTTCTTGAGTCTCAATCAGTATCTTCTTAGATCGAGTGTAGTAGTCTGATTAAACTTACGGGGCTTTCATCATGAGGATTTCACCTACATAAACTACGTCTTCACCCTATACCCAAGATAAAAGAGCATGATCGAAGGCTATCTCCTCTTCTTTCTCTAAGAACATTCCTTACATTTGAGCCATTAGGATAGCATTTTCAACCCCTAGGGATTTGTATCAATAAGGATCTAATTCAAGTGTATTTCTTTATCTTCATTACTCAACAACTTCTTACTACATATTTCCTCTTGGGAAATTTTAGAGTGTATGTGAATTATTACATAGAAAGCACCATAAATTTGAGTCATCTACTAATTTGGTTTATCCAATGACTAACTCTCTATTTTAACTTATCAAGACTATTTTCAAAGGATCAGGAACAAGGATGATTTGATTTGTGGGTCATGTTTGATGATTCAATGCTTGATGATTTAGACTCTACCTTTATTGGTATTGGTTATGCTGATATGGTGCTCTTCCATTATAGTAATTTTAATAAAGGGATTCAAGGGCATGGATTGATACCTCTTAAGTTTTATGATCTCATTAGATAAGTTCCCTAATATACTCTTCATGCCATTCATCTCCTCAACTAGTATGGATGAAGAGGATGTACTCATTTGAGTAGGTAGATATACATACATATAAGGATATGCTTGTGAGGTGCTCACAATTTCCTCTTACAATGTTTGGCATTGATATATTTAGGAACATGGGAATCATTGATCATGGGGTAGTGTCCTAGCATCTATCAAATTATTTTTCACTCTAATTGCTAACTCATATGCATCCATCAACATATGGCCTCCAAGGGACTGAATCATAACATCTATGTCTGAGTTGAAGGCCTTGAGGTAAAAAACAATGGCCATACTATGGGTGGTTGAGCCTCTATCAAGATTATTTTCCAATTCTTATCGAACATGGTATTAAAATCAATAATAACCTCTTGTGGGGCTCTTTTAATGGTGATTCGTTGTTGTAATAGAGATGACTAGTTTTCTCTCCCATTGAATCATTTGAAGAATCTATTGCCCAAGTCATCCAATGTGGTGATGGATTTCGGTAGCAAGGATTGATACTAGTTAAGAGCTTGCCCTTTGAAAGAGGTAGCTAATAGTATTAAGGCCATGTTTTGCTTTATGACATAATGCGCAATATAGACATTGGTGACATCTTGAATATGTTATATTGTGATTTTGAAATATTCCCTTATGAATTTAGAGAGTGCCTTCAAGGCATTATAAGGAATAGGGTCCCATGTAGTTAGGGATACTGGAGGAATAAGTGGGCTACCACTTTCCATGCTATAAAGTTTCTTGGTGGTCCTAGAATTACCATTTGATATGGTTGTTATGTTATGCTAGATCTTGTGGTTTTGTAGTGAGTTGTAGCTACCAAGGGTGGTAGTAGTAAATTTTGATTCCATGTTGTTTGTGACCTTGTGATAGGCTTATGGATCATAAACTATAACTTATAGTTAGGTGGATGGGTCCCATTAGATGTGACAAAAAATAAAAATTATTGATGCCTAAAACTCTCACTCTTGGTGAATAGCTTCCTATGGGAAGGTTTACAAATGTGGGACTAAATTGTGATCTATAAAGTGACCTCTAGAATTTTAGAAGATAGCTATTTGTATTAATTAAGAATGAAAAGGGTGAGAAGGGATTACAAATAAAATTAAAGTAAAGATAACTAAGGTGATGCACTAAGATTTGTAATGTATTTATTCCTAAATTTTCATAAAATAAACTGAACCTTTGAAACTCTATAAACAATTTAAAAGAGCATATGCATGATTTAATGCCTACAACATTAAATAAACCCATACTATAGAAGAAAAAAATAAAAATAACAAATAGTAATTGATTCCATTCCATTTGACATAGAACATCATATCATATTCATTATTAGGTAGAGAACAAAATACAAGAGGCCCAAAGGTACAGTATATAAGATTCAATCCTTCCCACAAGGGGCACTTGCTAAGGTCATGAAATGAAAATAAACAACTTTTACTACTTCTATTCAAAAACTAAACTATTATACTGGTTTCTCTCTCATAAAATTAAAATGACTATTGTCTAATTCTCATCCCCTTATAAAAGAAGAGAGCCTTGAATATATAAATACAATGGCCTCATGAGGAAATGACACCTAAAACCTAGCACTCACACTCATGATGATGCCATTGCAACTAAAATGGGAAGCTTTAAGTCATGAGTGAAGTTAGTTCTCAAATCTTGGAGATGGTGTAACCTCTATGCTTCATGATTCCCATGATGCTTAGAAGAAACATTGTGGTGACATGTTATCTGCCTCTAAAAATGCCTCTAGAATTCTTGTTAGAAATGGGGCCCACTCCCTTTGGCCAATGGTGCTACCTGAAGCTTTGATAAGAAAAATTTTGCTCTCAAGGAACATTGGGATTATGTGTGGAACACTAAGGGGTGATCACTCTTCTTTGAAACCTTTTTACCTCTTTTTAACTGGTAGTGCGTAGAGACACCACATGGTAAGTTAGCACCACTCTTTGGGAAGTTGATATCTCTTTTGCAAAGAATGAGCATAAGGGCACCAAGTGGAAAGTTCACTTTCATTATATTATAACTTCATAGTGGGTCCTTCCCATAATTTCATTAGCTAATGGTGCTACTCAAATATTTGACAGAAATAAACCTACCTTAGATAAGCATCACGATGGCATGTATTGATATGGACCTACTCCTAGGTGAGCCAAGAACCTTTTCATGAAGAATGAGTTTTGGGGTGCCATGTGGTAGTAGTAGAAAGAGCCAAGACTTATCCAAAAATAAATAAGGGGAACCTAAGAAAGAGGAGGCCAATACAAAATTTGCCAAACTCACCAAACATGCTCTCAACAAAAAGCCAACTACCTAAAATAAAAATAAAAACATGGATTACAATCTAAATGTGTTAAAAACATTTAAAATAAGTCTATAGGGTTTTTTAGGTGTCTTTATAATGCTTTAAATCATATTGGAAACATTTAATCTAACAACAACCTTTCAAACTTAATGAAATATAGATCATGCTTTTAGACCATGTGAGACATTGCCTACAAACCTCATAGACATGTAAGGTGTTGTTAGGTCATTTAATGATCCAAAGTTATAGTTATTAGTTTATTTTATGTTTTTAGTTTTTAGGTAGATTTTAATTGATAGTTTGTTTCTCAACCAACTCTTGTTTCCTGTAAGGCTTTTTTAAAGCTTATTTGTACAAAAATAATTTATTGCATTTTCTTGAATATTTTTTCTAGATTATTCCTTCCATGAGAGGCCTAAATAGTGGCATCAGAGCTTCAGTTTGTAATGGAGGATTTTTTTTCAAAAAATAAGGGATTGTAAAGGAGATAACATGATTCATTTTTCACAATTCTCAAAAATTGTGATTTGCCTTGATTCATGTTTTTCGAAATCAAAGATTAGCATGTGATTACCATTTGGTGAAAATGCAGACCAAGTAGGGAAAAATCAATAGTGAATTTGTGGGCACATGATACTTGAGGAAGACACAAAACATTATGGTGGTAACATAAAATATATTATGCAACTTGATTCAATATATTTTTTATATTTCTCTATTTACAATGTGTATGTTTGGGGTATTTGACTCTTTGAAGAACAAAAATGAAATATTATGGTAAATATAATTTCAGAGTATTTTGTGTCTCCTATCTCATTATATAATAATATTTACAGCACATGAAAATATATGGCATGATAGTAATAAAAATAAGTGATTGCCCCAAGGATTAGCTTTGAGAGGAAGTCATCTCTTAACACCAGACTACTCAGATAACTCTATAGGATCAACAAAATTTCTTCTAGAAATCTAGCATCGATAGCAAGGTTGAACTTGCATGGATTATGTCTAGAAATATAACATTAATAATAGGTTTATTTTGATGCATATCAAGTCAACTATATAAATTGTGATTTGATCTTGAGGATCATATGCTTTTCAAAGCCCTAAAATACAATGAGCTCCACCATTCAAACAAAGGTGAATTAAAACATTCTGTCAAAGTTTTTAAAATCTTTGTTTTTATTATATTTTCATTCAAAAATGATGGTTTTATAGAATTTATACTCATTGTGTGCTTAGAGTGATTTAAGGGGAGATAGACAATGAATGTTTTGTAAGTCACTCACAATTGTGAAGTCTAGTTTTCAAAACTCATTGAAATTATTTTTGGTCAAACTTATATTTTGGACAGTTGTAAGTGGATTTATAAGGTGTATATTTTTTACAAGTTCCAAGAATTATTTGTAAATCATAATCTATTTGAAGGTAAAGTCCAAACCCCAATAGCATTCTTTATTTTTTTTGTTTTCTCCTGTACCATGGCTAGAATTATGAGCCTAATTTTTACAAATGGATGTTTAACTCCTAAAAACTATAAGGAATGGTCAATTAACATGGAAAATACGTTAATTTTTAATGACTTATGGGATGTAGTTGAAAAATAACCCACATTACCCACTGAAGCTGCAAAGCTTTTTGAATTCCAAAAACATGATAAGCATGATCTCGCATTGTTGAAATCAACTTGTAGTGTACAAGTCATAATTCACATTGAAGACATGAAATCTAAAGCATGGAAAGCATGGAAATATATAAAAGACTTATATGATAAATAACTTTCTTACAAGAAAATTTATCTCCTTATATAGTTGCTTAACACTAAACTCATTAATGACAAATATTTTTTAGAGTATGTGTCACACAATAAGAATTTAAAACAAGAATATGGCACCACAGGCAAAAAATTGATGATGAAATGCTCATTTATATTATTTTGAATGGTCTTAGTCTAAGATAAAAGAACTTTCTAGAAATGTTATAGCTTAGTGATAAGCTTAAAAAATCTACTTTTGATTCCATTTATGAGTTTCTCACTCAACATGAGCGACAATTTGCAAAAAAAAACCTACTGAGGAGGCACACTATTCTAAAATAGGAAATCCATTATATGATCCCAATAGAAGACACAAAGAGAAATAAAAACACTCTCAGAGGCATGGTTCTATGCATAAACATCATTCTAGTTTTTCAAAACATAGGCATCATTCTATAAATATGGATCATACAGGCTTTCCTAAGCATAGACATCACTCTGGTTCTCTGAAGCATGAGCATCACCATAAACATTTAGGACACAAGCACATGCATTCTTATTTATGTGGCTATTCTTCCTCTAGTTCTAATGGATGTGAGACAATATGCTACAATTTTGGTGGGATAGGACACCTCTCTATAGAGCGCCCCTCTAAAAGGAGGTCCTCTCAACATCGACAGAAGGCAGAAGCAAACATTCTTGATCACTCTAATCACTCTAGTTACTCTTTTAGATATTCTTCTACATATTATTCTAATGGATGGAATGAATATGAAGTTTCATGCTCCCTAATTAATGACTATATATTCTAAATTGGTGACACACCCATTTTGTGTGAGCTTCTAAGCTCAAGATTGGGATTTGATGTAGTAGCACTTTTTGGCTTATGTACTTTAATTTCATAGATGTAGTGATGATATGATCTTTAATGTGGAACATTTTAGTGATTTTTACTTGGTTTATTTATTGCATAGCTTCTCACCTCTCACTTGATAGGGGTGAATATATTGAATATTAGTTTTTTAATTAGTCATTGGTGATGTGTGGTATGAGTCAGAATTATGTTTCTAGCATTATTAGTGCTAAGAAAAGGTCTTCAAGAGATGTTGGTGATTATTGGGCATCAATTTGAGATGTGTCATATATAGTACAAAGGGTAGTCACTTGTTGGATGGATTATACGTGAGGATCACTATAGTTGGATAGTGCATGATCATGTTCTACTATAGTGCAGGGATGATCAGGATGTGACCAATCTAAGATGCATAGTGTACCAGTTGAAGTTATGCTAGAGTCTACTTAGATGACTTGCAGTTCTTTACTCTAATCTTTTTATACCCCTTTGGATTAAGGGGGAGTCTGTTGGGCCATTTAATGATCCAAAGTTATTTTTATTAGTTTATTTTATATTTTTAGTTTTTGAGTATTTTTTACCTAGTAGTTGGTTTCTCAACCAACTCTTATTTCCCATAAAGCTTTTTTAAAGCTTCTTTGTACAAAAATAATTTATTACATTTTCCTAAATATATTTTTTGGAATATTCCTTCCATGAAAGGCCTGAACATGTATTGGGGTCATGGATATTTTTATCCTCTATTTCAGTCCATAGTCTACATTTAGGCCTTGATATCATGCTTCAAAAATAACCTTATTTAATCATTACCTATTTTAGTTTCTTCGAGCCTCTTGAACTATAAAAAATAATGTATCATGGATTAGGGTTTTTAGAGGTTTTGACTATCTATTTGTTTTTAAAAGTGTATTCACATAATTTTAACTCTATTATTAAGTATGGAAACCACTATGAAATGAAATAAGACCTATTAAAACCCCTCCAAAATTTTTCAAACACCATACACAAGGAGAAAATAAATGGGACGTGACTAATTTCCTTGCATGTAAACCTTGCAAATAAGATCTTTGGCCTGTAGTCTTCATGTTTCCTTATTTGAGAAAATAAAACTTATTTCATAAGATTATGAAGATCTTATAAACTTTATTTAAATCTTTAAATAAGGTTTTTATCATACTTAGAACTTCCTACTTAGCCATGGAAACATGTAACACTCTATAAGCATGTAGGTGTGTTTAACAACATTAAAAATTGTGATATAAATCTCAAGACTTGTTGATGAGTATTTGAATCTTGGGATCTTTTTATTTATTTTTTATTGACCTTAAAATATCAAAACTATATTCAAACACTCAATAATAAACTTGTAGATCCTACAAACAATATTTCACTTAGATGGATGAAACTTGCATTAGGTTTGATGAAGCTCTTAGAACTATTTGAAACCTATAGAGATTTGTAAATCATCATTAATGCACTTTAAATTATGTTACAATCCCTATTTTGAATATCTTTGAGATGTTGAGAACCTTTGATCTATGTGGGAAACTTGA
The DNA here is from genome assembly GCA_037957365.1 of Torreya grandis. Lineage (NCBI taxonomy): Eukaryota > Viridiplantae > Streptophyta > Pinopsida > Cupressales > Taxaceae > Torreya > Torreya grandis. The sequence continues at coordinate 2,100,418 of JARHVA010002781.1, forward strand.
AAACCTAGGTGCAGGCCTATTTGAAGGTTGTTTTGGAGTTTAGACACTCTCTTTAACATCTATGCATGTTAATATCATCATAGTAACCTTTGGATATTGGTTTTGTATAACTGAAACCTTATGAGGAGATTAAAACCCTTACATACATGCTCTAAAATATTGAAACTACTTCTATGCTGAAAATCTTGAATATAGTGATTTTGATCTTGAAACCTTCTCTAATAGACCTAAAACCTTCTAAAAATGTGATGTTATTATTGTGAATTAGCCTTTTCTACTTTGGAATCTTGGAATAGTTCATAATGAAGTAGAATAAGAGGGAAACAAGGTCAAAATACCTTTTGTACAAGTTGTATGTATCTCATGGAAATCTGAAGGAGTGTTAAACCTTATAAATAACCTTTATGAATTAATATAAAACCTTTTTGACCCATTTTTTCATTCAGATATAATTTTGAATTCTTTAAAGTCATCAATAGGTCCCTACAAGGCTAAATATGACTGTATGATCTCATAATTGATTAATAGCGTTTATTAATCATATAAAGGTATAAAAACCATTACTATTTTATCAAATGCATGCTCTTGGTCTGAGGTGATAAACATGAAGTAATTATAGTCAAGTTTAGTTGATCTTGGTATAAAAATTAATGTTTCCATCATCTGAGGTGATGAGAGATCAAAGTGACTTGAAAATTCAACACTTAATTTTGGAATATTTAAACATGTTCCTTACTTTTTGGCCACAGTGCCCTAAATCTTATTTATTTGGTGTGTGGATGTTTGTATATCTCCTCTCCTCAAGTGTGTATCATTTGAACATGCCCCTTGTTTTTAGTCTCCTTAGACACCTCTTTGCATGAAATTTAAGTACTCTAATGTGTGTGTTTCATTATTTTTTTAGTTTTTTATCTTTTATATGTTTCCATGATACAAATAATGCATATTAATACTTATTATATATGCATACTATGATATTATTACTTTGACATGTTCCTACTATATAATTATTTACTACATGATTCACACGTATACAACATAGTTGTCTTATGATTTAAGATAAAGTGACTATCATTTTTTCATTCCCATAACACCTCACAAGGTTAGGAGCATGTCATAAAGACATGATTCCACATATATACAAATGATAGAATTGGCAGAATTTGATTTAGATATCATGTGGGATAAAATTTTATACATTTAACACATATTTGGGGTAATTTTTTATATTTGTGTACATATTTTACAAAGAAGAGTTTTAATTTTGATAGACACTTGTTGATGGTGGTTTTGACATGTAGCCAATAACTTCCTAGATTGAGTTTCCCCCAACCTCTCTTGAAAAGATATCTTTCTTTGTGAGAGAAATAGATCATCCCAAGGTCTTTTATTACTAAGTATTGGTAAACATACAACCTCATATGGACATTGAAACCATCCCATAAATGAGCCTCAAGAATATTTAATTAAGTACATTAGATGGATTCAAATAAAAAGATAAATGTTATAAAATTCATAAGTCCTATAACAAATCATTGACCTTTATAACTTAGGAAATGATAAAAGTAATGACAATAGTTTCATACAAAAAATTTATGAAAAATTTGTAATTAAGCTCTCTGAGTGCCATTTACTTTATCTTTACAATAGACTGTCACTTCATTCATACAATTAGTAAGGGGAAATTGAGGAAAAAAATAGTTGGGGTGAACCCAACAATAAATACAAAAAATAAATAAAATCAAACCTAACCTAACATCAAGGGACATGAAGGAAAAGTATAAAATAAACAAAGTATGCTTGAATCAATTAGACATTTAATTATTTAGGATTTTGATAAGGGTATAGGGAACACCCATTTTATTTTATTCTTCCCTCCATGGTGGAAAACACTATCCCATATAGATTTATCAATTTTTAGTTCATGTAATCCAAAAAAACTAAAATTGTAAAATTTTCCATTATGTTTACACCTAAATTGTAGAAAGCATGAGGGATAGGTTAAATAAAATACCTTAGCCCCTACATTGTATTAAAATGATGGATAGGGCTAGGCAATCATACATACCAAATTTATTACAATATCTAACCTAAAAATGGCATGTTCTTCATGTAATCCAGTAGATGAGTCACTTCATGGCTGCTCTTCAATGCAAATGGATGTTGTGGCCACATCCTAGCCTTCTTCTTCATTATCATGGAGGCATGGGAATGGCTCTCCCCATGTTAATGATATTTTGGACTTGTTATCAGTGGTTGAATTATGTGGAGAGCTAGGCTGAATTACATCATTCTCAACTTGAAACTATATTAGCATGAATTCCCATTTCCATCTTGATTGTCTTTGTTGCTGGGAAGAACACTTAGGTGTTATCAATTACTCTAAATGTAGGGATTGATTAAGGAGAAAGGTTATCTACTCTAGGTTTTTCCAATACACCTTTCTTTAAGGAATATCTTAACTCTTCATTTAGGTTCTCTTTGATCCCATACCCTTCTAATGATAAGGAGGAAACCACACTAGCAAAAAAATATTGTTTTCCATTCTCCACACATGGACATATTTCTTTATTTGATTCTATTATCAATGAAAATTGTACCATCAAGAAATCAACTCTTTCACCTATCATGAAAGTTAATTTAGAATCGTACTAGTGGAATAGTAAGGTTCTAAATTTTTAATTACAATCCTAAATATGTGAGGGGTTTTTTAAATATTCTGGGAATTAATTAATAAGTTATCAACTATAACATATTCCATTATAATTTTAGAAATCAACTTCATCAAATAATGAATCAGTTTATATATGACTGTGTAATTTATCCTATCTGACAAAGAAAGTCTATGGACAAGATAATTTTTTGAAGGAAAGAAATATGATTAAATAATATTGTATACTTCAAACTAATATCTTCTAAGTGATCTCAAGATAATAAACCAAAAATATAGGTAAATCAAATTTGAGATAAATCAAGATAAAAAAATCTTTAATCAAGTAGTCAATCAATGAAACTTAATGCATAAGGGACATCACAAACGACAACCAACAAACTAAAACAATAAACATAAATCAAATAGAAAAGTGAGATTAAAAAAAACTACCAAAAGAAACAAGGTAAATAACTAAGTAAACTAAACAAGAATTAAACTAAAGACTAAAAATTAATGTAAAAATAAATCTAGTAAACTATCTAAAATCTAACTAAGTCTAATAAACAATCTAAACTAAGACTAAATTTACAAATGACTAATATGAAATATAATAAAGTCTAATAAAATAAAACAATCTAAATCTAAACCAAGAAAGAAATAATCAAAGAAAACAATCTAACTCTAAGAAAGTAAATTAAATAAAATGGGAATAAACAATGAACTAAACATAACTAAAAGACAAACTAAGGAAACCAAAAAAAAATTAGACTAATTAAAGATTAATCTAAAATAGATTATATTATGTTAACATCATACTCAATATAAAGTACATATAGGAAAATGTGAGTGTCATAAGAGAGAGGTGTCTTAGCAAATAGATAGATTTTATTTGAGAAACCAACATCTTTCTCTACAAATATCTTGAAAGACAACTTTTAAAATCAAAATAGATCAATGAAATATTTCAAACAATTGAGTTTTCATCATTATTCAGGTTGAATACTTAGATTTTTCATATAGGACTCCAAATAAAAATCATCAAAAGATGTTAAACTTGAAAATATTTAGATAATCTATTATAAATGATAATAAAAATTGGATATATATGTGTTGCCTAAGCAATTACTCAACCTTTAAAGAAATTAACATTGAATCTATCTACAAAATTCATGTTATCTTAGATAAGCTATATCAAAGGGAGAAATATAAATGATTGACTTCATAATGTATAAGTTCTCAATACCTATGTTGTTTCTCCTCTTCAAATAAATCTTTGATCTCCTTTTATGCTTCAAACTTAGTTGAAAAATAAGTTATAACTAACCTTAGTTAGTTATTAGTTTACTTTAATTAATTAAATTTGTAAAATTCAATTAATATAAGTAGTTATTAGTTACAATTTATTTAATATTAAAAAGTCTTAATAGATCAAGTATTTGAATATAGATAGGGTACTTCTTAATGGGTGGGACCCTAATCAATTAATAATAAATAATAACATATATCAATAAATAAATAGATAAGTCAATTTTTAATAAAATTCCTACTTATATTAATACCATAATGTATTTTTAAAAATTAACTTAGGCCTATATATGTGTATATATCAAAAATTAAATTATGTTATACTTTCCAAAGCATCATCACCAAAATAGCAGATTCTAAAAGTCAAAGTATAAATTCTAAAAGTATAGAATTTTGCCAACTAAAGTTCAACTTAAAAATAAAAGTTCATCCTACTAACATCTAACAATCATCAAAATAAAAAAGAACTTCAATCATTAGCTTCCCTTGCTCATTAACACATTCATTATACTTCATCTCAACTGTCGGGAGGTGAAACAATTTTATTCTTGGGTTATTTGAGGGATCATCTCTCTCCAGTTTAATTTATTTGAGAACTCTGACCTCAACTAGAGTATCTATGTCATTTTAATTGTCTGACCACTTATCTAAAGTAGTTGGATGAATTTTTAAACTGCATTTCTTACCAGCTAAAATAGGCTCCTTTAAAATTAATTTTATGCACCCTAATATTAGATCCTTTTGAGAAGATGAAGGCTCATTAGAAATTAAAGGCAAGGAAAGATTAACAAAGTTTTTGGCATGAGCTATTTCAATCTCAAGCTGAGTGGCTTCATCAATAGGGTTTGACTCATCGATAAGATGGATTATTTATAGGTTGGGTGACTAGATTGGCAAATGATGTGGATTAATTTTCAAATGGTGAGAATAACTATTGTGTGAAGGAGTCCTAACACCAAATCTATGCCCATGAAATCCCTTATTACCCCTATTATTTTTAGGGTTAAAAGGTAGATTATTCAAAACATTCCAAAACTTAGGATCAGTATCATCAAAGTGAATAGACATCCTAGCACCTCTATTAAATCTAGGGCCAAATATCCTAACCCTAAAACCACCCCTTGGAAAAAATTTATTTGGGTTTTATTGATTTACATTATTAGAATTCTGACCCCAACCTTTGTTATCATTACTTCTACTTCATCTAGGTTGATTCCATCTAGTCATCCTAAACATTGAAATATATTCAAATAAAATTGATTATGATGACTAAAAGTCAACATGTATTTATTTAATATAAAATCAAACTGTATATATAACACATAGTTTAACATCAACAAAATCTTTGAACTGAAATGTTCCCAATGTATCAAACAATATTATAATATCTTATTTTGATTTCATCAAAATATCCCTTAAATTCAATTTAATCTTCAAAATAAAATTACAATATCATAATTTTATTTTCATAATACTTTTTTATATTCCTTTGAATTATCTATTCTCACTATATAACAAAATGCAAAAGCATGGATTCTAAACACTGAAAACTTTAAGAAATATATTCTGCTAGAATTCTTTATCATTATTTCTTTCTTGAACATTATTTTAAACTAAAAAATAATATATGCATGTTTTATTTTAAGTAAATATCCATGGAAAACCTTCAACAAATAAGACATTTAACATAATTATACTCTTTTCAAAATCACTTTGTCTTAAGTTGAAAATAATTTATCACAACTCCAATTTAGCAAATATTTCAACATTTGACCTCAACATAAATGTCTATAATTTCCAACTAATTATTTCCAAGCAAAATTTCCATGATAGATCAAAAACCATCAAGTCAATCCGTAAAATAACTCCGTGCATATAAAAAATTATCTCACATCAAAACCCTAACATGACTCAATAAGACTCCAAAAACTTCAACTGATATGCTTCAAACTATATCACCATATTCAACTTAACAAAAACTTAAAACAAAACTATGTATGTCTAAATATATATTTTAAATCATATTTCTAAAATTTACAATATTTGAACAAAACTCAAAACACTTATCACAGTTTCTCAAATCATCATTATTTCAACATTTAACTTCAAAACAAAACCTAGGATTTCAAAACTTAGGTGTAAATCCAAAAATAACCTCATTACCTTTAGAGCTCAGCCTACTATATTTTTATATGCATATTTATATCAAAATAAATATTCAAAATTGAAACTGTATATGAAAATTATAGTTTCAATAAACCAAAATATAGTCACATTTATATGTTGAAACCCCTTTCTGATATAACTTATCTATATCATGGCTAACCAATAACGATTCAAAACATTATGTGCAAAAACCCATTTCATAATCTTTGTAATAAGGCTCCACTAAATAAATTGATGAGTTCAAATCATATCACAATATAATATTCAAGCAACAAAGGTTTGAAATGAAATCTTGCAAATTTAAATATATCTTCTATGAAACCAAGAAATAACTTATTTATTTTCTTGTTCATTTATTTACGATGCATGAACAAAAACCCAAAACATTTATAAAATATTTTTAAAAACCTAAAAATTGATATGAAAACTAGACAAAAATCCATAATTTATAAGTTCATCATGTTATATTTCCAAAACTTAACATGCAAGATTTTCATTGAAACCCATAAATAAATGAAACTATAGAAATCTATGCTCACCTAGACCATACCATAACTTTGTGATAGATTCACAAAACAATAATACACAAAGCTCATCCTTTCAACCTAAAATTTCAATGAAATCTTTGAAACTATAAATGATATACTTGATGCACCATATCAATTTATTTTACTCACAAAGAGACAAAATTAGGTACATATTCAACAAAAGTCTCATATATTCTTAAATACCATATTCAAACCCAAAACTAACTCTGTATTTCATCGACCATCAAGAATATATCAAAAACCCACCTAGTTCTCACTAATATCCATGTGATCATCTAAACTATAGTATCATTCAACCTTCGAAAACATTCATGCATAGGTTTAAACATATGATTTATCTAAACTTCTCAACATGTAGACTATAAACCATTTACTTTTCATGCAACTAAAACAAACTATTTGAAATATCAACTGAATATTTCCAAAAACTCATTAAACTTGTTCATGCCATACCTATTATGTGCTTTCTTGTATCCTTTCTTCCCAAAATCTCTATCTCTAACTTGAAAATCCAAACTGGCAGAGTAATGCTTCCATGAGAAAGCTTCATGAAATGACTAAAACTAGGAAAAAAAACTATTTTTAATCTCCATCCCCTAATGTAACTACTTCACTTACATGCCTATCATTCATTGGTTCATCAAAATCGATGTTCTATTTAGAAATGCTACCAATTGGATTAATAATGTCATCAAACTTAGCAATCACTAAATCACTACTAAACCTCTTACCAATTTTTGATATTCAAGGCATGTACATCTTCATTTAATTTTCAAACTACCAAAGATCTTAGCATGACCTCAAATCCTCTTCGAATATGCCCTTTTCATTAACTCAATTTTCCAACTAGTAAGCCACTAACTACCAATTCAACTTGCCACGATGGACTACCAATTCACTTTGTCAATTAACTTATCAATATGCCTTGAATATGAACATACCTTAGGTAATTTCAAACAAAACCTTTATGCCTTAGGAAAAAATATTTTAAATCCATTGAAATCACCATGGCCCGATAGTATATTATATTATTTCAAATACTTAAAAAAAATAACCTTAGGTTAGGACCCTTGAAGCCATAAATCTCAAGACTATTAGGATCTTAAAAGAAAATAGTCATATTACTTTATAACTTAGGTTAGATAATGTTTGAATTAAGAATCTTTTCCAAATAAGAGACTTAGAATTTTAGGATCCTTTGAAAACCTTAAGAAATAATTAATCTAAGAATCAAACCAACTCAATCATGTAACATTTCAAAATGTTAACTATAATTCCACTAAATATTTTATGAAACTGATAGATCCATTAATCGAATTTATGAACTCATATGATGATTATAACCAACTTTCAAAAGTTCATAATAGATCAAATGATGTATTTGATTTGAAAACCATAAATACATTACTTTCTCAAACTTTGATAATTATGATCAATCCATCTATATACTCACATTTTGAAAATGAACTAGAAGGGTTATCATCATAACCAATTTATATACCATTTGTATCCAAATCAAACCAAGTTTCACATTGCCATTGAAAATATCAAATTAGGCACCATAAATTGTTCACACTACCAAATGAAAAATAATCTAAAATTTATATCATACTCAATTTAAAGTCAATGTAGATATGACATTCACAGAATGCTTTCAACCATCAAAGTGTCCCTATTTCAAATTGAAAAATATTGTATTATAATCTAATCATGAATCCACTAAAAATAAATGATTACTCAAAAACATTCATAGTGATAAGTACATATGCACATTTTATTCATTTCTCTATTTATGCTTTTTGAAACTACTTAAAATATAAAAATGAATTCATAAACCAATTATCATCAATTTCTAGTTGAAATTATGCATCCAAATATACTATTAATTGACTAGGTCCTCGACATAGTTTTAAATTCTATGACTGAGTCATCTATATGGCATAAAAGTATTAGTTTTACAAAAGTTAAGTGGTGTGTGAAAAATAGGCATAACATATTCATGCATCAATTTATAATAATGGTTCACCAAATCCTCAAATAAATTCATATATATTGAATACGTATCATACCATTCATCTTCAAGATTCAACTCAATATGAAAATTCCAATCAAACAAGCCTTCAAATAAAACTTCATCAGAATAATAAATCTCATTAGAGTTATAATTAAAGATAATGTTAGTATTCCTTTTATCATTGAGCCCCTAAATATCATTAACATCATCACAAGGATTTTACTTTTATAATCCAATTGTAATAGGTCTACCCTTTTCATGATTTACACATTCAACAATCAAAGTCTCTCTATGTTACTCTAAGAATGGAATGGATGCCATGGTAGCATCTTCTTCTTCCATCTACTCTTCTTTTGTAGGAAGCTCTTATCTTACTTGTTTCTTATCCACCAATTTCCCCATATCAATCATTACTTATTTATCTTTATACTCATTCTCAATATTTTATCCTCCAACTAATGGATCAGGATTGGGAGGTTGTATATTCTCAATGTGCATGATCATCTTAGTATTAGCTTCATATCCATGATCATAGACCTTAATTTGTGCATTCAAAAATTTAACTTCATAGCATGGGTTGTGAACTATTCCATAACCTCCTCATATAATAAATGGCATGTCATTAGTAACAACACCTAAAGATATTGAATCACTAACATAATCATAAGTAACATGTTGATTATACACAAGATTAACTAGATTATATGCATTAAAAGTGTAAGTAGGGCTCTTTTTTATCATAGTGAGATTTGGTTAGGTGAAGGCTTGGGGTAATGATTCATTATCAAGGAAAAATGGTTCATGGGTTGACTTTTAGGCATGCATCTCAAAGGACTCTAGGTGTAAATTCCTTGAGTCATTTACTATTTCTCTACATTAACCACCTCTTAGTATACCAAGGCTAATAATGTGAGGGAAGGAGCATTCATTTTGATGTACATGGTAGTTAAAGGATATAAAGTTTTGAGATATAGTCCTATTGTTGTGTTTCTTTTTATAGATAAGGATCTTTCATTCTCCTATATAAATTATGGAATCTATGGTTGAATGTACTAGCTAACTCATTACATTCTTTTGTAGTGGTGGAAAATTGATAAAATGACATAGAATAGTCTATGGGCACACTAAAATGCTTGAGGAAAAAATTATCAAAGGCATCCCAAGTAGTTATACACCCTTATGGTAAGATAAAATACTAATAATAAGTGGTTTGGTCAAATGTAAAAGGGAATATATGGTAGACCACATCCTCATGCTAAATCTATTTTCTTATGAGGGCTTCTTAGAAAGATAGAACATGATCTTCAGCAATGAGACTCCCTCCATGGATATACTTTGGATATAATTTATGGGGGTTCTTGGTCAAATTATAAGAAGGTCTTGGAACACTTACAAGACAACTATGTGCACCTATCTATGCCAAGGCAATAGGTGACTCTTAGGGTCAATTTTCTACTATGGAAGAAATTGGTAAATTTGACCAAATAAAAGTCTCTAAAATTATCTAAGCACATAAAATAAACTAAAATATCTTTATGGTATCTCTTTCTAGTTCTAATACATGTTTATATAGGTCAAAACCACCATCAATATATTGTCACTAGAAGAAATACTTTCAACACTTAGCCGATTTCACAAAAGTTGCCCAGAGCCACATGTGATTTTTATTATGCTTCAAAGAACTTAGTTGATTATAAAGGACAAATCATAATACCATGTATCAACATCTAGGTGATCCCAAGCCTATTTTAAATTCCTTTTAACACTTAGTCAATTTTCTTCAAAGTTACTCAAAGAGAAAATGACATCATAAAAAATATGAGCTAGCAAGCTAGTGGGATGATGACACATGGTATAATCTCATTGCCCTACTATCTTAGGTATGTTTGAAAAAATCACAAAGCCTCTGATATATGAAGTTGGATGAGATGATTCCATGTGGCATAATCCCATTTCTTTTCTCAAATTCTTTATTTAGGTACTTTTCAACCTTTTTTTGGTTTAACTATTTATGTAGTTATTGACCTTTAATGTAAAATTACTGTCTTATATTGTGCCCATAGGTAACTAAATAATCTCTTAGATCCAATGACACCTTTTTATGGCTCCCAAAAATCCCAACCAATTCAAAAAATACTTTTAACACTTATTCAATTTCATTGAAAGTTTCCATAGGCCACGTGGAACTTTTTCATTGCTTTAAAAGAGAGCCCATTCTTTAGAAGATTATCAGTGGGGTGATGATGTTAATAGTTTTATGTGATAATGGACTATTAGGATGATTCCATGTGGCATAATCCTACTACTCCACTATCTTAGAGATGTCCATATAGATGCAAATCCTTTGGGATGATGTCACATAACATAATCTCATTACCCCACTAACCTAGAGATTTATGTACAATTCAAGAGTGATGTTATATCCCTAAGTGATTAGATGAGTGGGATGATTCCATGTGGTGAAATACCACTACCACATTATCCTAAAGTATTCTATATAATTACGGTAGTATGTCAGAGTAGATATTGAATGAGATGGTGCCATGTGAAAAAATATCAATTCATCATAAAGGAAATAGTTAACATACACAAATAGAGCCATAAATTGTGGAACTATAGAGATACTAAAGCTTGGTCCAATATCCAAAGAGCCTAAAGCCCTGAACCCTTGAGTTCTTGAGATATTACCACATGGTGACATCCCAAAGCTTATGATCTAGGAGACAAGACCATTTGTGAAGATAAAGGATAAATCTCAAAGGGCTGAGAAAGGGACACATGGTGATAACGGGATGAGAGCTTAAGATCCCAGGTGAATGAAAAGAGGCCATGTGGCCAGGAAAAGGATGAAAGTGAATAAAGATATCTAAATAATATAAGTACTAATAAGCTACCAAGTGTCAATTAGGGCCCATATAAATAGAATAAACCATGTCATAAGGGAAAATTAGAAGGAAAGTGAGAAGGTGTCAAGTGGTAGTAAACTTGTTAGAATGAAGGACATGTTGGCTATATATCCAACAAAGAATTATCTTAAATTTGGTAGCTTGTCTAGTTTTCAAAACCATTAGAAACTAGGATGTGACTACATACTTGATTGATCCACAAAATCAAGTTATGATCAAATTAAATCATGAATAATTAACATGGCCTGCACATGAGGAATAATCATGGAGCATAAAATACCAACTCATCCTTGAAGAGGCATGGAAAATGGTTACGTAAATTCTATGCATGCCTTCAATCTATTAGACATCTCAAGTTGTCTATTTGATTACACTCCCTCAACCATATGGAATCAATGTAACTACCCCATTAATAATAAAATTGTAGTGAGTTTGAACTCCTCAAGCCTATGTGCCTATATAATATCAACTCTTCATTTTATTAAAGGCTAGATCCTTATCGTTTAGAATTAGACTAGGTTAGACTAGATTGTTTGGATCTCATAGTCATTAGAGATAGAATTTTCATGTTTTAATGGAGTACTCTTTCCCTTTTTGATATGTAAACAAAGTTTTTAGTTGAATAGTTATTGTAAATCTCACCCTTGATAATCAACAAGAAATATTTTAATATTTAGATTATTGTGTTGTCAAATGTCCATTTCCTATGCATTTTTATGGTGGTCATGTTCCTCTTTACTCACATCAATTCCTCCCTAGACTCTGGCACCATCTTCTATCTAGATTTATGTTAGGTCTATCTCAGCTAAGGATTGGTCTATATTATATTTGTTTGATCAAACACTTCAGCTTCATATCTATGGTGGAGGGACTTTTTTATTTTTCTCCCTACCCTCCCCTCTTTTTTCTATTATTTATCAATCTATTAGTTTAATTTAGTTTAGTTTTTGAGTTATATCCTAAAATTAATGTTTATATTTATTTCATTCTCTTTTTTATTGTTGTTTTTACACTATTTTATTTATGCATGTAATAAACTTGTCTGAATTAGCTCCATCTCTATGGCATATTTTTATATTAAATCTCATATGAAAAGGGTTTTTTAATTATTTAAATATATTTGAACAATAAAATATTCTTGAGGCTCATTTTTGGGATGGTTACAACATCCAACTAAAGTTGTCTAGTTCTCAAAACCTGGTAAGAAGAGACCTTGGTGTGATGTATCTCTCTCATAAAGGAAGATCTCCTTTTAGTAGAGGTTGGGGATAAGTGTCAAAACCACCATCAACAATACTTATTCTTGAGACACATTTAAAGTGAATAGTCTATGAAAATACACCAAATTATAGATACATAATTCACATTATACCAATATTCATTCACCAACTCTATCAAGATAAACTGTTTGAGCTTTTATTTGCTACAACAATTAGCTTATTTGATTAATGTTATTTAGATTAAATTACCTTGATTTACTTGTAACTATTTAATATTATTTAAATTTGATATGGTTATACCATTTTAATCATGTGAGATTGGCTAGATCATGATACACTAGAGTTGTACGATTGAGATTCGATGATCTTGATACACTTGGTAGAACTCACCCTTATACTAGATTATGTAAATGATTACCCTCTAGTTTCCATAATCCCATATCCAACGTTAAATTTTGAGCTTATCTCCCCAATGCTTCATCTAGGAAGAATAATTACCAAAGAAAATTATCAAGGTGCAACATGGTTGCATTGACACATAGGTGTACTCCTGCATTTCTCTCTTTTATTTCAATCAAATTCTAATTATTCATTTTTATATTATATGCACTAATTAATCATGTAACATGCTCTTGGTTATAGGTTTTACACATTTATCAAAGTCAAACAAGGCTCAAGTAAAATAAGGTGTGTTATACACATCACGGTATGCAGTTCTTTCTCTTAAACTAGTAATTTCATCCTTATGCATTATAATATTAAAGTGGGTAATTTAGATGCTTAAATATATATTTATATGTTAAAATACTATTTCACACTTGAAAAATGTCACTTAAGGCTGTACCATTTAATTATTGACTTTTATGGTAGATGATAAGCTCACATTCACCACCTCATTAATCCAAAATGTTTATCTTATAGTCTAACCCTATTATTCATATTATATAAATCACTTGTATCCCATAGTACACTTCAATTATAATATACATCCTTTAATGTCAATTACAAAGCTCTAAAAACCTTCTATGTTCCTATATAATTGTCTTTAGACTTTGATAAAAGCATCGATACTACTATCAATTCTCTAATGTAAGAATTTATGCCTTCTAAACACTCAATTTTTTTAATATATAGAAATGTACGGATAGACCTATTATGCTTCAATAACCCTTTAAGAAATTTTCAAAATAGGTGGTATAAATACAAGTTAAATCCAACTCGTTACTCATCTATAAAATACCAAGAAAACACCTATTAAAGATCATTCAATAAATTACACAATTGAGTTATATCACCCTATTATTCCATATTTATATAGAATTCATATTATAAATTTTAAGCACTCAACAAATAGTGCATGAGCTATATTTTTCAAATTTCTAATCTATAACACTACATGTACTTGCATATAACATTCTACACCATTATTCACACACAATCCAACATATAGGGGATAACTATATGTGTATGAGGCCATATTTATAGTATTATCTATGTAGGAATTCTCAATGATATAGGGGTTTATATATATGTGGTAAGCACATGCTAACTTGTGCAACCAATTTATTGAGGCATGTATGAGACAGTTGGCATAATAGATGGATGATAAGTGGAGCTAAGGATTAGGTTAATTAGTTGGTAGAATGGGGTTTAGAATGATGGGTGGTGAAGTAAGTTCAATTCAGTATCAAAATAGTTTTATTATTTCACACTTCTCATTTAGATCATCCAACTTCATGTAAATATAACTCCAAGGTCCCTTGGTGTAAAAAATGATAAAGAGGAGAAGATCCTCATCAATTCTAGGAATAAAAAGGTGAGAGTGGTAGAAATTAATGATTCAGGAGATATGGTTCACTTTATCAGGTTACATATGCCTTATCAATGTAATATAACAATGTTAGTGATATATCATGAGGATAGTCCTGAGGATAAAATGAAAGGGGGATGAGAGTGACTATGTGAGAAGGATGTTGTATTGGCAGCATTTTTTTGGGAAGGATAATGATAGGTGGATTAGGGATATGATATTTATCTTATAGATTCTTTAGATAATCTATAATTATGTGTGGGATCAATGTGGAATGTAAAACTTCTCTCTTGATCCCAGTGCTACTAATGTCACTTTTAATGTTGATGTGGGGACCTAGGGATCTAAATCTATGGAATAGGCTTACTCTATGGAGATAAAGATGCTCTAGGATATTCATATAAGAGATAAGGTAATGTAAATTTTAAGATTAAGATCTTACTTTTAAGGTGGTATGTGATGATGCCTCTTTTTCTATAATAAACAAGGTTTTGGGGGTGTTCATACTTCTTTGGACAAGGTTTTGATTGTTTGTTTTTTGTTTGAGTTTTTGCAAGGTTTTAACTAAAATAGAGTAAGATAAGATACTTAATGGAAAATTTTTTTTTTTAAAAAAAAATGTCAATGAATAAATATAAGTAAAATAAAAGAGATGAAATCCTTTATTTTTGGTTATTTCATATTACTTTTCTGATGCATACAATGCTAAGAAAACAAAATCTAGCTTAATGATGCAAATGTTAATTTTTGTCTTTCCTAGATGTGAGCTAAATGAACTTTTTTTTTTCATATTATGAATTAATGAAGTTATTATGAACACTAAGGTTTCTCTAATTATGTAAGCAAATTAAAAATCATACTTAGGTTCTAAGAAGTGAGACTACCAAGTATCTAGAGATTCTTTTGTATATGCAAGAAAAAATTAGTTTTCAATGTTTTGGAAGAATGCACACTAAGTTTAAAATATTTTTTTTGAATTAAAATTCAATGCCTAAATTATTATTTCTTTATTTTCAAAGCTAAAAAACAATGTTCTTATCCCATGCAAATAAATAAAATTAATGCTAATATAAAACTTTTTGTTTGTCTTACATTCTTCTAGGGTTTCCACGTGAATGTGTGTTTAATTATTATGGAAAAAATATAATTTAGAAAGTAAACATGATTTGATTTCAAATCTTAAAATGATTTTTTTCTAATATTTACACAATTCCTAAATGCAAAACTATGTGCTTTCAATAGATCTATGATGTGTATGCAAAAAAATAAAAGTTAACCTTTTTAATAAAAGAGAAGGGGAGAAAGAGAGATTTGTTTTCCTATCCATTTCCTTTTTTAAATGAAATATAATCTAATGAATATAAATAAAGTAAACTAATCTAATCTAATACTTAAATATACAAAACTAAAACTATAAACCCCCAATCTAATCAAGGTGAGATTAATTTGAAGCAAGAGATGTATTTGATATGATTTTTTCTTTAAAATACTATCTCCTATTTTAAAATAATATTTTTGGAACTCTCTAACCAAGGGTGATATAAAAATAATAGTAACAAAATGACAATGAAGGAGACAACTTGAAACAAGAGATCCACTGATGTGGTTGGCTAGTACACTGATTACATTAAATTGGTTGTTGATTCAATCACTCTCTTCTCTAGAATTATGTAATCTAGCATGAAAATAATAAAATATGGATCTTGAAATCATTGAAAAGTATGTTGTGGTTGTAAAAAGATTTGAAACAAATCTCCAATACAAAATTTTAGATCTAAAATTTAGATACTTGTAGGAGAAGCATGGAGCTTACAAAGGTGATTTTAAATATTGGTTAACTAAAATTTAAACTTAGGAAGGATTGAAAGTGATCAAATCAATAGTAGAGATGAATTGGGAAGTCATGAGGTAGAATCAAAGTGGGAAAAATCAAGAAACATGAAGAGAAACATGCAAATATGTAGAAAACTCAAGTTCCAAAATTTAAAAATAAAATGTGCACAATTAGGGATGGATTCACCCCTATTTGTAACTAATAACTACATAATTCCAATATTTGGGATAAAATTACCATCTTAAGTTACATAATTATAACAAAACATTATAAAACTACCCCATCAATGATATTTTTGTCAGGCCAGTTTGTAAAACCATCATTGTAATTTTGTCATCTTTAGGGTAGTTCTATAATGTAGGGTGATTCCATCACCAAAGAGGGTAGTTATATCCTACTTTAATGTTATTCAAAATTGATATAAGAAATGACACTTCTAATAAGAGAGATTTGAGGATGGACCAATACATATATAGGGATGGATTAGGGACTAAAATGTCAAAGAGAACCCACTTGAGCACATTTTAGAGATCATTATATCATTGGACATCATATAAAAAATTTCACAAAGTGAAATTTTTAGGTGCATATATATTTCCCCCTCAATAGTATGCCTTGTCAATAATTTATGAGGGTGTTGTCTTGAGTAGTGATTTATGAAAGGGGAAAATAGGGTTAGAGATACTCACCTTATTTACCTTAGTGGTGTAGTAAAACCTATAGACATTTAAAATTGACCACCAATGTATTCATACTATAATTTGGATCAATTCTTACCAATCTTTGCACATATAGCCTAATAATTTCCAAAAGTCTCAAATTTGGCTTCCTAAAATACAATTTGGCTTATAAAACAATTAAATGGGATCAAATGCACAAATCAATTAATTCAAAAATATTCAAAATATCAAAAATCCTAAAAATAATTAATTAACAATCAAAATAAAATAAAATTCCTAAATTTAATTCATCCTTGAGAAATTAAATGAATTATCAAAAAGGAAATTCAAAATTCAAAGAATATCCTAGGAATTAATAATCACCTTTTGTGAGTTATCCAAAATCCAAAATATCTCACCCATGCCTATTCATTACTAATTATGACCATTTGGCACCTTTTAACTTTATTTGGGTTAATTAACTAAAAAAATTAAGGTTTGAACCCATTCCAAGCCCCAACTACACCTTAACTCACCTTGGGTTGAGGTTAGTTGTTAAACCTATAAATACAAGCCTAGAGCTCTTCATTTAAAGAGATTAAACATAGAAGTGTTATAATGGAGGTTTTTGAGAAAGTTTACATGACCATAGTGTTAGAATTCCAAAATCACAAGACAAGCCATGAAGCTACATCAAGCAAGCATGAGCCAAACCATGTTGCCAAGGGTAGAATGAGACACATAAGTCCATTCACTAAATATCTCTTGAACACAAGCTGAGCAAGATAAATGAATAAATCTTTTGGGGCATTCAATAAATTGGTATGTAAATTTTTAAGTTATTTCAATTTTTATTTTTGCTTTGTCAATTTAGTTTCTTCACCATGCTCCTCCCTTTGATGTAGGAAAGATAGTGTTATGTTTGTTAGTGTGTTTGTTTTCATTTTGATTTTCTTTCATTGTGAAGCTAACATATGATATAACCACCCTTATTAGATTCTTTGATCACAAATGGCATGATTAGTGGGACCATGAGCACCCCACAGAGTAAGGAGATGAATATTCAATTCATAAACCATCAAAATAATTATTTAATATCATAAAAATTACAAATTTGTCTTGGATTTTTCTATATTTGGGATTATTTTTCTAATTTAGATCTACACAAAGACTGATATTGGTTAGGCCTAACCAGTGCCAGTTTGGTTTAAAATGACCATAGTTTTTATTAGTTGATATCGATCTTGTGTGATCATCATCGATCATATTATACTGGAAAAATAAGTTTAAAGATTACATTTTGATTCTTTCTATCAGTACTTTTCATGATTTCTTGATTTCAATAGCATTTAAACTCCTTAACTAAACTTTGCCTTGTAGGTTTTCTCAAATTTTTAGAAAACCAAAGCTTAACATGACATTTTTTATTTCATGTTGATTTTACCTTCAAGTTCATAGGTGATAAATGATTGTCTTAATTGATCGATGTCATTTCTTCACAACTAGAATTAGTTCTCTATGAAATGACTGGCATTGATTACCTTCAAACTAGCATCAGCTAGTTCTAATTGATCATGGTCACTATGTTTTTAAAAATAAAAATTAAGAGCTCCTTTTTCAAAGTTCATTTTCTCACAATCAAATTTGATTATAATTAGGAGGATACTATCTAATAATTATAGGTCTAAGACATTATTTGAACACAAATTTTCAAGTTTTGGTTAAAGAACATTTCATTTTGGGATTTTAAAAGAAATCTAGCTAAATCACTCACATCTCAATTTGGTGTTTAAAATGAACATGTTATATCTTGAACATTTATATGTTGGTGTTTAAAAATAATTAGGATGGCTAAGTCTTAGAAACACTTCATTCTTGGTGCTTAAAAAGAATGCTTGAGTCTTGAACACTTACTTTTTGGTGTTTAAAAATGAACTTAGGTTAAATATTGCACATTTAGACTTTTGGGCTTAAAACAAACATATATGCTTTTGCTTAATTTGGTTTTGTGCAATTATTTCAAGTTTTTGCACTTAATCTAAGGGTCTAAGTAATGAACATCATCACATTTCAATTTGGTGCTTAAAATTAAACTTCACTCACAATTTCTTGTAAACTATTTGTTGATTATTTGTTTTTGAAAAAAGATTGCACATGTATGATCTCCCCACATCCCCTATATGGAGCTCATGTGATCAAAAGCACCTTTTCATTACATTTTTGCTTTATTCCAAGGCATATAACTAAATTTATCTAGGCTCTTTACAAAACCCTTACGGTATTGGGTTATCTAAAAGCAACCCGAAAGTCTTTCTACTAATCTTTTATTTTCATGTAATTTTGTTTGTGAAGGGGATGTCATTACCTCTCATGAGTTATATAGGTAATCATTGACCCAAGGCTTCATCTCCTGGTAGTTTTTCAACCATGTTCCACATTTGGGTATACAAAGATGATAATGCATACTACTAGAGCTATGGGTTGAATGACTAACCTCTCCTTTAGTAACAAAGGCTCGAGTTAGGTCTGGTCAACTAGGGGATACCACTAAGTAGTCCATGGATGGTATCATCATGAAAATTAATAAACTCTTGTATGATAATTTATTGGTATGAACTCAAGTGACATGATGATTCTATTATGTTAGCCACACATGGGATCAATTGAATGGTAGTAATTTTTAAGTCTTAGTCAACATCACTTTACCACACCTTGATAGGATCTAGGATGATTATACTTAGTTGTGTTTTTATCATTTATTATTTTATTACTTGGTGTGTTGGATATAAATATTATTGTTTATACCATATCATGAATTATTTTATTTTTCCACATTACTCCATTATTTGAGGAGGCATTATGCCATCTATTTAGCACCTTCCTTTAACTTAGAAAAATGATGTTAAAAATGTTGAGTATGGCACTTGATTGGGATGGCTAATGTTATGTTTCCCAAATCAATTCAATTCTTGTGCCTTAGAAGTCTCTGAAAAAAATCATTGTCACATATTTTTGGATTAATAACACCATTACATTGCCCACATTATTTCATAGACTTGTCTTTATCTTGTGTCCAAATTGTCACTATTTGAAACCAATCATTAGTGTCTTATTGGATATTTGTTTAGCATAGTTAGGCTATTCAAATTTACCTAGATTATTGATCATTAAAACCTTAGTTTACCTAAGTTGAGTCTTTGATTAGCTTTTACAAGTTTAGATTTAAACATTGATTGATTTCTATTTAGGCCTCGACATGCAAGGGTTGATACATAGATCTTTCTCTTTGGGTTGCATAAATTAGGTTAATATATTACTCAAATTTGGAAAATTTATTGTTTTTACCTTTGTTTGATAGAAATAGTCCATCTTCAAAGTTCCTTTTGTTTTGTGTTTTATACCAATTTGATCACATTTATGTCTAGAATCAAGTACCTAGTATTTGTCAAAGTGTTCCAAATTTGATAAATTAAAATCTCATCATCATATTTTGTTTCAGGTCTAGCTTTTGATGTCATGTTTGGTCAAAATTCCTAGCATAACCCTTATTTTGAGTCTAGATTTTGATATCACATGTATCCAAAATTCCCTGTGACTTTTTTTCCTTTCCTAGTTTATACCTATTTGGAACATCTTTGGACTTAGAGTTTGTCATCTTGTTTTTAGTCCATTTGTTTGTAATTATTTTTGTGAAGCATTTAAAATTAGACATTTGCAGTTATATTATTTTCAATAAGTCTTTGCATAGAATTTTTTGAGATACAACTCCACCCTAGATTGAGATATAGTTTGAACCTCTTTTGTCTTTTTAGACATAGATTTTTAGATTTTATATAACTCTAAACTCATCTTTTGATGATGTCTCACTATACATATAATAGAGCCATGTATAATCTAAGATATGTAAATGTTGTCACATAAGAGGATTTTTTTCAAAACCTTTTGTATATGAGGTCATTTGGGAGGTAGATTTTTATCCATTATACAACATTCAAATAAGGGAATAGAGTCAAGATCCTTTGACCAATTATCTAGTTATCATGCCTCCTTACATAGAGCAAGATCAAGAATAGACTACCCAATATTTGACTAATGTACCTGTGATTATAGAAAACATCCAACAATATCCATATTATGGTACAATGTTATTGATCCATGATGGAAGGGCTCAGTCTCTGGCAGACTTTCCCTATGATAATTTGTCAGGTCTACCAAGAGGACCTTATAACATGTCTTATTAAAATAATAAACATGCCTCTTCTATCAACCCTAATTCCATTATACTAATGTCATTTCAAGATCCATGTATGCTTGTCACACAAATAGGCCTCATGAAATACCACTTCATTCTAATGCATAAAACATACCTAACATATCAAAACTTAGCACATAACTTTAATAATATGGCCATGTCAAATGTGCCTCTTATTCAATTGATCCCTTTAATAAGAGTCTTATTTGAGATGATAGGTTAATAAAATCAAGGTTGAGACCTAGTTATGCAAAACAATTTAATAGAAAACATGTTCAATACCCCAACCATTGAGTAAGTGTCTTCTACTTCTACATAGAATAGTGAGCAAAGCATAGTGGACAATATGCAAGTAACATTCAATTTAGAGCAAAGTGGTGTTAGTGCATAAACAAATAATCAACCAAAAAATGTGCCTTTGACTAGCACCATTAGTGGTTTTCAAACTCAAGGGGTAGAAGTTTCTACTTCCCAACCTAAACCAACTACCTCTAATCATCAACTAGTTACTTCTTCTAAAACCCAACAACAAGGATTAAGTAGTCAACCTACAACTAGTGCCATGCCATAAAAAAATGTGATAAATCTTACTCCACCCCAACAGATGATGAGTAATTTTCTATAACAGTAGGAATCATTAAATGTACCCATATAGTAGAGTCAAAACATATTACAACCTCAACAAGGGGAAACCAATATTCTACCTTGCCAAGTAGTAGCAAACATACCTCTTCAGTCATAGACTAACATATCAATCTAAAACCAAATAATGTCTAACCAACAATGTACTAGTATTGGTTAGTGACAAATATCAAATCTCCAATATACATCCACTTCCCAATAGGTATTCACATAACTAAGAGGTCCCAATGTTCTTTAAGTAACTATTTATTAGCAATTGCATTTTGTGTGAAATGTACCACAAGTTCAAAGATAGGGTCTTAGTTCACAAGTCCCTCTCAATAATCCAGTTATGACTAGTTGACAACATGTCCCTATTCAACCTCAATAGGCATAGTATGACCATATTCCTCTATCCAAAACATAGTATTCCTAACATCAAACCTACATACCCAATCCCAACTAGAATATTGCATTGTAGTACATGTAATTTCAATAATCACACCCTAATTTGTGCATGTGTATTCTTGGTCCATTCCATAGATAATCCAAAATTCCCCAATAAATAATTCCATCATATCCTAGTCAAAGTAATCCAATTTTGACCACCCAACCTCTGCCTCAATAGGTTAATATTCCCACTAGTTTCCTCAAGTAAAAAATGCAAAAAATGAAGGATGTAATTTCCCTCATTAAATTGGGGAAATAGACCAATATTTTCATGTTAGATGATGTATGTTCCTACCCATTCAACATGGAGTACTTTTAGATACCATTTCCTCCATGTTATGAACCACCAAAGTTTGACAAAGACAAGGGGAAAGGTGATCCCAAGGCCCATTTAATAGAATTATTTGTTGTGTGCCAATTAGTGGCCTATAGAGACGTTTACCTTTTATCAATATTTCCTTGAATCCTATCAAGATAAGCATTAGAATGGTTCATAAAGTTAACCAATAATTTAGTATATGATTTTGATGACCTTTCAAATAAGTTCATAAAACATTTCTTTTAAAATATCAATTATGAGACTTTATTGGTAGATTTAACATAAGTAAAATAGAAATCTAGTGAAAGCTTCACAAGATATCTACATTGATGGAGAGCCCTTGCAAGCCAATTCACCTATAATTTACCGGATAAGAAATTAGCCATTGTGTTTACCAAAAATCTATGCAATGATATATCTTACAATCTAGAATTGCATTGTGCACATACATTCAAAGATATCATTATCAAAGGTTTGGTGATTGAGAGAGACATTATTAATAAAGGGACCATTAAACTTACCTCATCCAAAAAAGTTAGAGGTAAAATCATAATAATGGCCAAAATTAAAGTCTAATCTAAGTGAAAGCATCACAACAAACCTAAGCCAATAATTATGACAAACCCAAACAATTCAATCACAATAAGAATATTATAGGTAATGGAGTAATAGAGTTGTGACATGTCCAAATGGTGAAATCACTATCTTCTTAGCTCACATCACCTTTCCAGATAACTCCTAACCAATAACCTCTTTAGAAAACATAGCATGTGCAGTAAGTGTAATAACCTAGACCAACGTAGTAAATTCAACAAACATAGTAACCTATGCCTTTATAAAACCCTCCTCCAAGAATAAATCTACCTAATCATCATGACTTTCACAATCTTAGATAACCCATCGAATCAGTGTTTCACAAACTTGTTGTATCTAACCTGATTAAATGGCCTACTTTTAAAGGTTAAATTATTCATGGTGATGATATTCTAGACTGGTATAGGCTATTTGAACTATGAATATCACTAGGTCAATGGCCATAATTTGTAGCATTATGTACAAATCAAATATGCCATTATAAATATGTTGGAAAATGGAGATGTCATATTAGATCATGGAGCTTCCACCTCCAATCAAAACCTCAACATTTATCAATATCCTTTTCCCCAACATAACAATCAAAAACAACATAAACTAGTGCAGCATCAATAATAAGAGTATCAACAACCAAGGCCAAACCAATAGAACTAATAGCGTCAAAATAATGGATAGAACCAAGGTCAGAATGGTACAAATAACCAATAGACCTACCATATAGTTTCACATGACTACAACATAGTTTTAGGCCATATTTTAGGAGGTTACATTAACACCATTTCCATCAATTTGAGACTAAGTACCAATCAAACAAGACCATTGCAATCATTCCCAGTCAATAAACCTATGTGGGTAATCCTTCCTTGACTTGGGACTACACACATGTGAACCATCAAGTAGGGATTCCCATGTTTGGACCTTGTGGAGATAACTTGTCATTAGCTCATGACCATGCATAAGTGCATTGATAACTAAGACCTATCCTACTTGGTCCCCTTCCACCATCATTTGATAGAAATAATGGTCTTGTACCTAATCATGATTGTGAAATCATAAATTGGCAATCAAAGATTACCATATTAGGCCCACAAGCATCCACCATTTCACACATCATTTAATCAATTATTCTTCCTTGGAATAAACCATTTCATACTATCTAATAAAATATGTTTGACATTGTAGAATAATTACAAAAGATGCTAGAACAAATATCCATTTTAGATTTGATGCATACATCTACAATACACAAAAACACCTTGACAAAGTTCTTTAGCCAATCCAAAGTTCCTAATGATATATCCCCAAAAAAATTTCAAACTTTGGTTAGACACTTATCTCTAGGCCAATAATTAACCTTCAACCAAAGTGATATGTCATCCCTTGGCCCACTTCATAATAATCTATTATACATTCAAGTTTACATAATATGGCACAAAGTGAAATGTGTCCTCATAGACAATGGATTAGGCCTAAATATTTTATCTCTAAAGCTCATCAATCTTCTCAAGTATATGATAATAGATCTCTAAGTAGAAACAATCACCATTAAAGCCTATGATAATGAATAATGAGAATCATAAAGCACCATTAGCTTGCTAGTTATCATTGGGTATTTGACCCATGATACACTTTGACATGTGTTATATCTTGATTTGTTGTATAATTTGATTTTTGGTAGGCCTTGGTTACATGAGATTCATGTATTCCCATCAATGTTACAATAGTGTATCTAGTTCTCCCATTCTAGAATGGAGGTTACTACTTTAGGAGATTTTCATCCATACGAGTATTGAAAACATTTAGAGGCTAAATTCAAAAACTATAACTACCATCCCAATATGAATCTAGTTTCCAAGAAGGACATAGGGAAAGCAATACTTATTGATTTACTAGAGGCTAACTACATTGACCCTAATACCCTTGATTCACTTTCCCACATGTTGGATCCTAAAATGTCTAATCATTAGACCATCTTAAATAATGGCCTAAGAGAGTATTTAACCCATGACACCTTTTATATTTCAAAACTTCCATAGATCCCTAATTCCTTTGGAAGACCAAAATCCAAACCACTCATATAATGGCAAAGAAGGGCAAAGGCCATCAGCATAATCTAGCACCTGTCACTTTCATACCAACCTCTAGCCACAAGCAAGACCCTCTTAAAGGTGATGAATCATGGTTGTATAATGACAAATTGGATGATTTTAAAAAGAAATCAAAATATCCCATTCCTAATCAGATCATGGAAAACCAAAACTACAAAGGAGTAAGCCTCGAGTTGAATCAACAAGGAACACTAGTGCCAATTTCTATGACTAGGTACATAGGAACCTATGAACTTGGATTTAAACTACTTGGGGGTGGCCCCATATATCTTATTTGAGTTCCATCACCAATGACTAGTGACAACAATGTTGGTAGTGAAGCAGAGTTTGATCATAGCCTATTAGAATACCTAGCCCGTACTAATTTATTTGCAAATAATGCCATTTGTACCCTTTTACTAGTCATTCATCATAATCCATTACCATTATATTATCCCCAACTAATATACTAGGGCTAGTAATAATCCAACATGTCAATTGATGAATTCCAAAATGATAAGGCCTTTTACAATTTTTTAGGCCTTAAGAACAATGTTTTGTTGGGATACCAAAAAAAAGGGTTCTCAATCAAGTTGTATCTTAAAGCCTATTTTGGAGAGTGGGTGAACATCTTTAAAAAAAAAAATTAAATAAAACATTGAGTCCCCAAAGTGAAAACCTCTTTGAGGCACTTTTGAACTAGGGAAAAAGTAAAAATAAAGGCCAATCTAGTGGTTAAAACTATTTTAGGCACCTTTAGATGGGGGTGTTCAACCTTCTTCAAATATAGACCAAGAGACCACCAATGATGAACTTATCTATGGGTTTGAGTTTAGTATCAAACAAGAACAATATTTTTATCAAATCATTCAAGATACCAATGTTGACAAACTTATCTATAGATTTGAATTCAAACTTGAAGAACAACAGGTATTTGATCACATCATTCAAAAGTTTCCAACTACATTTGTCACATGGCCATCCCTACCCTTGGGGATTTAGAATTATCATTCCTAGGATAACTTGAATAACTAGTCATAACATATGACTCTTAACATTTCTAAATATTTCAAATCTTTGCCCATCTATTCTTTAAGATGCTTTAACCTTTATAGTGGAAGATACTTTAGAGGTAAACATCGAGACTCTAGATGACCCAAAATGGATTAATTTAGGCATGTCCCTAATTTAAGAGGAATTTTAATTCCTTAAAACCCTATTAAGGTAATTTTTAGATATATTTACATGGGCATATTTTGACACGCCTAGTTTGGACCTAGCCTTGGTTGTTCCCCACCTTGTGGTACATCTTGATGTCAAACTTGTGAAATAAAAGTTGTACAAAATGCATCCTCATATTGTTTTATTATTGAAGAAAGAGTTTTAAAATATCTTGGAAGTGAGATGTATTAGGCCAATTGACTATTTCTAATATATTTCCAATGTAGTTTCAATTATTTAAAATCTTGAAGAAATCAATATTTGTACTAATTTTTGAGACATCAACAAATCCTACCCTAAATAAGACTTTCCTCTACTAAAAATTTAAATGATTATCAACTCCAAAGTAGGTTATTAGATGATTTATCTAATGGATGGATTCTAATACTATAATTAGATCTGAATAATACTAGAAGACTAGCACAAAATAGCATTCACCACTCCATAAGGAACATTCTATTATTAGGTTATGTCATTTGGTCTTAAGAATGTAGGGGCCACCTATCAAAGAGCCATGAATGTCATATTTCATGATATGATGAATGACATTATTAAATACTACATTAATGACATACTTGATAAATCAAATACTAGGGTAGATTATATAGTAGTATCGAGGAGGATACTTGAGTGACTGCATAAGTACAAATTCAGGCTCAATCCTAAGAAATGTGTTTTTGGAGATACTTCACAAAAAATTATTGGATTCATTATGTCTCTTAGGGGAATTTAATTCAATCCAACTAAATTACAAGACATAATAGAGATTCCACTATCTAATAATTTTAAGAAGATTTGTAGTTTACAGGGCAAGATCTAATCCGTTAGATGCTTCATATCTCGATTGGCCGACAAGTGCCACCCATTTACACACTTACTAAATAAGGGTGTAACATTTATTTGGGATGATGATTGTCAAAAATATTTTCAACAACTAAAGGAGTATTTAGAAAATCCACTAGTTTTATTTCATTTTATGCCATGAAAACCATTTCATGTGTACCTATTAGCAACAGACAAAGCTATGGGGCAATTTATAACTCAACATAAAGATAATGGAAAATAACATGTTATGTACTATCTAAACTATACACTATTTGTGTATGAGAATAATTATATGGCCATTGAAAAAACCTCTTTATCTATGGTCTTCATAACTCAAAAACTATGGCACTACATGTTGATCAATAAGAGCTTGTTCATTTCAAAAGTAGATCCACTCAATTATCTACTATATAAAGTAGAGATACAAGTACATATAGCCAAATGGATCATGCTTCTCAGTGAGTTTGAGATATAATATGTGAACCAAAAATCCATCAAGGGGCAAGTTTTTGTAGATCAACTTGCTGAAGCACCCCTTGCAACCATAGAGTTGTTAACCTTCCAATTTCCTAACAAATCCATCATGACCATCATTGAAACACCTATTGAGGATTAGCATTGGAATTTGTATTTTTATGGGTCATTCATGGCATATGGATCTATAATAGGCATTTTTTATCACTCCATAGGGAGATCTAATCCCTAAGTCATTTAGAATAAGCTTGCATTGTACTAATAACATAGTTAAATATGAAGCACTCATTGTATGGCTTCAATAGGTAGTATAATGGAACATACATCATCTACAAGTTTATGGTTTTTCATAGTTAATCATCAATTAGGTTACAAACCATTTTTAGACCAAATATGTCAAGTTGGTTCCCTATAAAACCATGGTTGACACTCCAAAGCAAAATATTGATGACATCCACTTTAAACATATACCAAGGGAAAGTAATAGAACAAAAAATGGCATGGATAATATTGCATAATTTATTCAAAAAATGGACATGGCCAAAGACTACCTATTTTTCATTAAAATCTACTAGAAATAGCTCATGAACCATCAACCATCACAATGATATACAATATTATTTGTCCCAACTCTACTTGGTATTTAGACCTATATGGTTATTTACATGACCATGTTTTACCACCAGACTTATCTTGAAAACAATCCAAATACTTCATCCATAATACCCATGTTATACCTTATTCAGACCAACCCTATACCATCACAGTTTTGATAGGACTTTGCTTCATTGTTTACCTTCAATAGAATCTATACTAGCATTATGAGAAGTTCATAAAGGGGTATGTGGATCCCATATGAATAAGGTCATCCTATTAAAAAATATCTTACATACTGGGTAATATTGGCCAATGATGGATGTAGACACAACTGCATATGTAAAAAGATGTGATAAATGTCAATGACATATTAATTTGATTCATACCTCAGCTAAGACTTTGAAACCAATGTTGACACCATGGCCATTTGATATATGGGGCCTTGATCTAATTGGGAAGATAAACCCCACCTCGTCTAATGGCCATAAACATATCCTTACTACCAAAAAATAATTCACTAAGTGGGTTAAAGCTATACCCCTCACATGATTGGAAAGCAAATTTCCAAATTCATTTTTAACTATCTCATTTCTCACTATGATATCCCTTCCAACATTATGTCTGATAATAGAGGATCATTTAAGAACAAGGATGTCAAATCATTATGTGCTGATTAAAAAATCAAACAAAAATTTCCCATGACATATTACCCTCAAGGTAATGGCTAGGCTGAAACATCTAACAAAACCATTATCAACATCCTTAAAAAGATTGTCAATGATGTTGACTATAATTGGCACCTTTAGATTTTATGTACCCTCTAGGCATACCATACCAATCACTGTACTCCCATAGGTGCCACACTATACTCATTTATTTATGGTACTAAATCCATTCTCCCCATTGAGGTTGAGTTACCTTCATTATGCATTTCTATGAAGCATGTCCTTGATAATGAAGACCTTTGAGTAACTCACCTACAAGAACTAGAGTTACTTGATGAGAAGTGAATGGACATAGTAAATAACCTTTAAGCATATAAAAATTGAATCTTTTTCCTCTACAATTACTGTGTGAAACATAGATAATTTGAGTTTGGTGATCTTATTCTTAAAGAGAACCAAAAGAATACCATGACTAAGAAGAAACATAAAGGCAAGTTCAAACCCAACTAGGTAAGTCCTTTCATCATTTTTGCAGACTGTGGTTTTAGAGCAACAAGCTCTTCATACCATATGAGGACAAACTTGATGGGCCTATGAACATTATACACCTCAAATGATACTATGCTTGAATGACTTGGTGTGTTGTCTATGAGGACCATTTCAAGTTGTACCATATTATCAACATTTCTTCTTTGCACTATACCATTCTACCATTATATCACCCTATTAGTCTACCATCTGATCATTTTGCCTATCACTTTTCCATTCTATAATTTTGTTCTATAAACCTAATATATTTTGACTCTACCTACCTAGCTCACTTGACCTTGCTTCATCCATTGGTTTGGATTTTAGCATGAAGAATCAGACCAATTTTAGTAGTTGTTTTAAGAATTGAAATAAAGGCTATATTTTGGTGTAGTATGACAGAAGTTTGGTAGTTGCATCCTTCATTTCTTATTTACTTATTTATCATGTTTTTTTGTGTGGGCCTGATTATAATTGCCTATGGTTAAATATGTGTCTCACTAGTCTTGTTACTAATTATAACTACCTATGGGTAAATTAGTTCCATTGATATGAGCCATTTTATCCTAGTTATAACCACCTATGGGCAAACTAGGGGAAATATATTTTTATTTTTCCTTGACATACCAACTTGTCATTCCTATTTTTTACTGTGTCATTATGCCAACAATGCCTATTTTGTTTGAATTGGCTGCTACACTAGTTAGATTCCTTCATTGTTAGGTGAAACTAATATGACCTAAGGCCATTTTGGGACTATGTGGGCCATGATCACTTCTTGTTGAGGTCAACTTAATCCCCCTTTTTTACCATGCTCTCAATATTTTACAAGAAATTTTAGTTTGAACACTCTTATCATTTTGAGAGCTTGGACCATTTAGCATCTCATCATTCTCAATTGAGTTGAGATGCTACAAAATTCCAAAAAAAATTGTAAAATTGATTTATAAAAACCAAAAACATTGACCACTTCTTTGCCTTAAGTATTTTGGGAACCCTTATTAAGTCACAAGAAATCATTTTTCATTTAGTTTCCCAATCCTTTTTGGTCTTTTATCCCACACACTTGCCATGTTGAAATATTATTCCATATTCTTTTAAAGCTTTCATCATTTTTTCTTTCTTATCATGTCTCTTCTATCCCATATCTTGGGAGAACTACATTTGTCCTAAATTTTTTGTTGGATATCACATCTATAGAACTATGTAGGTAGCATCCACTTTCCTATTGCATCTAGAGATATCTCAACCACCCCCTTCCTTTTATTCTATTCCCCCATCTTGTTTGTTAAGTTGTCACCTATTTTCTAAGGGAAATGTTTTCCATCTTGTTTGTGTCTTATTGATTGTGTTCACATTGGGACTAACCATTATTTTTTTATTTGTTTGACTCTCTTTGTTTGGTTTGTTTTTCTTCATGTTTTATTTATTTGTTTGTTTATGTGCTTGTTTGTTTACTTTCAATAATATTGCCTTGATTTAGTCTATGTGCATTCCATGGGTGATTCCTTACACACTCTTCTTGAATAAATTCATAGTCATACATCAAAATCATCATCATGGTTTTTTTCATTGGTGAATTAGTTTCCTTTATTGGATTGGGAGTTAGTGCTTATGCATATTTTGGCCAAGTCCTCATGATGTTCTATCATGATGCCTACCATCAAGTTCTATAGAAAAAATCATCTTCAAGGAGTCTACACAGTGAATACAGTGATGATATCTCCTTGGTACCAACTTCAAAAATAGTCTCAACCTAACCCAAATCATATCCCATATAGAGTAATTAAACAATGAAACAATTGTTCTCCTCGCTAGTTCAGACAAGAATTTCCCTACTCATAGGTTGCCTAATCCATATTTATCCTCTATATCCATTTGACATCATTAATTTTACATTATCATTTCATATCTTATTTTCCACTATAATGATGCAATGGTTATAACCACCTTTGGGTAAATAACTTCACACCATCCCACTTTCATTTCTAGTGATTATAGACACCTTTAGGCAAATCATTACATTTCCACCAATTTGAGGGTGAATGATTATAACTTCCTTTGGTCAAATCATTCACTTTATTCCTCCTAATAGGGGCTTGTTTTACATAATTAAGATACTAATGATTATAACCACCTATGGAAAAATCATTGTATACTATCTCACTTTCATCTTCATATCATACTTACCACTATCGAGGTCCAATGATTATAACCACCTTTGGGCAAATCATTTCACACCATCCCACTTGCATTCTTAATGATTCTAACTGATTTTGGGTCAATCATTATGTTTTCACCTATTTGGTCCACTCATTTCCTTATTTGAAGGGACCATTTATTAATTAATTTTATCAACCACTCCTTTTAGAGGGCACCCTATAGTTGCATACATAGTCATTGAATTCATAAGCACAGAGAACATTTTTATTATTTAAGAAGATTTTATTGTGCTTACAACTTACAATGCCTTCCCAAATAGAGGCAAACTGTAGACATATAAAATTGGCCACCAATGGCTTCATACCAAAATTTGGATCAATTCTTACCAACCTTTTCACATCTAGCCTAATAATTTCCAAAAGTATCAAATTTGGCTTCATAAATACAATTTAGCTTATAAAACAATTAAATGGGATCAAATGTACACATCAATTAATTCAAAAATCTTCAAAATATCAAAAAGCCTAAAAATAATTAATTAACATGAAAAATCAATAAAATTCCTAAATTTAATTGATCCTTGAAAAATTAAATGAATTATCAAAAAGGAAATTCAAAAATCAAAGAATATCCTAGGAATTCATAATTACCTTTTGTGAGTTATTCAAAATCCAAAATATCCCACCAATGCCTATTCATTGCTAATCATGACCATTTGACACATTTTAACACTAATAGGGTTAATTAACTTAGAAAGGTAAGGTTTAAACCCATTCCTAGCCCCAACTACACCTTAAATCACATTGGGTTGAGGTTATTTACTAAACCTATAAATACAAGCCTAGACCTCTTCATTTGAAGAGCTTGACATAGTAGTGTTATAATGCAAGTGTTTGAGCAAGTTTGCATGACCCATAATGTTATAATTGCAAAATAACAAACTAATTCATGAAGATACATCAAGAAATAATGAGCCAAAACTATGGTGCCAAGGGGAAAGGAGCCACACAACTCCATTTTCCAAAGATCTATTGATCACAAGCCAAGCAAGACAAATAAATAAATCTCTTGGGGCATTCAAGAAATTGGTAAGGAAATTTGTAAGTTATATTAATTTTTAGTTTTGATTTGTTAATTAGTTTTTTTCACCATGCTCCTCCCTTTAATATAGGCAATATAGTGTTATGCTTGTTAGTGTGTTTGTTTTCATTTTGATTTTCTTTCATTTTGAAGCTAACATATGATCTAACCACCCTTCTTAGATTCCTTGATCATGAAACCAATAGAGACTTTATGTAACCTATAGATAAAATACTAGGATCAAGTGAAATTTAATAAAAATTATAAAATACACTACATAATCAAATCATGGATGAGGGAACTTACCATTTTTGTGAGGGATAGTATACTTCCTAAATCATCCCATCAAGGGATTTAATCTAGCACCAAGTTATCACATACCTATAAAACTATAAAAATATGATATGATAACTATAAAATAATTAAAATGTTAGTTCTAAAATATGAATCATGAATTTTAGGAATAATATTAGTTATAAACATAAAAAATAACTTCAATAAGATAATTTTATAAAAATATAAATTTTTAAAATCCAAATAGCTAGTTACAGGGCATATATTCAAAATTTTACTACAAAAAGAATCATTTGTGATTGAATTTTGATAAATTTGATATTTGAGTTGATATTAACATAATTTAGTAAGGAATAAATCAATAGGATGAATAAAGAGTGAAGATGGTCAACATACCTGTGGTAGGTGGATTAGGGTAAGGACAAGTTAGTTTTATAGAATTTTCTTCTTTTGCCCTAATTTATAAATTTTAGTTGAAAGGCACTAAAAATTTAATGGAGTGTCAATTTTTTAGTGTAATAATGTTTAAAAGGCATGGGGGTAGGTTGTGAATGTGTAATTTTTTAATTTTTTGGGTGATTTGGGTTATTTTAGGATAAATGTTGTTGTTCGACAAAATAATTGTGTCAGGATAAAACCACCAATATGTGTCTACAGGAAGTTTTAAAAGTATCATAATCATAGGTATGGGTGGTAGTGTAACCACCACATGTGTGAAAGTTGCATCACCATCATGAAATTTCCTAGGGTGTTTACTAACCACTAGGGTGGTTTTGTAACCACAACCTACAAAAGGGGGTAGTTTCATAAGGGAGAAAAACCCTCTTAAGGCCAAAATAGAGCCAATTAGATAGGTTGAGGGCTTAGTTAGGGTGATTATGTGTTGTATGGTACCTATATTTAATGGATTAGATCTAGGGATTAGGATTAGTTCCCTCACATTATGTAATTATTGATAGTGGATGAGTTGGTTGTATTAGAATAAGTTATAATCCTAAAGATTATGTAAATGGGGATCATCCCCACTTGCAATAGGTTATTGTATGACTTACTTACATATTGGGACCCTAACTAGAACACTTTCATGTTCCCTTAGGACCTATGGGAGTAGAATATCACTCTAGTTAATTTATAAAGTATTATAGGATTATTGATGATGGGTTAGTTGGAGGCCCTTTGGGATGGCATGAGTAGAGAAAACTCAAATGTCTAGGTTGAACACTTTGGTGATACTAGTGCACCCAACATGGTTTTGAAGTATCAGGTCAATTTTTTAGTGTTGAGGATTAGTGATACACAACCTACAAAAGGTGATCATTTTTATTCTTATCTCTTAATTAGTGGAGGACAAGGGTACCAATATACTCTTATAAATTTGGTCCTTGGTCATCTATAGGATTAATGAGAGAGGAGCTCATTTTTATTGAGCCCAAGATATCTTGTCTATTACATATAAGAATTTATACTACATAACTCAATTGGTGGATTTATCTATTAGTCACCCCATGACCCTCATGAGTTGGGTGTATGAGTAGATGATCCCCTATTAGATGAGAGTGTTCATTAAAGATGAAAGAACCATTAAGGCATCATAATTGATAGATATAAAACCATTTTAAGCATTTCTATGAGTAGTCAAGACCTTAACAACTATAAATTTGATAATTATGCCATTCAAGGCATGATTAGGTAGTGGGATGTAGAGGGCATCTATTTTGGGGTGGTAGTTGGGGCCACATGGGTGATAGATTGTTTATTTTAGGTGGAGGTACACCTAGTGGATAGTGTGCCTTAGTAGTTTGGTATGACCTAAGTAGAAAACCTCCTAGTATTGGTAGTTATATATTAGCACATCTAGGAAGCATGAGTAGGGAGACTAGGTCAATTAGAATGGAACCTAATTTTACAATGTGTGCCCATTATAATGATAACACTATATCCATTAGGTGGGTAGCAACATGTGGCTCCCCCACCCCTATTACCACTATAGTTAAGAGATGGGAAGTAGCAAGTGGCTCCTCCACCACCACCACCACCATAACAAGACCTTGCATAGAAGGATCTAATGGAGCAACCTAGAGAAGGAGGATGTGAATAGAATATAAATTTGATAGAGTTGTATGAGGATTTGAATGATGAGGAGTATGATGATGACTCTAACCCTGACTAGCATGAAGAGGATTAGGTAGATTTTATATTTATGTACTTCAAATTCTTATATACTTAGTTTTTTAGTTTTTTTACTTAGTTTACTTATCACTTTAACTAGATATAATGTTTACCTTTTTCCTTTGTGATTGCATATACATCAACAAGTTGGAGGACCATGATTAGGACACCCTGATTAACCATTTTCATCTTGGGAATAATCATACTAGATATCATCTACTGATGAATCTTGAATTACCTATCAAGATGGAGAGGCACATTAATGTCTTTTCCCCAATGTACCATCCTTATATGACTCTTTTTAGCTTGAGGGTAGATAACTCAAGCTTGTATGTGAGAGTTTCTAGGGCATAGGATTAGGTGCAGGTCTTAATTAATGTCTTAGTTGGTATAAGAGTTCAAGCTTCCTTGAGATAATAGATAGGAGGGTACATAGTCTATTAGGGAGGCATTAGTAAGAGATGACCTAAGAGACATCTCCCACTACACTCTTCAACATCATTACCTTATCATAGGAGGACGACATGGTCCTAGAACCACTTTTTTATATATGAGACTCAAACCATTGTAAATTTTTTATTTGATTTTTGAAATTTTGAGATACACTTTCCATATATAGAGGTGGATTATCCAGTATATTTCATTATACAAACTTGGCTTTTATTATGATATATATGAGAAATTATGGTTTATTATAGTGAATTTTCATTCATGTGTTATGGGTTTAATTTTCATGTAAGATTTTTAGTTTATGTAATTTAAATTAATAATCATGTGATCATATACCAATGTCTCTATTATTTGATAAAATTTTATGTAAAATTATTATATGTGTGAGAACCAAATGTATGCAAATGGTGTAATGTGATGATCATGTATGAAGTTTTGAATGTACCAACATTTTTTTGTAGATGATGACACATTTACTTTTCTCACACAATATATGACCTTTAGTTTGTAGTAAAGGAGTAAAAAAGGTAATTGGATATATATGAGATGTTGAAAACAAAAACTATAAATCAAAACTTTACATGGAAAAGGAAGTTGACCTAATCCTTATGCGCAGAGAGGAAATTTTACTTATTTCTAAACTAATAAAACATTAACTTTATTATCTTAGCCTAGATATAACTAGCCTTGACAATATAGGTAAATGAGATAAATTTACCCTTTCTAACATAGACATATAGATAGGCCTTTTAGAGAACCTTTTATTTGGGACACTTTTTGATCTGGTACTACTTTTTCTTTTTTCTTTTTTCTTTGCAACCCTGTACACATAGTCTCATGTGACTAAGAAGACATATGGGCTCATCATCAAAGGCTATATGTAGGTGAGTAAGGGAATATCTCCCCAATTCCAACCCCATGAAACTATTAAGATGTAAGAGCTCAACATCAAATATTAGTGAAGGGTAAGTGGTGGAATTTGAATTTTGTTTTGTATGAGATTTTTATTTTATAAGATCATCTTATTTTCTATTTGTTGCATATATAAATACACACACACACACACACACACACACACACACACACACACACACACACACACACACACACACACACACACACACACACACACACACACACACACACACACACACACACACACACACACACACACACACATATTCCCATAACCCTAAATCATGGCCTCATGTAACCAGTAAGATGAAAGGGATCACATTGATGATCAAGATACGCACACACACACACACACACATAAAATTCCCATAACCCTAAATCATGGCCTCATGCAAGTAGTAAGATGAAAGGGCTCACATTGATGATCAAGATAGGCAAGTAAGGTTACCTTGTTTTTTAGCATGCTAATTTTTTATACTTAGATGGAATTGTAATATGAAACTATGTCATGGACCAACATCTAGACTAGGTCATAATCTAGTATTTTTAAATCTTTGTAAGAAGATGTAGGGAAAGAAAGGTATACTCTAGTCATAATAACTAAGACAAGAACCAATGTAATGTTGATTTTGAGAATGTTTTCTATAGGATAATAGGGTGATTTGAAAATATAAATGATATGATAAGATAAATTTTCAAAGTTTTTTAAGTGAATGACAACTAAGTAATCACCAATCATGACATCTGATATGAATATAATGAAAAATGCAAATGCAATGAGGGTAAAGTGAAAAATGCAAATATAAAAATAAGTTGATAAAGTTTATTAAGTTGTATATTCCCTCTCCCATTTTGGTAAAACTAAATTTTAATGGAAATATAAAAGGAAACCCTAGGTTGTATAAGGGGAGGCTAGGAGGAATTCCCTGTTGCTTTTTCCTATGGGATTCCAAACTAGCCATTGGGCTAAGTCTAGATCTACCCTTGAGGGATTGTAATTGGATAAGGATATTGGAGTGAGCTAATTATTCCTATAAATGGATTCCTTAAATACCTTTTAATCCCTTTCAAATAAACTTTTATGAGTTAGGTCATTAAACATGAAGGAGGAAGCTTCTTCTAGTATCAACTCCTTTGACAGGTTCTATATTTAACATATTTATAGATATGATACCCAATTAGTTAATTGGTTTTTTAATCTAGAGTTTTTCTCTAATATCTTCAAGAAGTGGTTATCCAAAGAGGAAAATACATATGAAATTATTAAAAAATAAACAAATAAGTCTTTATTTTATTGCCTAAGGTGTAAGTCTAGAAGAGTCCAATTTATTGAAGTCATTCTTCACATTAATCCTATTATTATGATTCTTTTTAGTAATTTTTTTAAATCCCTTTAATGGCTTGGGTAGGGTCTCAAGATGGATATTCTAAAATGGGTTTGAATAAGGTGATTTTTAATTATTTCTAAAATATTTTTTGTATTCTGACTTGTATCCTTAGCCCTCATTTTCCTTTCGTATGAAGGTGTGTCCTCTTTAATAATTATAAGGACAACTATAGCTTCATACATGTAAAGGAGGATTTACTTGTTACTTGTATCATTTTGATCAATTGTAGGTGGTATGGTATTTATGATATTCATCATGGGAGCTACATTATTAACCATCATGACACTTTTGCTAATTTAATTTTCAATTATTTCCTCTACTTTTAGTTTTATGTAAGTCTAATTAACACCAACACTAGAGGGTACATGTGCCATGTGGAACCATCATATGTGGATGTATTAGCTAAGGATTTATAATTTTTGGGGATCTTCCATGTGCATGATTTCAATAATTTCATCAAGAGCATCAATAGTTATGATCTTCACATATCTGGGGCCTTCATCGAGGGGTGGAAGAATAGAGTGGTTTCTATTAAAGGGAATGAGATAAAGATTTTTTAGGAGCTAACTTCTCAAGTTACAAGCATGAATGTAGAATCTCAAAATTTATACAAAACTAGTAGATACCAAGGATGAAATAAATAAATTTATTATCAATGGGGAAGAATTGATTTAGTTTCAATAACGTTACCTTAGATATGTGATTCCTCAACCCTAAAATGAAGTTTATAAGTAGGTTATGAAATGTATAACCTTGGATGGTAGGCATAATTGTGTTATTACCTTCCATTTTATCTTTTTGAATTTATTTAGGCATCACTACCTAGTTAATATCCCCTTTTACATTTTGAATTTCTTGGAAAGCTCAGTTTTAGAAGCCAAAAAAGGAAAGAAAAGGTTTTATATGCATCAAACTATTATTTTTTCTTTATAAGTATTCTAAAGTTGTGATGTTATGACCTGGGTATATTTCCTTGGAGGTGTTAAAACATTTGATAATGTGAGGGATTAATTGACCATTAGCCTTAGTATTAATTAAATAAACGATAATAAATTATTTAATACCATGAGGTGGAAACCTCATGATAATATATAATATATTATTATTTAATTAATTAACACCAAGGCTAAGGGTTAATTAATTTCACTTAGAATTAAATGTTATAACACCTCCAAGGCTAACTTCACAACTTTAGAATACTTGTAATGCAAAAAAATAATAACTTGATGCATAAGAAACCTTTTATTTCCTTTTTTGGCATCTAAAACTAAGCTTGATAATAAATAATAAAGTTATAATTATTTAATTATTACAAAATTTTAATTAAATTATTTTATTAGGATGGATGGACCTATTACTTTTACAATGGTCACCTTACTTGGTATTTCACTATAAATAGGTTTTTACACCTGTTGTGAAATAATTCAAATATGAATTTTTTTATCATATTCAACCTGTAAAACTTATGAAGACTATTTGATAGAAGAAGTGAGAAGAGTAAGAATGTGTTGTATTATGTCTTGGTTTCTTAATAATTTGAATAATCATCATTGGTGGGTTTTTTACCTCTTTGAGGTTTTCTCATGGTAAATACCCATATAATGTGTTCATTATTATCTATGTATGCTTTGCTTAATCATGTCACTTTAAATTATACTGGTGTGTATTACTTCATATATCTATATATGAATTTTATCATGGTATCAGAGACAATGGAGAAAATTTGATTGGCATGCATATTGTATTACATTAAATATCCATAATTGATATTTTAATTTATTCAAAAGTTTTATTATTCAAAGCTTTATATGACCCTTTATGGTGGAAAGCAGATTCAAGTTCTCAGAAGATGTATATAGTGGCTAATTAATTTCAAATTTTTATTAGATCTTCATCTTAGACCCTGTTGAAGCAATAAAAAATGTGTTTCAAGCATTGAAATCCTTCATAAAAGTGTTTCAAGCATTGAAATCCTCCTATGTTGTAGTGGTATGACCTGGGCAAGTCAAAATAATTCTAAAATTTATTTTCAATTGCCTTAAGGTCCTAATAAGACTTCATCACATTAGTTGTCATTCTAAGCAATAACAGAGCTTGAGAAGCTTTCATTTATCCCTTGGAATTTTCCATGAGTATCTCCAATGCACCATATGGCCATATACAACCTGACCAAGTCAAAATATCATAAAGATCTATTTTATAAGATTTTATTAATGGTTTTTTATGTTTGAATATTATTTTTTCAATCATTATCCTTGATAAAACATCTACCAGATTTTTGGAAGCTTATGTGGCTCCATTTATTTTTCCAAGCAATCTAGAGAGCCATAGCTAGGCTGGGTGAGTGAAATATATGAATTCTTTACCCAAGATTGAATTTTGAAGATCCTACTAGCTGAGTTTCAACATTTAAAGAGCATTAACAAAGTTTGGAGGTATTTGGTGGTCTAGTTTGAGCATTCTGAGCTTTCAAAACTCTCCCTTGGCACCATACCTATGCCATGATATCTTACAAGTAAATATATTTTTTATATATTTCATGAAAATATTTTAAAATTACTTTTTTTTTTTTAAAAAAAATTCATGCAAAGTCTAGTGATCCCCACCTTTATATTCTTTTAAGAGTTTTTAACCAAAATAAATTTTATTTAAAATTTTTTATATGTATGGTTAAATATTTTTATATTTTTTATTTTTATTTTTTTAAATAGATAAAACAAATGTTGAAATATGTATTAGTGCATGTAAACTTTTAATAAGGGTTGGTGGTTGTAATTTTGCTAAAATGTTGTATTTTAGAAGGTCCCAAGTTCAAAACCCCCTGAAATCAATGTTTTTGGACTTGGTCAAATAAATTTTTTAAATTTAATTTAGTTTTTTAGTTTGCACATAAACTTTTCTCACACATTCAAACCCTAGTTAACCAATATTTATTCAACTTTCGACCTATATAGTGTTTTGACAAGAATAGTCATGTAACCAATCGATCCCTAGGTTTTGGAACCTTTAGAACACATCTACATGATCTATTTTGTGTTTTTAAACTTCATATTATTGATTTTACAACTATTTTAATAATACTATCTTGGTGGTTATTTTGAGTATGACTCTTTTGACACTTAATTTTTTGCAAATATAACTCACTTTTTTATATTATTTATCATCTAAGTTATGTAATTAATTATATTTACATGTGTGATTCACTTTATTTTGAAAAATAGTTCAAAAACTCATTAAAAAAAAATTGTTAGCAATTATGCTTACACTAGTGTATTTTTACGACACTTGTAACACCTTGTTTTATCGTAATATTTTTATTATGCCCTTAACCATTGGTGTGTCTAGGGATATGTGTGGTAAACTTGTGGCTTACATACCTCTTTTATTTACTTGTTAAATTTCTCTATGTTCTTAGATAGGTCAGCCTATGGAATAACCTTGGCTAAGTAGACTATATATAAGAGGTAGTGGTTAGTCTTTATGGATTATGTTAAGTATTATGCTATTAGTGCATTGTTTTGGAGGTTTTCCCCCTCGAAGTGGCTTTGCTATATTATCCAATATTCTATTTTTTTGTCAATTAATATTGTGTGATCTCTCATATTTGCTTATTTTATGTGATATAATATCATTCTATGTAAACATCTAAGTAATTTCATTATAAGTAGTATCAAAGCTTTGATTTGGGAAAGTTTTTTGCGACATTTTTTCTGGATCTAGTGAGGCATGGATTTTGGGAGTGGTGGGAGTGAAAAAATATAACTTGTAATCCAAAAAGAATTAATTTTTTTCATCAGCACAATATTGCTCAAAATGCTTTTTTGAAAAAAAATATTTTTTTTAACTTTGGGAAGTTTTTTTTTCTTTACACAATTAAAATTAGTGGATTCATCTTAGTGAGATGATCACAATAGTATGTTATTTTGGTACACTTTTTGGTATCAAAATTTTTACCATAGTGCACAAAGGTAGTCATTAGATTCATCTTGACAAGGTGATCATAATAGTACCATTTCTTGGTACACTTTTTTTAGGGTAAAAACCCTCCTAGGGTTTGTATATGGTAGGTATAGGTACTCAAGGAATAAAAGGGGGAAAGAAACTCCTAAGACTCATTCTATCAATGAAATGGAATCTAGAACTTTAGAGTTGGTGATTTCTTAACTTCAAGCAGACATAAAAAACTTAGTGAGGCATGATGACTTATTGTAGTCCAAGATGATGTTTAAAGGATGTGAAGAGAGATTAATGGGGTTCATAATGAATTTTAGAATATCATTATAAAATTAGATACCCTTACATCTTAGTTTCAACCCAACAACCCTCCACTTTAGCATTCAAATTCTCCTCTCAACAACTCTCATGTTGGTATAAAAATGATGTTGCCAAAAGTGGAGATGTGTAAGTTTGATGGTAAGGATCCTGTCACTTGGATTACCTAAATTGAGAATTTATTTGAGCTGCATCAAACCCCTAGTTCTTAGAAGGTGATAGTGATAGCCTTGTATCTATAGCTTGAGCAATTTATTTGGTATCACTAGTTTTGTACTTAAAATAAAAAGAATGGTGCTCATGTTACATGGTTTATTTTCACTAAGGAGTTGTTGGCTCATTATGAAAATAATGTCTCTAAGAAATATTTCATCTAATTAGCCAAGCTGTGGTAAACAAGAAATATGAAGGATTATATTCATTAGTTTTATAATCTTTCTTTATGGGTGGAAGATATCACTAAGTAAAGTTTGACTGATCTATTTTTGGGTGGCCTCAAAGATAGCATCTAATTTGAGGTTTGAATTTTTAACCCAACATCTGTATTATAAACTATCCCTAGGGCACGTATGATAGAAGAAAAGGAGATGGTCAAAAGTAAAATTTTCACTACTAGTCATGATCATAACTTTCCAGCACCATCATTTCCATAGCCTACCAAATTAACACAATGATAAAATAAGGAGAAGTGATTCAAAGGGTTATGTTATGGTTTTGATAGAAAATGGAGCAAAGACCATCATTGTGATAAAAAGAATTTGTTTTATATTGAAGGTACCAATGATGATAAAAATGATGAAGAAGTATATGATGAGGATGCAAAAGTTCTTGAGGAGGAATCTGAAGATTCTCAGCCTACTATTTATTATCATTCCCTTTCAAGTATTATTACTCCCCAAACTCTTAAGGTGATATTTTTTCTTAAGAAACAAAATGTCACTATCTTGATTGATTTTGGGAGCACACACAACTTCATCCACAATAAGTTTGATGCTCATTTAAACTATTTCATTTATCCAACTCTATAATTTTAGGTTATGATTATAGATGGTGGTATTTTCAACTATTTAGGTAAATGTCATAATATTAAGTTGGGCATGGAAGACTACTTATTGGATTCTCCTATGTTTACTATTCCCATGGGTAGAGCTGATATTATTTTAAGAGTCTAGTGGCTCACCACTTTCGGCACAATTGAGATGAATTTCCAAGAATTATTCATGCATTTTCATTCTAAAGATAGGATGTTTGAGCTAAGGTGATTAAGGGATAAATCTCCACAACTTGTTAGCTCCCATCAAATAACAAATATTCTCTATAAGGGTGTTGAAGGATTTGTAGCTTACTTGTTTTCCATGGAAGTAAAACCAACTTAGCCATCTCCACCTCTTGATTTGTAATAAGTGATTGATTCCCATTCTATTGTTTTGGTGACATGCCAAAAGGACTTCCACCTAGCCACATGCATGACCATGTTATCACACTTATTCCTAGTAGTACAACACACAACATCAAGCCATATAGGTATCCTTATTCCCAAAAAAGTGAAATTGAAAAGATGGTATAGGATATGTTGGATGCAAAAATCATTCACCATATCTAAATCAAATATTCTTCACCAATTATCATG
This sequence comes from Torreya grandis, assembly GCA_037957365.1. Lineage (NCBI taxonomy): Eukaryota > Viridiplantae > Streptophyta > Pinopsida > Cupressales > Taxaceae > Torreya > Torreya grandis. The sequence goes on from JARHVA010002781.1 coordinate 2,144,527, forward strand.
GTGAGAAATAAAGATAACACCTAGAGGATGTTCCCTAACTACAGAGAACTCAACAACTACACTATCAAAGATAATTTTCTTATTCCTATCATTGATGATTTTCTAGATGAATTGAATGGTGCTCTTTATTTTATCAAGTCACATATGTATTTTGGGTATCATCAAATCTAGATCCATGATGAAGACATACCCAAAACCACTTTTAGGACTCATGAGGGTCATTATGAGTTTTTGGTTATGCCTTTTGGTCTAACAAATGCACCATCTACTTTTCAAAGTTTGATGAATATTATTGTTAAGTCATTTTTGAGGAAATTTGTTCTGGTATTCTTTGATGGTATCCTCATTTATAGTAAAAATTGGGAAAACCATTTGAAACATGTAATACTCTCCATTTTGAAACAAAATCAATTGTATGCCAAACCTTCCAAATGTACTTTTAGGGGTTTTGAGGTTGAATATTTGGGTCATCTTGTGTCTTATGAAGGAGTGAAATTAGATCCTAAGAAAATCTAAGCAATGGTGGACTGGCTAATTCCTAAGACACTCAAGCAACTCTAGGGATTTTTGGGGCTTACTGGTTACTATCGTAGGTTTATCAAATTTTATTTTGGTATTATCACCCCACCACCTCTTTGTTAAATAAAAACTCCTTTCAGTGGATTGATGCAACTACCTAGGCATTTGAATAATTGAAATTGGCTATGTGCACTACTTTAGTATTGGCCACTCTTGATTTTTCCAAGACTTTTGTGGTTAAATGTGATGCATTTGGGTATGGTATGGGTGTTGTACTCATGTAATATGGAAAACCACTTAAATTTTAAATTCATCAATTAAAGGGTAAAAATCAACACAATCCCATTTATGAGAAGGAAATGATGGCCATTTTGCATGTAGTCAAATAATGGAGACCTTATTTGATGGGTCATCACTTTCAAGTAAAGACTAATCATGATAGTCTCAAATATTTTTTAAAACAATGTTTGTCATCTGAAGAACAATATAAATGGGTAACTAATATCTTAGGCTATGATTTTTAAATAGTCTACAAAAAAGGCAAGGATAATGTGATGGCAGATGCACTATCTATAAAAGATGAATCATTTGAGGCATTGCTATGTACCATAACCATTTTATAGGTAGATTGGCTAGCTAAAATATGATTAGAATGGGAAGATGATAGTGTTACCTATGATTTGATCAAAATATTTAGCAAGGTTTAGGTGGATTTGAAAAATTCACATGGAAGGGTAATGAATTATGGTATAAAAATAGATTGTACGTATGTAAGAATTCTCTTCTTAAATTAAAAAATCCTTCAAGAACTTCATGCAACTCCAATTGGGGGTCATTCAAGATTTTTGAAAACCTATCACAAAATCAAGTGGGATTTTTTTGGGAAGCTCTCAAGGGGGATGTCCAAAAATATGTGGCTAAATGTATGATCTATCAACAAAACAAAGGTGAAACAATCAAAACTCCAAGTCTTTTACAATCATCCCTAGCCAGCATTAAGAAGAGGTATCTATGGATTTAATTATAGGGTTACCAATATTTGATGGTCAAAATGTTATCATGATTTTTTTAGATCATTTTAGTAAGTATGCTCATTTTTATTCTTTATTCCAACCATTTATTGCTAGTATAATAGTTATTGCTTTTCTCAATATAGTTCAAAAATTGCATGATACCCATAATATCATTATCAATGATAGAGATCTCATTTTTACTAGTAATTTTTAGACTAAGTTATTTACATGTTTGGGCACCTAGTTATCTCATAGTTCATCCTATCATCCTCAATCTGATGGATAAACTAAGGTAGTCAACAAATGTCTAGAAGGATATCTCTATTGTTTTATTTCTAATAAATAGGATAAATAGGTTCATTAGATACTACTTACTGAATGGTGTTATAATGATTCTATTCATATTTCTTCCAAAATATCTCTTTTTGTAGCACTATATGGATACCACCCTCCATCCATCACTTCAACCTTGAAGTTCTATCCTAAGGTTTGTGTAGTTTAAGAACATTTTCACCATCAATATGAGGTCCTTGTAAGTTTGTGTGAAAATTTAGCTATGGCCCAGAATCATATGAAGCAACAAGAAGATCAACATAGAAGTGAGAGGCATTTTGAAATAGGTGATTGGGTCTTTGTTCACTTTTAGCCATATAAATAGATGTTGTTGAAGTAACACAAAAAGGATAACAAGGTGTCTCCTAAGTATTATGGGCCTTATCAGATCTTGAAAAAAATTGGCAGTGTGGTCTACAAGTTAGAGTTTCCTTCATCCACTCGCATGCATCTATTATTTCATGTATCATGCCTAAAGAAAGTCATTAGAAATAGAGTTTCTAGTTAAATAGAATTACCAAAATTGGATGAGAAAGGTAGAGTTATTCTTGATCCTGAGGCAATCCTTCAAAAGTTTACCAAGCAACTACATTCTTGAGAAATTATAGAGTACTTGATCAAATGGAAGAATCTACCATATGAAGATGCCACTTGGGAGAATGAAGCATTTTTGCAATAACATCCAGAGTTACCATAAAATTGAGGACAATGTTGTTTTGAATAGGAGGGGCTTGTTATGCCCTTAACCATTGGTGTGTCTAGGGATATGTGTGGCTGACTTATGGCTTACATACCTCTTTTATTTACTTGTTACATTTCTCTATGTTCTTAGATAGGTCAGCCTATGAAATAACCTTGGCTAAGTAGACTATATATAAGAGGTAGTGGTTAGTCTTTATGGATTATGTTAACTATTATTATATTAGTGCATTGTTGTGGAGGTTGCCCCCTTGAAGTGGCTTTGCTATATTATCCAGTATTCTATTCTACTATCAATTATTATTGTGTGATCTCTCATATTTAGTTATTTTATGTGATATAATATCATTTTGTGTGAACATCTAAGTAATTTCATTACTCTTTTACAATTTTATTATTTTTTCTAGCATCAAATTGAATAATTATTATTTTTTTACACTTGTAATATGTTTTTTACTTTCAAATAAAGTTAAAATTCACACTAAATAGGTTTCATTTTAATAATTTGTTTATTGTCATTTTTAAAGGGAAGTTATGGCTTCATCTAATTTTATTTTAGATAAATCACAAATGATTAATGGAAATAAATATAATATTTATAAAATACATATTAAATTATATTTAATGACTTGAATCTATGGAATATTATCATTGGAACTGAGAAATCCCCATCTAGACAACATGTGACCCCTGAGTTTACCAATACATTTCAATAAAAGTTACAAAAAATTATGTCCATTATCTTGTAGAATGTTAAGAATGAATTCCTTATCCAAATTAGTAATCAAGACTCCTAACGATACTTGGAAACTTATTGAATCCATGCATGATGTCACTCACCTCTCAAAAAATATTAATTTAATCCTTGAATTGTTAACTACACTTATGAAAGGTGATGAAAAAGTTGTGAATTTTTTTACTAAATTTTAGAACATTAAAGCTCAATTAGATGGTTGTAACCATAATTTGATTCAAGATTAACTAATTTATTTTATAATTTAATTAAATATTCCTAAATTTTTTATAAATTTCATTTTAATTTTGAATTATATGTATCAAACTCAACAAGATATCCTTGACCTTACCACTTTGTCTATTCTTTTGATTTAAGAAGAGCAAGTTATGACTATTTTTTATTCTAAATAGAATGCCACTCAATCACTTCTCACCTTAAATACTATTTTTGGAACAATAAGAACCAAAAAAACTAATCTTAATTATTTTTCTTTCTCAAATATGAATAATAGATTTGGTAATAAGAATCATAAACCTAAGTTTAATGAGAAGTGAAATCTTAATAGTAAGTTTAGTCATAAAATGGAAAATTGTTATAAAAACAAAGATAGAGTTAACAATAAATCTTATAAAAATAAAAAATGGAATAAATATAATAAAAACAAGTATAAGAATCAAAACCTTGATCATAATAATTAGGATCAAAATGTTATTACATTATAGCCTGTTTTATTTGATTCAAATGAAAATGAATGAATTTTAGATATTAGGTGCATCCCACCATATTAAATTCTTATCTAATATTTTATGTGATTCTATATATATATATCTCTTAAAATATTTACTTAGGAGATATTTTTTATAAGCAACTAAGCAAGAAAAGACAAAAAATTTCAAAAGTCGTTATTAATGATATTTTCTATGTAAAAAAATTTTAAAAGATATTGTTATCTTGTTCATAATTTATTAATGACAATTTCATTATAACATTACTTAAAAATATATGGTCCATTATAAACCAATCTAGAAATTTGATTGTTGAAGATATTTAAAAGAATGGTTTACATGTTTTCTCTCCTTTTGCATGTTTTCTTTCATCACATGGTAAGAATGAATCTTAATTATGGTATGAAAGATTATGAAATGTTAATTTTATAAATTTATATTATATGTTTTATCATAATATTGTTGTTATAATTACTTCTATACCTTCTCATCATGAAACTTGGGAAGGTTGCTTATGTGGTAAGCAACATACTAACCCCTTTCACAAGAATCATGATGTGAATTCCTCGCATCCTTTGTAAATCAGCCATCATGATGTTGTAGGACCCTTTGAAGGTGTATATATTAATTATTATTTGTATAATATCACTTTTATTGATGATTAAAGTAGAATAGTTTGGTCATATTTCATTAAAAATGAATCTGATGTGTTGTCTAAATCAAGAATTTAAAACTTTTTCTTGAAAATGTATCTGATTTTTCTATTAAGAGATTAAGAACTAATAATGATGGTGAATATATAAGTAAACATTTGATTATTTTTACATTGGTTATGGTATTAAATGGGACTTAAAAATTCCCTATTCCCCTCATTAAAATTGTATTGATGAAAGGAAAAACTAAATCATTATTGAGAAGGCCAAAAATATTGCATTATACAAATGTTCCTCCTAGTTCTTATGGGCTAAAGCCTTGAATACTATTGTACATATTCTAAATATAATCCTTGTTTAATATTTGCATTTGTATACATAAAAATACATGTATACTCATGGAATTTTCTTTTCTTTGATAAAGCTATTTTTTTGTTACTTTAGAGATACTAACTATATTGATAGTGTCTCATCTGCATGGTATTCTTTTTAGTAAAACTATTTAGTTTTGATTATTGAAAAATACTTATTACAATTATATTTATATATATATATATATAATGATTATTTTCAATTCATATGAGTTATTATGGAAATACATTTTATGGATAACATCATGCTTAATTTGACAAAATGATCATGTTTAGTTATTGCATTTAGTAAAAAGATCATGTTTAGTATGGATATTTTTTGTTTTAATTTTTTTAAATATTTTCATTTGATTAGTGGGGAAATTAAATGCTAATATGATTAGATACTCTCATTTTTTTTATCATTTGATTATTTATTCTAACATCCATATACGTTATGTTTAATAATAAAATATGTTATGAAATGCAAAATGTGAATGAATTTTATATTATTTGCTCTTGGTCATTTACTTTACTAAGAATTTTATACATCCATATTTGATGTATGAGAGATTATACCTCAATTTTTTGCTGAATCATATTAAACTTGAAAAGTTTTGATAAGACTCAAATGATAAGATGAGTTTTTGTTAATAAGATATCTAATTTTTGGCTAAAATTAGTATCATATTATTAGTAAACTATTATATGCACATCATATGACGATTTGGGGTGCTCATCTTATCAATATTGGAGACATCCAATAATGAAATACATACAATAATTAATATGTTTTCACTAACTTTGTAATCATAGTGAACTTGTTTACCTTAAAATATAGCTTGATTGTTTTAAATGTGTTTTACCATAGAAAAACATGTCATACTTTTATGTACTTGGTTATTGTGATGCTAACCATACTATGTTATCATGAATCTATTTTTGTGTATGTGTTTAAGTTTTGTGTAGGTGCACAACACCAATAATTTAAGCATATCAAAGTTTATATGCATTTTATCTAAGATAAAGTCCTTAATAGTGTTATAGATATGTATTTCTATCTTACGTATGAGTTAGTGGAAAATATATTCATAAATCTACTTGGTGCCACCAAGTTTTGTTAATTTTGTGTCATGTTAGGCCTCTCAAATTTTCCATTGAGGGGGAGTATGTTTGATAATGACACTTTATAATGGCCATGTACTTCTTCTTCTCTATACTTTTTCTCATTGTAAATCATTTTAAACTTTGTGTGGAAGTCATGTTATTGTAAAATTTGTGTGGAATTTTTAATTTTTTATGTAATACAAAAAATCATACTTTGTAATGGAGGTCCTTATATTATAAAAGGATAAAAATATGCTTAAATGATTATTCATAAGAAATTGTGTGATGCAGTCTCATGATCATACTATCCTAAACTTACTTTCAAGTAATTTATAGATTATAATTCATTTTTTTCAAAAGGTGAAGTTTGGCATGATGAAGGTTTTTAAATCCTTCAATTGTGTACATAGTATAATTTTTCTTAAGGTGACTATAATATTTATCCCCACTTCTCATAAAAGGGGAGTGTTTAAAAATTTAATTGTAAGTAGGATTAATTGACCCTTAGTCTTGGTATTAATTAAATAAACAATAATGTATTATTTATTACCATGAGGTGGAAACCTCATGATATTAAATAATAAAGTTATGATTGTAATCATAAAAATTTATCAATAAAGAGGAGGTTAGAAAAAGTGTTTGTTTCACAGAATAAAATGAAATCAACACACTAACATATATAAGCCTAGATATTTGGGGGAAGCATAGTGAACAAAATAAATAGGAAATCATAACTAAAATTCAAAGAATGATAAATCCCTTACCTTCTTTGAGAGATATAAGCAATTTATTTTTGGCTTGCTTGGTTTGTTCTCAAAGAGTCTTTGGCAATAGATTTTTCTTTGCTCCTTATCTCATAGACACCAGTTTGGCTTTCTTAATGTGGCTTGATGGCTTGGCTCAATATTTTGGAATTATAAAATTTTTGTTATGAGTCTTATACAAAAACTTGCATTATAACTCTACAATATCCAATCCCCCAAATGAAGAGTCAAAGGATTGTATTTATAGTCATAGGAACTAACCCCAATTCAAGGTGAGTTAGAGTGTAGTTTAAACATGAAATGGGTTCAAACCTAACCTAAATGAGTTAATTAAACTTAGTAGAGTTAAAAGGTGTCAAAATATCATGAATTACAATGAATAGGCATAGGTGAGATATTTGCAAAGGCTTGACAACTCACAAAAGGTAATCATGAAAAGCTAAGATATTTCATATTTTTTAAGAATATCATTAATTACACATAGATAATTAAACTAGGCATTTAATTTGGTTTATCATGTTGATTAATTTTGATTATCCTTTTTAGCATTTTAAATATTTGATTTTATGTGTGCACTTACCCCACTTAATAGGTCTATAAGCCAAATTGCATGTTATGATGTTGTATGATTATTAGGGATAAATCCATGAGAGTTTTATGTTGCTTACCTCAACATGATTCTAAGCTTTGATGAATGATGCATAAGTAAATTTAGTATATTCAGTGATTCCTAGGCTTAATTTACAATGGTTGGTAGGAATCAGTTTGAAGTCCTATTAAAGCCATTAGTGGTCAATTTAAGGTGTTTACAATTTTCCCCTATTTGGGAAGGTATTACAAGCTATAATCATAATAAAAAAATTTCAAATAATGAAAATGTCATGTATGCTTATGAATTCAATGATAATAGATGAACTGTAGGTGTTCCCTTGAGGGAGTGGTTGGAAAAGGGGTAAGTAACTGGTCCCTCAAAAGGAAGAAATGATTGGACCAAAATGATGAAATGAGGTGGAAGGAATTTATTTTCCCATAGGTAGTTATAATTAGTAGCATATGGATCTACCCTAGTTATGGTAAACAAATATATGATTTACCTATAGGTAGTTATAATCATCAATAAAGATGAGATAAAAAAGATAATGATTTTCCCAAAGGTAGTTATAATCATATAAAATGCTTAGGGTAATAAGAGACTAATTTTTCCAAAGGTGGTATAATTAGTTAAAGGGAAAATAATGATTTTCCCATAGGTGGTTAGAATCATTGGCAAGATAAAAACATGCCCCCGTTAGGTAGAAAAAGAGAATGATTTACCCAAAGGAGGTTATAATCATTAACCTTAAAATATATGGAAACACAATTATTTTCCAAAAGGCATTTAGAATCATTGGTAATTCAAGTGGGATGGTATACAATAATTTTCATAGAGGTGGTTATAATCATTATACCTTGATTATGGAAAAAATGATATGGAAGATGATGAAAAATTGGTATAGAGGAGAAATATGAACTTGGGCAACCTATGAGTAGGGAGATGATCATCTAAACTAGAAAAAAAGAAAATTCTTTTGTTGTTTAATTACTCTATTTAGAATATGATTTAGATTAGATTAAAAATGTTGTGTATTTTAAGGATATATCATTGCTTCATTGTCATTTAGATTCTTGGAAATGATTTTTATTATAGCATGTGATGGTAGGCATCATGATAAAACACCATGATAACTTGGCCAAAATATATATAAGGACTAACACGTGATCCAAAATTTAATCAAAAATAATGCACCAATGATAAAAACCATGATGACAATTCTGATGTATGAATATGGATGGATTTAAGAATAATGCACATGGAATCACCTAATGAATGCATATAGACTGAATCAAGACATAATAGTAAATCAAACAAACAAGAAAACAAACAAATAAAACACCAAGAAAATAAATAAACAAAGAGAAACAACAAACAAATAATGGTTAATCACAATGTTAGTATAAATAACATGACACATACAAGATGATGAACAATTATCCTAAATGAGAAGAGACAAGCAAACAATAAAACAAGATGGGGGAATAGAAGAAAATGAAGGGGGTGGCCCAGCTGGCTCTAGATGAACTAATTAAGTGGATGTTGCCTACATAGTTCCATATATGTAATATCCAACAAAAACTTCAAGCCAAATATAGTTCTCCCAAAAAATGAGATATAAGAAAATTATGAGAAAGAAGGCATAATTATGGAATAGAATAATATGGGAATGGGCTCACAAAATGGTGAGAACATGAGATGTTAAGGCCAATAAAGATGGGGAAACTAAATGATAAGTGGTTTATTGTGACTTAGTGAGGGTTCCCATAACCCTTAAGGCAAAGAAGTGGTCATTATTTTTGAATTTTATAAAGTGATTTTACAAATGTTCTTGGAATTTTATAAGTATATCAAATCAATGGAGAATGATGAGATATTAAATAGTCCAAGCTAATAAAACAATGAAATCATTATAATCAAAAATTGCTCACAAAATGGTGAGAGGGTGGCTTAAGTTGCTCGTAAAATGGTGAGAGTGTTTAAAATTAAAATTACTTTCAAAATGGAAAGAACATGAAATATGATGACTAAGCTAACCTTAGTATGAATCAAGAACTACCTACATAGTCCCAAGATGAGACCTCAAATCATTATATTTATGCCTTATAGTGGAGGAATCTGACTAGAGTAGAATCTAATTCAAAAAAAAATAGGCAAAGTTTTAAAATGGAAAAATACAGCATAAAAATGACATGTGTTACCTCAAGGAATGATAAATAATTTATTGTCCCTAATTTACCCATAGGTGGTTATAATTAGGAAACAAAGACATAACTTAATGATAATAATTTGCCCATATGTAGTTATAATTAGTAGTAAGATGATGGGACACTGATTGCCTAAAGGTGGTCATAATCAAGCCCACATGGTATAGAACAAAATAATAAATGAAGGATGAAACTGTGAAACCACTATCATACTACTCCAAAAATACAGCCTCTATATAGAATACTTAGAACAACTATTGTAACTTGATCAAAATTTTCATGTTAAAAGTGGCCATGGAACCAATGGAATAAAACCAAGGTCAAATAGGATGGGTAGGGAGTCTAAAGACAACTCAATTGATATAAATGGTATGGTAGAATGGTAAAGTGATAGAATGGTAGAATGGTATGGTGATAAAATGGTACAAAGAATGAATTTTTTATTATGGTACAACTAAAATGGGCCTCATAGATAATACAACAAGTCTCTCAAGATGAAGTAATGCTTAAGGTGTGTAATGTTCATTGTCTCATCAAGTTCATCCTTTTCTAGTGTAACAAGCATGTATTCTCTAGCATCATAGTCTACAATAATGATGAAACAACTTACCTATTTGGGTTTGAACTTTCCTTTATGTTTTTTCTCAGCCATTGTATTTTTTTAGTTTTATTAAAGTATAAGATTACCAAGTCCAAATTATTTGTATTTCACATGTTGATTGTAGTGGCCACAGAGTTTATTATAGTATGCTTTCATATTGTTTACTGTGGTCAAGCATTTCTCATCAAATCCAGCTCTTATAGGCAAACTATGTGATAGTCTTTGTTATCTAGGACATTCTTCAAAGATATGTGAAAAGAAGGTAACTTGAACTTAATGGGAAGAATGGCTTCAATTCCATAAATAAGTGAATATGGAGTGGATCCTATTGTAGTGTAGTGATTGGTGTGGTATGCCTAGATGGCATGGAATATTTGAAGGTGTCAATCACGACTAGAATCATTGACAATATTTTTAAGGATGTTGATAATGGTTTTGTTAGATGTTTTTGCCTGACAATTACCTTATGGGTAATATGACATGGAAAAATGTTATTTAATCTTGTACTCAACATATAGTGATTTGACATCCTTATTCTTGAATGATCTTTCATTATCAAATATAATGTTAGAGGGGATACCATAATGGCAAATGAGATGGTTAAAGATGAATTTGGAAATTTGCTTTTTAGTCACATAAGTGAGGGGTATAGCTTTAACCCACTTAGTGAAATATTATGTGGTGGTAAGGATATGTTTATGGCCATTAGATGAGGTGGGGTTTATCTTCCCAATGAGATTAAGGCCTCATGTAGCAAATGGTTATGGTGTAAGCATTGGCTTAAAAGTCTTGGCTAAGGCATGAATCAAATTGGCATGCCATTAACATTTATCACACCTTTTTACATATGTAGTTGCATATGCATTCATTATTAGCCATAGTATCTAGTACATAATATATTTTTGGATAGGATGGCCCTATTAGTGTGGGATCCACATAATCCTTCATAAACTTCCCATAACACTAATGTAAATTATGTCAAAGTTAAGAAATAAATCAGAGTTTCATCAAAATTGTGGTGGTATAGGGTTAGTATAAGTAATGTCTAACATGTATCGTGGTGGATTAAGGCTTTGGATTGTTTACAAGATAGGTCTAGTGGCATTATTTGGTCATGAAGATAGGTGTAAAGGTCTGAATACCAAATAGAGTTAAGACTAATAATATCACATATTATTATGATAATTAAAGGTTCATAAGTTGGTGTTAGTATATTTTCAATGAAAAATTGGTATTCTTTTGCCATATCTATATGAGGATTCAATGATCCAAAGGTGTCTATGACATATGCTATTCTATTACTATCCTTTACTATATGTTCAAACTATACATAGTCATTCTATTATTTGAGAGTGTCGACCAAGGCCTTGTAGGGAACCATATTAACATCCTTGGTCTAAAAATGGTCTATAACTTAATTGATGATCTACTAAGAATCACCATAAACCTTTATATAATGTATGCTCAATTATACTACTTATCAAATTCCCACAACAATGCTTTGTATTTGTCCATGTTGTTGGAACAAGGAAAGATGATCCTGAATGACTTAGGGATTAGATCCCCCTATGGTGTAATAAACAAAAGGCCTATCCCTGATCCATGCATTATGAATGATCCATCAAAATATAGATTCCATTACTACTCTTGAAGAGGTGTTTCAATGATGGTAATAATGTATTCATCTAGGAATTGGAATGTTAGTGGCTCTATATCTACAAGGGGTGAGTCATCAAATTTATCTATGATAACTTGCCCCTTGATGGCTTTCTAGTTACCATACTCTATCTCAAACTCACTAAGAAGCATGATCCATTTATCCATGCAACCTTGTAAATCTATTTTGGATAGAAGATACTTGATCATATTTAATTTTGAAATGACCATGGTCTTATTATTTGTCATGTAAGGTCATGGTTTTTGAGCTACAAAGACCATAGCTAAATAGAATTTTTGAATGGGCATATAATTATACTCATACATGACTAGTGTATAGCTTAAATAGTATATGACATGCTCTTTTCCATTATCATCATGTTGAGCTATAAGTGCCCCCAAGGCTTTATTTATAGCTTATAGGTATAGGAGGAATGGCTTTCCTAGCATTGGAGGCAATAAAATAGGTAGATTTGCTAGATAGTCCTTCAAATGCTAAAAAGCTTATTGGCATTCATCATCCCAATGAAATTTTACCCCTTTCTATAGTATATGTGTAAATAGGTAGCACTTGTCTACCAACTAAGATATGAAGCATCCAATAGATTGTATTTTTTTTGTAAACCACAGAGTTGCTTCAAATTAGTCACTAGTGGCATCTGAGTTATGGCTGGTACTTTGGTTGGATTGACTTCAATGCCCCTGAAAGACATAATGAAGTCAAGAAATTTGCCTAAATTAAATCCAAAAACACACTTTTTAGGGTTTATCTTGACTTTTTATTCACATAGTCTCTTGAATATCCTCCTTAGTGTTGTTGGATGATCGGCCCTAGACTTTGATTTATCTAGTATGTCATCAACATAGTCTTCAATAATATCATGCATCATATCATGAAATATGACTATCCTATCTCTTTGGTAGTTGTCCTCTATGTTTTTGAGACCAAATGGCATAACTTGATAACATAATGTTTCCCATGAAGTGGTGAAAGCCATTTTGTGTTGGTCTTCTGGCATGATTCAGATCTGGTTATAGTTTGAGAATCCATCCATTAATAAAATCATTCTATAACCCATGGCGGAGTTGATAATCATATCAATGTTTGGTAAAGGACATTAATCCTTGGGTTATGCCTTGTTGATGTCTCTAGAATTAGTGTAAATTATGATTCCTTCTATCTTTTAGATCCACTTTGAATAGTCTATCGATCAAACACATCTTGCTTCCAAGAGATTTTCCAACTCTTTACTCATTAATATAGTAATGTGAGGATTTATCTTGTGAAATTTTTATTTCACAAGTTTTGCATTAGGATGTATCACAATGTGGTGTAAAACCAAGGTGGGGTCTAAACTAGGCATGTCAGAATAGGCCCATGTAAATATATCAATAAATTCCCTTAGAAGGGAAGTAAAGACTTTGCATTCCTCCTCAGTAATGGATGCACCTAATTTGATCCATTTTAGGCTGTCTAGAATCATGATATTAACCTTTGTAGGGTATTCTACTAGAATGTTTGAACCATCTTCAAGAATAGTCAGCAAAGATTTAAATTTCCCTATAATGGTAGAGTCCTCTGTTAGGACTAGCTCTTCAAGTTATCATAGGTATAATGAATCAAAATCCCCTAATAATACGGATGACCATGTGACAAATATAGTTGGAAAATCTTGGCTAATGCAATCAAAATCTTATTGCTCTTTAATGTTGAACTTAGAACCATAGCCAAGTTCTTCATTGGTGGTCTCCTAAGCTATGTTTGAGGAAGGTTGAACAACCCCATTTAATGGTGCCTACAATAGGTTTTCACCACTAGACTGGCCTTTCTCATTACTATTTACCTAGTATAAAAGTGCCTCAAAAAGGTTTTCAATTTGGTACCTCAATGTTTTTTTTTTGGCTAAGGGTGTTCACCCTGTTGTTCCCAAAATGAGCTTCGCTCATTTTTGCAAACAACCCCCTACGAAACTTGTCAGTTTCGTCTTGCCTTGTCTTTTTCTGCAAGGGCAGCGAAAATCGCCGCCCCTGCACTTTTTCTGCAAGGGCGGCGAAAATCTCTGCCCCTGCACTTTTTATGCAAGGACGGCGAAAATCGCCGCCCCTGCACTTTTTCTGCAAGGGCGGCAAAAATCGCCGCCCCTGCACTTTTTCATTTTTTGCGCAGGGCATTAATGGCCCTGCGCACCGGGTGGTTGGGGTTGATTTTTCAACCTTTATAAACCGCTTTGGGCCTCATTTCTTCTCACTGCCTCCTCCTCTCACCATACCTCTTGCACTTGAGCACTCCAAGTGATTTTGCGATGTGCCAACTCGCGGATCCAACTTTGTGGTGCGCGCATCTTCCAGGTAGGGTTTGTTTTTAATTTTCGTTTTTATTTTTCATTTGTTTTTTGCTTTTTCTTCCCCGCAGCCTCGAAATGATAGCATTTTCCTTGCCGCCGTTCCGCCCCTGCGTTCCTCAAGCAAGGGCGGCGATTTTCGCCGCCCCTGCTCTCCTTTTGCAAGGGCGGCAATTTTCGCCGCCCCTGCTCTCCTTTTGCAAGGGCGGCAATTTTTGCCGCCCCTGCTCTCCTTTTGTAAGGGCGGCGATTTTTGCCACCCCTGCTCTCTTTTTGCAAGGGCGGCGATTTTCGCCGCCCCTGCTCTTTTTTCTTCCTTTTTCTTTTTAACTCCTAGATTTTTTTTCGAGGTTGTCCTTTTCAAGCTTTTCTTCCTCATTTTCCATCTCTTAGCCCATCTTGACCTATTTAAGTGACCTCCTATATCCTTTGTCACTCAAATTGCTCTCCCCATCCCTCACTCTCCTTTCGACTATGGCTGCAGCTCCTTCAGCAAGCTCCTGCACGCCTGCCCCCGTTCAAAAAAGATCGTCTCCTATGACAGAAGCATCTCCTTCAAAGGCCAAGAAGATGAAATACAGATACCAGGGCATCTTCTCGCTCACAGCGATTACCTCGAATGTCGACGACATTCGAGACACCGAGATCGGCCACGTGGATATGGCCGAGTTCTTGGTACGAACCAAAGCGACCAATCCCAGCACTGGGATAATGAGGATTATCGAGAGCAACATCCACCTGGTGGCCGCCTTCCCAGTAGCAGCTCATCATGCAGAATTCATCCTTCAATGTGCACACTTCTATGACAAAGAGACCAGATCAGTCTCAGATGCCAGGGGCAGCATGATCATTCGGTTGGACCCCGAATTTATCGACAAAGTCTTTTTATGTCTGCCAGCCACCGAAGTGACCCAGATTGACTTCAAGAATGCGCAGAGGGAATATGACAAAGACCCTGAGAGGGAAAAGAGGGTCATAAACCATAAGTGGTTAAAAACCCCAAGGACCAGCTTATCTAGATGGCTGAAAAGCTTCCCCAGAAGCGACTTCATTGAAGAAGTTGGTGACCTAATCACCCTTCTCAGCAGAGTACGGGGCCTCCCGTCTTCTTCGCAATTCCATGAATGGATGTATCCGTTCATAAAGATCATTCTGCAAGGCAAACAGGTCATCTTCTAGGGAGAACAGATCAGCAACGCTATTCATGAGCAGCTGACTAGGGTACAAACCTCCTTCAAATTCTACATGACCTCGTACCTGGTCTACATAGCTGCTGCCATGCAATCTTTCCCGGGCCTAACCAAAGAGGGGGATAGGAAGACCACCCCGGTCTATTCATACTATCCGCAGCTGACACTTCAGGGCTCGACACGTCATTTCAAGCGAGTGAATGATGCATTCTTTGCCATATTTCTATGTCTTTTCGATCCTCAGTTGGAGCAGAAGAGGATGTCAGACGAGGCTTGGACAATAGTGAACAGTTTTGGCTGCATGTTCCTCTAGTTCCCTACATTTTCTTATCTACGGGTGGGTTTCTTCCAAGGATACCCTTATATGCTCCCCAGATTCCCTTCAGATAGGATGGTTCTAATGGAACTTTGCCGACAACTGGCCGTCGTACACTCAAAATAGATGGAGCTTAAGAGACCCAGTTTCAAGTTTCCTATCCAGATTGGTAGATTTTCCATTGCTACATCAACTAGAGCCAAGGTTATGGAAACAGAGATGCAGATGGTTACCATCAAACCTTTTAAAAGACGGGAAAAATTTGATTACAGAGGAGTTAGGGAGACGATTTGAAGGAAGACTCAATTTCACGAGCCTATGATTGAGGACATCTGGGTAGATATAAGGACAGCCGAAGAGATAAGAAAGATGGACTATTGCCGCCTCACGCTAGATCAAATAGAGTACCTCAGGCTTGCAGAGATCCCTTCAGGATTGATTGACGATGGAAATATAGTGAATAGCAGATATCTGACAGAGGTCGCTGGTTCTCCTCTTCCTACGATCAACTGGTCTCAAAAAGAGCTGACTTCTCTAAGGAAGAGATTCGAACCAGTATTGGCTAACACCAATAGTTGGTTGGCAGCAAATGGAATCACCCTTAAAGAATTCATTATAGGGTTCGAGGCTGAATATCAAGCAGAGATGAAGAGAAAGGCAGAAAGCCGAACCAAGAACAAAGACGACGTCCCTTCATCTTCTAGACCTCACAAGCCTAGGATCGTCTTTGTATCCAAGAAACCTAGGTCAGAACAAAAACCTGAAGCATCAGTTGAAGGAACCACAGAACGAAGTCCCGAGATACAGGCAGCTCAACCGATAGGGTCAACAGAACAACTTTCAGAACGACCAGGTGTTGGGTCTCCAACTTCAACAGAGCATGTGCGGCCGATCCAGGGTTCCTCTCCTCCTCATCAATCTCCTTCGGTGCCCACTTCCCCTATCTCTCCCATAAGCGTTCCATCTTCCGGTGCTGCTTCTCCTTCCAAGGTGGTTTTTGGTGATCCACAAGATCCTTCAGCAGGTTCCCCTCGCTCTTCTGCATCCATTCCAAGTTTATCATCTCCATCTTTCAACCTGCCATCAAGCCCGGTGCCTAATCCTGAAACAACAGTTGACACAGTCTCACCGGTCACTCCAACTACCACTACTGTTACCACTAGTAGCGTGGAGGCCGCTACCATGACACCAGCAGAAGCAACTATTGTTACAACGGGAACCTCTCTCCCGCCATGGATGTCTGCTTTCACACCAAAGAGAAAGAAAAGGGCCATCTACCCAGAAGAATTCAATTTCAGCAAGATTGTGCCGGCCAGAACAAAGGCTCCCAAGAAACCAAAAATCCTTTCCAAGTTGATCGAGGAAAAGGAGCAGAAATTTTTGGAAATTGCCAAACCCCCACAGGACGCAACCCTTGAAGGTTTTGAAATGAGCAGTTATTCCTTTTCTCGTGTTGAACTAGGCAAGGTTACACACGAAGGTGCAAAGAGTGATCTTCAGTCAGCAATGGACATTATGGTCCAAAAATTTGACAAAGAAAAAGAAATGAAAGATTTTTATAAAGCCAAGGCTGAGCAATTAACTGCAGTAATCAGGAGATTCACCATCCCACCTGAGGTAGCAACTCCAGAGGCCTTTTCAGTGGATGATTCAGTTATTCAGAAAGCTGAAAAGACTTATTCAAAGGGAAAAGTAATGGAGGAATATATTGACCGAATACACAATCAAGGAATCTCTCTGCTGTCTGAGGTTGCAGAAAGGACAGGGAAAATGAAAAGATTGAAGGCTCAAGTAGACAGTTTTGTTTCTCTCACCTCTCAAGAGATTAATGGCTTAGAAAAAGATCTCGGGAGATGGAAGGAAATGGAAGGTTTAAAGAAGAGTATCCTGATCTCTATCGGAGTTATCCCCAACAAGGATTCATATGTTGAGGTCAAAGAGACAATGACTTTTAGGATCCAGGTACCCAAAGATCTAATTGATGATCTCAAAGCTTTTAAAGAAGCTAGTGATAAAAGTGACCTGAGCCTGTTGAACAAATTAGAAGAGCTACCCTGCGACTTGACCTCTAAGGATCATCAGTTCCTTCCAGCAGATGAAATGATTTAGAATTTTGAAGGGATGATCCATAAGGATTTCAAAGGAGCGTCTTTTTCAATAACTTCGGTTGATAGCATTCTAGATGCTCAGTTAACTCTGGAAAATTTAAGATCCAGGTTAACTGGCCACTATAAAGCCATCATAGCATTAAAAGATGCATTGATCAGAGCAAGGGTCGTCTCCAACCACGCAGTTGCACCCGATAGCATCGGGATCCAGGCATCAATCACCATGTATGAGGCTTATCTAAAGAAGTCTAGTGGCAAGAATTGACACTTTCTCTCTTTCTTCTTCTATCCTTATGCATTTTTGTTTTCTACAGAATGCATGTAATTTTGTAAAATGTAATTACGAATAAAATATTTCGGAAAATATCTAAAAGTCAAAGATGAGTCATCTTTGATCAAGATATTTTGTATATTTTATTATTTTGTTTTTGAGGATTTTCTCCCTATAAAAAGTGGAGACCTCATTTGTGTTATGATCTTGGAAAAATAGAGAGCAAACACTCTGCTGAAATTGAAGCAACTTTTGAGACTTTGTGCTCAGATTTGTAAATCAGATTTTGTCAAATGAATGAGAAGCAAGTGATTTCAGACTTTGTGTTGAAGTTATTTGTGTCATCTAGGAAATAGTTTCTTATGTACTCTTTCCTGATAACCTCTTGTTTATCTGTCTTAATAAGCAAAGTGAATGTGTTGATATTATCTAAGGGCACTTTTTGAGAGTAGGAGATAGACTTTGTGCTACTTTTACTTTTGAGATTCTTTTATCTTTTGTAGTTTCAGGTGAAGACTTTATGCTTCACTTCATTCTACGGTTATACTTGTTCCAGCTCTGTGGAAAGGCTACGGAAGACTTTGCACTTGCGTGAGCGTTCTTGTGACTTTGTTACTTCAGGTAATCTCTTGCTCTTCGTTTGATATCATTCCTGAAAGAAGAGGAATGCTGTTAGCTTAAAGACCAAGATTTTCCCTCTTTTGTTCCTTGTACATTACCTCTGAAAGAAGAGAGGTAGATGTTGTTATATCACCCTCATGTGTTATTTTCTGCTTAACTATATATTCAGCATGTAAATATTGATAGGGAACCTCCCCTTGATGAGAGGAGAGATTTACCTCGTTTTGATCTGGTAAAGCCACACTCCTCGTGGTGTAAATCTCCCTTATGCTGTGGCTGATATCCTCATTTTTGTCATCAGTTAGTTGACGACAAAATATTCACCCAACATTTTTTTGGTGACTCCGCTGGGGAATCGAATGTGCAGTCTGAAACCTCAAGTTTCAGATTGAAGCAGTCCCTACCCTTCTCCATTACGTAATCTGGCGACTCCGTTTCATGTCTTACCCATTATCATTTTAGCTTTACCAGTTGCCTTCATTATATTATCTGGTTTGCAAAACCAGAGTTGCTGGGAAGAACGCACATCTTGGAGCCTCAAGCTTCAACTTGAAGTAGTTTCAGTCCCGTTTTTGTTTTTAAAATCTGGCAACCCCACGCTATACCAGAAGTCAGAGATCTAAGGGTGTGGTTGACCCTGTGTTTGAATTAGTGCAACAAAGTAATTTCGATCTATTTCCTCCACGTGCTTCTCTTCGACGGTCTAAAAGCTTTCCTTCTAACGTTGTCAAGTCACCAACACAAGGTAGAACCCTTTTTCTAGCTGTCAATCGCCGCCTACCTATAAACACTCCACCAAGGCTCGTTATCCCACCTTTTCACCCTATTATCACTATGGCTTAAGGCCCGTGGGGTAATTCCTTCGGCCCTCTTAATTTAACCCCACCTCTGCATGAACTACCTCATAGCTCTAGAAAAAAAATTCCTAAGTTCTTTGGAGATGGAAAGGTTCATCCCAACGAGCATATCGCTGCTTTCTCCATAGCATGTGGCGTAATTGGTGTCGATTTTGAAGATGTAGCGGTGAGACTTTTTGTAGAGACCTTGCAAGGTGCGGCTGCAGATTGGTTCTATCACTTGCAGGTTGGGTCAGTGACTGACTGGAATACACTAAAGTCCATATTTGAAGCTAGATTTAAACCCGCTGAAGATGCACATGCTTTGTTAGCTCAGCTAACACAGATGAAAAAAGAATCCCAGGAACCCATGAGGGATTTCATAGCCAAATTCAACAAGTTGAGGAACCGGATTCCGACTGTGGCTCAGCCCACGCCGGAAAATCTCAAGTGTTTTTTCATCAACTCGCAGCTTCCTAAAGTAAGCTTCCTGTTAAGGCGAGCTGGCCCTATGGACCTAGCATTGACTCAAAATTTGGCTACTGAGATTGAGGATGATCTTATCCTAGTAGGCAAAATCAGGAAAGACTCTGGTAAAAACAAATGCCCCTCACCTGCTGAAAGTTCCTCCACAGGCACTACTGATCCTATGGTGCAAAAGTTAACAAATGAACTGATTGCTTTAAAGAGACAAATGGCTCAAGGCCCGTCTGCCCCTACTTATCGAGATGCACCTAGGAGGACATTTCAGAATCAGCCATATCAAAATAATATTGCCCGAACTCAAGGACAATCGAATCGCCTACCTCCCCCTTCAGGGAGATTAGCCATTGAAGCAGCACCTACAAATTCAGCGGTTGGATACTTAGAAACTGAGCACGACCTTTCCTTTCAGCCGCAGCTAGATCAGTCGGGAAGTGCTAACCTCTTCGATGAACAAGATGAGGAATTAGCTGGTGACTCCAGTATCGGTTTCCTAGATTACCAAGATGAAACCAGACAACAAGGGGAAGATTCA
Organism: Torreya grandis; assembly: GCA_037957365.1. Classification (NCBI taxonomy): domain Eukaryota; kingdom Viridiplantae; phylum Streptophyta; class Pinopsida; order Cupressales; family Taxaceae; genus Torreya; species Torreya grandis. The sequence goes on from JARHVA010002781.1 coordinate 2,165,184, forward strand.
AAGGAGGCTTATGCTGTCTTTACTAGGTCTCAAAATCAATCGGCTTCACGCACTGACAAAGGGAAAGTAGTTGACGAGCTTCGGCCAGCAATTTCCATTGCCTAACGTGGAACTCCATTACCTCTGCAATCAAAAGATCAGGTGACTCATAAAAAAGTAACTGCTCCCTGTCACTTAACATCTTCCCCTCCTACTGCTCAGGGCGGTGAAGGACCTGTCAAGGTCCTTAATGAGGGGATTGCTCCTTTTTCTATTGCAACCACCCTTCAATCATTTGATATTATTGATCATGCTAAAAAAACTAAAATTCAAATGACGGAGATTGAGTATTTGAGAGCTAACCCAGAACAGCTTGATAGGTTAGCAGAATATGTTAAAAATAAAGTTGTCCCCATAGGACAAAATCCTTCAAAGGTTGTTCCAGATCTCCCCAAAGACAAACTAGCCCAAAATAATCTGGTTGTGACACCCCCAATCGCTCCCAGAAAAATAGAACCTTTTTATGTCTCTCTGCTTATAAATGGTTTCAAACTAAGTAACTGCATTATAGACTCCGGGGCTTCAGATAACGTCATGCCTGCAAAAGTGGCGGACTCCCTCGGCCTGACTTTAACCAAAACTTTTGGGAGGTGTTTTTCCATGGAAAACAAGCAAGTTCCCCTCCTTGGCCAAATAAAAGATGCTCAATACGCTTTTGCGGCTTTTCCCGAAAAGCGAATCAAAATGACAGTTCTAGTGTCCGATGTCCCAGCATCTTACGGCATCTTGCTTGGATGAAATTTTTGTAAGGATGTTGGAGGTGAATTGAGCATGGACCTATCAGAGGCCAGGATTCCAGTTCAGGGTGTCATGAAGAAGTTGCTTCCTAAAAAAGAAGCCAGGTACGTAGTTACCCGTTCCACAGCACCCGAAGCGCAAATTTTATTCGAGTCATCAGGTATGGGCACTTATTTCTTATCCACCGATGAAATCCACGGCGCCCCGGAGGAAACTCCTATGGATAATGATTTAGGTTCGGTTTCGCCTAGTGCTAGAGGTGGAATGTCAAGACCAAATGAACACACAAATCAACCCTTTCCCCAGAATGGGGAAGTTTGTGGAGAAAAAACCATGTCTGATGAGTTATGGACCTTAGAGTTTGATGGCAGTTGCTCTTCTACTGGATCAGGAGCTGGAGTTGTGTTGGTATCCCCTCAAGGAGAGGTTATCCCTTTTGCTTATAAATTACAATTCAACAATACCAACAACACAGCTGAGTACGAATCCCTTTTGCTTGGACTACAGGCTGCCAAAGACAAGGGCATAAAGAAAATCCATGCCAAAAGGGACGCTGAGTTGATAGTGTATCAGGTAAAGAACCTCTATCAGACCAAAAATGAGAGGTTGCGCCATTATCGCAATCAAGTATGGGATCAGATTGAGTATTTTGACGCCTTCAATATCTCTGTCATTCTGAGGGAATTCAATGATCGAGCAGACGCATTGGCTGTCTCTGCAACTCTCCTGATTCCCCATCCTGATTTCAAAGGAGATAAGTATACTATTGAGTTGGTTTTCTGACCAAGTGTACCAGACAATGTTGACCACTGGCAAATATTTAATGACGATGATCAAATCATCGCTTTCTTGGAGCAAAAAGACGCTTTCAAACAATTGTGTTTTGAAGGCTGCGAACCTCGGGAGTATGGATCAACCCCTGAAACTCAGACCCATACAGGTGAAGATTTGCTGCAGCTGAAGGAAAATAAAATTCTCAAAGGTTTAGTTTCCCTAGAGAAGCTGTTTGATGACCATGATCGGTTTGTCAAAAAACAACAAACGGATTCAAGTTCTTCTTCAGATTTTGATCAAATCAACTTGGGGACCAAGTATGACCCTAAGATGGTAAACATTGGGAAATGCTGCACTTCCAAGGAAAGATCTGAGCTTGCTAGTTTACTCTGTCAATATAGGGATGTGTTGGCCTATTCTTATGACGACTTGAAATCTCTCAGGCCACATGACGTCCATCATGATATCCCCCTGAAAGCCAATTCTGTGCCTTATAAACAGAAATCTCGGCAATATAATCCAAAAATCTCAGATACTATTTTAACTGAGATACAAAAGATGCTGGATGCTCGGATAATTTTTCCAATCCATCACTCAACATGGGTCGCTAACATAGTACCTGTCAGAAAGAAAAATGGTGAGATCCGAATCTGTGTGGATTTCAGGAATTTGAATCAGCTATCCTTAAAAGATAACTACCCCCTTCTCATTATGGATCAAGTCCTACATATGGTAACAAGTTCGGAAATGTTATCAATGCTTGACGGTTTTTCAGGTTATAATCAAGTGGAGGTCGGAAAAACAGATCAACATAAGACAGCATTCACCACACCCTGGGGTACTTTCGCTTATCGCAGGATGCCTTTTGGTCTGATAAATGCAGGGGCTACTTTTCAAAGAGCTATGGATCTTGCTTTCAAAGACATAATTGGAAAATTCATTGTAGTATACTTAGATGATCTGACGGTATTTTCAAAATAGCGTTCTGAGCATGTTCACCATTTGCAAAGAGTACTAGAGCGCTGCCGTCAAAATGGCATCTCATTAAACCCAAAGAAATCCGTTTTCGGAGTAACTGAAGGGAAGCTTCTCGAACACGTAGTGTCCCGAGAAGGTATTAGGATTGATTCAGAAAGAGTTAGATCCATTCAGGAACTGACTCTACCTACCAGCAAGACTGCAGTTCATTCTTTCTTTGGAAAGGTCAATTTCCTTAGGAGATTTGTTCCTGAATTCGCCGAGAAAACCTGTCACATTGTTAACATGATAAAGAGCAATGCCACATTTAGATGGACCGTCGAAGGCAAAGCAGCATTCAAAGAAATTAAAGAAGCAATTGCAGGGGCACCAATCTTGGTCTGTCCAGACTATACCAAAGGTTTCAAAATATATAGTTATGCCTCCGAGCATACACTATCAGTTATTTTGGTTCAGCCCAATTCAAAAAATGCAGAATCTCCTATTTCGTTCATGAGCTGCCCACTCAAAAATCACGAGTTGAAATATTCTCTTATGGAGAAACACGCATACGTCATGGTCAAGGCTGTCAAGCATTTCAGGTTTTATATCTTGAATTCTCACACTGAGGTCCTCGTACCAGATACAACAATAAAATCTATTTTGACTCAGCAGGAGTTCAGCACAAAGAGGGGTAACTGGATTGCCAAAATCCAGGAATTTGATCTGGACATCAAACCAACCAAGCTCATACGGGGACGGGGCCTTTGCCAATTAATCGCCAACAACATTCTAGAGGAATCAGGAAATGAAGATCAAGATATTGAAAACATGCCCACAATTCTCTTTGTTGCTACTACTGATGAGTGGTTTTCTGACATTGCTTATTTTCTAACATATGGTGAATGCCCTCCACATCTTTCTTTTAAAGAAAAGCAGAATATCAAATTAAAAGCAGTTGGTTATGTTCTATGGGACCATGGTCTTTACAAAAGAAACCTGGATGGGGCATTTCTTCGTTGTGTCGATAAAGCTCAACAAGAAAGACTTTTAAAATCTTTTCACAATTTGGCCTGTGGAAGACATTTCTCTGCACCGGTGACGGCACACAAGATTCTACGAGCAAGGTACTTTTGGCCTACGCTTTTTCAAGATGCCTATAAATGGGTACGAAAGTGTGAGCCATGTCAGCAATTTGTCGGAAAACCCAAGCTACCTGCTTTTCCCCTCCGGCCGGTTGTGATCGATGAACCGTTCCAGCAGTGGGGTGTTGATTTCATCGATGCAATTAACCCATCTTCAAGCGCCGGATATGATTATGTCCTCACCGCGACAGACTATTTTACTAAGTGGGTGGAGGCCAAACCAACTAAACATGCTACATCTGAAGTAGTATGCACCTTCCTCAAAGAAGATATCATCACCAGGTTTGGAGTTCCACTAAAGATTGTGATGGATAATGCGGCCTACTTTTCGTCACATGAAATCACTCAATTTTGTTTCCATTATGGGATCACTTTGTCTCACACTTCAGACTATTTTCCCCAGGGGAACGGACAAGCGGAATCAAGTAACAAGAACCTGGTCACCATCATCAGAAAGTTGGTGGACGACAATCAGAGAACATGGCACAAGGCTTTGTATGATGCTTTATGGGCCGACAGGATAACACCTAAAAGAGCTATAGGTATGTCACCTTTTCAACTCTTATATGGATGAAATGCTGAAATCCCCATCACCCTTGAACTACCAGCACTCAGGTTAACTAGAGCAATCGAAGATTCGACCTTTGAAGGTTCAGTGGACAAGCGTATCATGTATCTGATGGAGCTGAATGAACAACGAGTTACGGTGGTAGATCGGATCAGAGAGCACCAAAACTGGGTAAAGGTGCTTTTTGATAAAAGAGCTAAGGCGCGTGAGTTCCAAGTCGGAGATCAAGTCTTGTTGTGGGACAAACGGCGTGAACCAAAAGGGATGCACGGCAAATTTGACTCTCTGTGGAGGGGTCCATTCACCATTCGACAGCTCTGTGGCGAAGCTAGCTTTTTGCTGGAGTATAAAGATGGAACGTCGTTTACACTGCCTCATAATGGGCAGCATCTAAAGCTTTTCAACCCTTGAAGTTGGATGAGTCCATTTGTAAATATGTGCAGTTCTTTTTCTTTTTTCTTTTTTCTTTTTTTTTTTTCTTTCTTTCGCTCGACTCCGTAGCCCAGTGGCTTGGATGAAGGCACTTAGAGACTGGTTTCTGCTTCTGCTAATCTTATCGATTGGGCAGAAGTTCCCCAACAGGAGCCAACTGTTGTTTCCAAAATGAGCTTCGCTCATTTTTGCAAACAACCCCCTATGAAACTTGTCAGTTTCATCTTGCCTTGTCTTTTTCTGCAAGGGTGGCGAAAATCGCCGCCCCTGCACTTTTTCTGCAAGGGTGGTGAAAATCGCCGCCCCTGCACTTTTTCCTTTTTGCGCAGGGCATTAATGGCCCTGCGCGCCGGGTGGTTGGGGTTGATTTTTCAACCTTTATAAACTGCTTTGGGCCTCATTTCTTCTCACTGCCTCCTCCTCTCACCATACCTCTTGCACCTGAGCGCTCCAAGTGATTTTGCGACGTGCCAACTCGCGGATCCAACTTCGTGGCGCGCGCATCTTCCAGGTAGGGTTTGTTTTTAATTTTCATTTTTATTTTTCATTTGTTTTTTGCTTTTTCTTCTCCATGGCCTCGAAATGACGACATTTTCCTTGCCGCCGTTCCGCCCCTGCATTCCTCAAGCAAGGGCGGCGATTTTCGCCGCCCCTGCTCTCCTTTTGCAAGGGCGGCGATTTTCGCCGCCCCTGCTCTCCTTTTGCAAGGGCGGCAATTTTCACCACCCCTGCTCTCTTTTTGCAAGGGCGGCAATTTTCGCCACCCCTACTCTCTTTTTGCAAGGGCGGCGATTTTCGCCGCCCTTGCTCTTTTTTTGCAAGGGCGGCGATTTTCGCCGCCCCTGCTCTTTTTTCTTCCTTTTTCTTTTTAACTCCCAGATTTTTTTTCGGGGTTGTCCTTTTCAAGCTTTTCTTCCTCGTTTTCTGTCTCTTAGCTCATCCTGACCTATTTAAGTGACCTCCTATATCCTTTGTCACTCAAATTGCTCTCCCCATCCCTCACTCTCATTTCGACTATGGCTGCAGCTCCTTCAGCAAGCTCCTACACGCCTACCCCCGTTCAAAAAAGATCATCTCCTATGATGGAAGCATCTCCTTCAAAGGCCAAGAAGATGAAATATAGATACCAGGGCGTCTTCCCGCTCACAGCGATTACCTCGAATGTCGATGACATTTGAGACACCGAGATCGGCCACGTGGATATGGCCGAGTTCCTGGTACGAACCAAAGCGACCAATCCCAGCACTGGGACAATGAGGATTATCGAGAGCAACATCCACCTGGTGGCTGCCTTCCCAGTAGCAGCTCATCATGTGGAATTCATCCTTCAATGTGTGCACTTCTATGACAAAGAGACCAGATCAGTCTCAGACGCCAGGGGCAGCATGATCATTCGGTTGGACCCCGAATTTATCGACAAAGTCTTTTTATGTCCGCCAGCCACCGAAGTGACCCAGATTGACTTCGAGAATGCGCAGAGGGAATATGACAAAGACCTCGAGAGGGCAAAGAGGGTCATAAACCATAAGTGGTTAAAAACCCCAAGGACCAGCTTATCTAGATGGCTGAAAAGCTTCCCCAGAAGCGACTTCATTGAAGAAGTTGGTGACCTAATCACCCTTCTCAGCAGAGTATAGGGCCTCCCGTCTTCTTCACAATTCCATGAATAGATGTATCCGTTCATAAAGATCATTCTACAAGGCAAACAGGTCATCTTCTAGGGAGAACAGATCAGCAACGCTATTCATGAGCAGCTGACTAGGGTACAAACCTCCTTCAAATTCTACATGACCTCGTACCTGGTCTACATAGCTGCTGCCATGCGATCTTTCCCGGGCCTAACCAGAGAGGGGGATAGGAAGACCACCCCGGTCTATTCATACTATCCGCAGCTGACACTTTAGGCCTCGACACGTCATTTTAGGTGAGTGAATGATGCATTCTTTGCCATATTTCTATGTCTTTTCGATCCTCAGCTGGAGCAGAAGAGGATGTCAGACGAGGCTTGGACAATAGTGAACAGTTTTGGCTGCATGTTCCTCCAGTTCCCTACATTTTCTTATCTACGGGTGGGTTTCTTCCAAGGATACCCTTATATGCTCCCCAGATTCCCTTCAGACAGGATGGTTCTAATGGAACTTTGCCGACAACTGGCCGTCGTACACTCAAAACAGATGGAGCTTAAGAGACCCGGTTTCAAGTTTCCTATCCAGATTGGCAGATTTTCCATTGCTACATCAACTAAAGCCAAGGTTATGGAAATAGAGATGCAGATGGTTACCATCAAACCTTTTAAAAGATGGGAAAAATTTGATTACAGAGGAGTTAGGGAGACGATTCGAAGGAAGACTCAGTTTCACGAGCCTATGATTGAGGACATCTGGGTAGATATAAGGACAGCCGAAGAGATAAGAAAGATGGACTATTGCCGCCTCACACTAGATCAAATAGAGTACCTCGGGCTTGCAGAGATCCCTTCAGGATTGATCGACGATGGAAATATAGTGAACAGCAGATATCTGACAGAGGTCGCTGGTTCTCCTCTTCCTACGATCAACTGGTCTCAAAAAGAGCTGACTTCTCTAAGGAAGAGATTCGAACCAGTATTGGCTAACACCAATAGTTGGTTGGCAGCAAATGGAATCACCCTTAAAGAATTCATTACAGGGTCCGAGGCCGAATATCAAGCAGAGATGAAGAGAAAGGCAGAAAGCCGAACCAAGAACAAAGACGACGTCCCTTCATCTTCTAGACCTCACAAGCCTAGGATCGTCTTTGCATCCAAGAAACCTAGGTCAGAACAAAAACCTGAAGCATCAGTTGAAGGAACCACAGAACGAAGTCCCGGGATACAGGCAGCTCAATCGATAGGGTCAACAGAACAACTTTCAGAACGACCAGGTGTTGGGTCTCCAACTTCAACGGAGCATGTGCGGCCGATCCAGGGTTCCTCTCCTCCTCATCAATCTCCTTCGGTGCCCACTTCCCCTATCTCTCCCATAAGCGTTCCATCTTCCGATGCTACTTCTCCTTCCAAGGTGGTTTTTGGTGATCCACAAGATCCTTCAGCAGGTTCCCCTCGCTCTTCTGCATCCATTCCAAGTTTATCATCTCCATCTTTCAACCTGCCATCAAGCCCGGTGCCTAATCCTGAAACAACAGTTGACACAGTCTCACCGGTCACTCCAACTACCACTACTGTTACCACTAGTAGCGTGGAGGCCGCTACCGTGACACCAGCAGAAGCAACTATTGTTACAACGGGAACCTCTCTCCCGCCGTGGATGTCTGCTTTCACACCAAAGAGAAAGAAAAGGGCCATCTCCCCAGAAGAATTCAATTTCGGCAAGATTGTGCCGGCCAGAACAAAGGCTCCCAAGAAACCAAAAATCCTTTCCAAGTTGATCGAGGAAAAGGGGCAGAAATTTTTGGAAATTGCCAAACCCCCACAGGACGCAACCCTTGAAGGTTTTGAAATGAGCAGTTATTCCTTTTCTCGTGTTGAACTAGGCAAGGTTACACACGAAGGTGCAAAGAGTGATCTTCAGTCAGCAATGGACATTATGGTCCAAAAATTTGACAAAGAAAAAGAAATGAAAGATTTTTATAAAGCCAAGGCTGAGCAATTAACTACAGTAATCAGGAGATTCACCATCCCACCTGAGGCAGCATCTCCAGAGGCCTTTTCAGTGGATGATTCAGTTATTCAGAAAGCTGAAAAGACTTATTCAAAGGGAAAAGTAATGGAGGAATATATTGACCGAATACACAATCAAGAAATCTCTCTGCTGTCTGAGGTTGCAGAAAGGATAGGGAAAATGAAAAGATTGAAGGCTCAAGTAGACAGTTTTGTTTCTCTCACCTCTCAAGAGATTAATGGCTTAGAAAGAGATCTCGGGAGATGGAAGGAAATGGAAGGTTTAAAGAAGAGTATCCTGATCTCTATCGGAGTTATCCCCAACAAGGATTCATATGTTGAGGTCAAAGAGATGATGACTTTTAAGATCCAGGTACTCAAAGATCTAATTGATGATCTCAAAGCTTTTAAAGAAGCTAGTGATAAAAGTGACCTGAGCTTGTTGAACAAATTAGAAGAGCTACCCTGCGACTTGACCTCTAAGGATCATCAGTTCCTTCCAGCAGATGAAATGATTCAGAATTTTGGAGGGATGATCCATAAGGATTTCAAAGGAGCGTCTTTTTCAATAACTTCGGTTGATAGCATTCTAGATGCTCAGTTAACTCTAGAAAATTTAAGATCCAGGTTAACTGGCCACTATAAAGCCATCACAGCATTAAAAGATGCATTGATCAGAGCAAGGGTCGTCTCCAACCACGTAGTTGCACCCGATAGCATCGGGATCCAGGCATCAATCACCATGTACGAGGCTTATTTGAAGAAGTCTAGTGGCAAGAATTGACACTTTCTCTCTTTCTTCTTCTATCCTTATGCATTTCTGTTTTCTACAGAATGCATGTAATTTTGTAAAATGTAATTACGAATAAAATATTTTGGAAAATATCTAAAAGTCAAAGATGAGTCATCTTTGACCAAGATATTTTGTATATTTTATTATTTTGTTTTTGAGGATTTTCTCCCTATAAAAAGCGGAGACCTCATTTGTGTTATGATCTTGGAAAAATAGAGAGCAAACACTCTGCTGAAATTGAAGCAACTTTTGAGACTTTGTGCTCAGATTTGTAAATCAGATTTTGTCAAATGAATGAGAAGCAAGTGATTTCAGACTTTGTGTTGAAGTTATTTGTGTCATCTAGGAAATAGTTTCTTATGTACTCTTTCCTGATAACCTCTTGTTTATCTGTCTTAATAAGCAAAGTGAATGTGTTGATATTATCTAAGGGCACTTTTTGAGAGTAGGAGATAGACTTTGTGCTACTTTTACTTTTGAGATTCTTTTATCTTTTTTAGTTTCAGGTGAAGACTTTGTGCTTCACTTCATTCTACGGTTATACTTGTTCCAGCTCTGTGGAAAGGCTACGGAAGACTTTGCACTTGCGTGAGCATTCTTGTGACTTTGTTACTTCAGGTAATCTCTTGCTCTTCGTTTGATATCATTCCTGAAAGAAGAGGAATGCTGTTAGCTTAAAGACCAAGATTTTCCCTCTTTTGTTCCTTGTACATTACCTCTGAAAGAAGAGAGGTAGATGCTGTTATATCACCCTCGTGTGTTATTTTCTGCTTAACTATATATTCAGCACGTAAATATTGATAGGGAACCTCCCCTTGATGAGAGGAGAGATTTACCTCATTTTGATCTGGTAAAGCCACACTCCTCGTGGTGTAAATCTCCCTTATGCTGTGGCTGATATCCTCATTTTTGTCATCAGTTAGTTGACGACAAAATATTCACCCAACACACCCATTCTCTAAAATAGGTCATAAAATATTGTTTGATTGACAACCCTTGTTTGTGGTCTCCCAATAGAACATTATCCCTAAGGCCTAAAAAATTGTAGAAGGCCTCATAATTCTAAAACTCATCAACTAGCAATGTTGATTCTTATTGGCCTTAGTCTATTAGCTGAGGATAATATAATAGAACTGGATTATGGTGAATAATTGGTTTAAGGGTACAAATGACATTAGTGTCAAATAAATTTGTGTGGGCTAGGTCATCAAAAGGGATATGATCAGACTCTATTTTTCTATCATCATCATCATCACTATTCATTGGAATTAGAACTCAAATAATATATGTGGGATCAACCCTAGGTGGTTTAAATCCAAGACCATATGTTGATTTGTATTGGGTTGTAGAAATTGGCTCAAGTAGACCATGTTGATTTAGCCCAAGGCCTCCTCCTTCATAGGCATATTTCTCCATGATTTTTTTTGAAATAGGATACTTGGAATTTATGTAAAAAACATCCATTTTTTCATTATATAACCAAGATTCATCATATTTAAGAGGGTCTTATTCTTTGCCAGAGGTTAGTATGAAAATAATGGGTGTTGGACTATGCAGTTTGGATTTGTGCTTTCTCTACCATTCCATGCAAGGTGGTTTGGATTTAGGTCTTACATCAAGATTGGAGTTATATTTAGGCTTGTAAATGTGGAAGGTATCATGGGTCAAATATTATCTTGGGCTATTAGCTGAGATAGTATAATGATTATACATTTTAGGAGGTAGTATGTGGGAAAGTGAATCAAGGGTGCCAGGGTTAATGTAGTTGGCCTCTGGTGAATCAAAAGTATTTATTTCTCTTTGTCCTTCTTATAAATTGTATTCAATCTAACATTATAGTTATAACTTTGGTACTCAGTCTATAAGTGGTTAAAATGTGTGTATGGCTAAAAATCTGTGGATAGTGGCATCCATACCAAAATGGGGAAACTTAATACACTAGTGCAATATTGAAGGGATTGCATGAATTTCATGTATCTAAGGTATACCCAAAATCATATTATATGATAATTCAAGTTATAACACATGGAATAAGGTATCATGGGTTAAAGTCCCAATGATAACTAGCAAGTTAATAATGCCTTCTGATTCTTTATCTTTATTGCCATAGCCTTTGATGGTGGTCATTTCTATCTAAAGATCAATTATAGTGTACCTAAGAAGATTTATGAGCTTTAGAGACACAATATGTAGGATTGATGCATTGTCTATTAGGACACATTTCACTTTGTGTCATGTTATGACAACTTCTATGTACAATGGATTATTATGCAGTGGGCCAAAGTATGACATATCACTTTCATCAAAGGTTAATTATTAGCCTAGATTTAGATGTCCAACCAAAGATTGAAATTTGTCTAAAGATATGTCATTAGGAACTTAGGATTAACTAAGGAGCTCATTCAAGATCCAAAATGGATATTTGTGTAGGAATATTCTAAAATTGTTCCATAATATCGAATGTCTTATCTTGAATAGTGGTAAATAACTTGTTCCTAGCTAGAATGGTTGGTTAAATGGGTAAAGTGGTAGATGTTTGTGGGCTTGGTATGTTAATCTTTAATTGATAAATTGTGATTTCATAATTAAGATTAGATATAGACCATTATTTCTAATAAATGGTGGTGGAGGGGTCCAAATAGGATAAGTATCAGTTACTAGTACACATGTGCATGGTCATGAGCTAACAATGATTTATTGATGACATATCACTTTCATCAAAGGTTAATTATTAGCCTAGATTTAGATGTCCAACCAAAGATTGAAATTTGTCTAAAGATATGTCATTAGGAACTTAGGATTAGCTAAGGAGCTCATTCAAGATCCAAAATGGATATTTATGTAGGCATATTCTAAAATTGTTCCATAATATCGAATGTCTTATCTTGAATAGTGGTAAATAATTTGTTCCTAGCTAGAATGGTTGGTTAAATGGGTAAAGTGGTAGATGTTTGTGGGCTTGGTATGTTAATCTTTAATTGATAAATTGTGATTTCATAATTAAGATTAGATATAGACCATTATTTCTAATAAATGGTGGTGGAGGGGTCCAAATAGGATAAGTATCAGTTACTAGTACACATGTGCATGGTCATGAGCTAACAATGATTTATTGATAAGTGAGAATCACTACTTATTGGGACACTTGTACATAGTCCTAGGTCAAGGAAAGATCACCAACATGGGCTAGTTGATTGGGAATGATTAGTAATAGTCTTATTTGATTGGTACTTAGTCTTAGATTGATGGAGATGGTAGAAATGTGACCTCTTACAAGATGGACTACAACCTTATTTTAGTCATGTCCAATTACATGGTAGGTCTATTGGTTATTTGCATCATTTTGTCTTTGGTTATATCCATTCATTTAATGTTATTGGTTATGTTGTTCATTTTTTTGGTTTTATTGGTTCTGTTAGCTACCTAGAAAGCACCCTACTTCTTAATTCCTAAAAACATCATTATGGGGTCTACACCATGTTGTCTAAACACTCTAAAACATCTTTTTACTTAAAAATTCAAAAATTCCATTTTGGCCTATATGCTTATTTACTTAAAAAAGCCTAAATAAGCATGGTTTGCACATATTTAGAGTTTTGAAAGTCTTTAAAGGTTTTATGATGATGTAAAAACATCATCCCATGCTTTTAAAACTCTCACCTAGACTTAAAAAGTTTGTTGGCTCTTCAAAATGTTACGCTAATTCCAATGGTGACCTCAAATAGACATGTTAATGAATGTGACAAAATAGAGAGTACTTACACTCATAAAATGGCCTTAAAACTTTTATTTATGATTCCTCAGCTCTTTTTGATGCTATGTACCATATTTTGAGTCAAAATTCCATTTGTAGATGTCAAAATCTTCAAATTTCCTTTTAAAATGTCACTTTTGCATGAACTATGACATACTTTACTCTATTTTCATGTTGTTGGAGCTTATTTAATTTTTTTTTTGGAGGTTTTCAAAGTCAAATTAATCTTAAATTGTCTTAATAGTCCTTTGAAGATACTTGAAACCATCTTCCACCCCTCTTTCTAGCATGCTTAGACCCTTCTAGCAAGGCATCCTTGACCTTACACAATCAATTTTTGTACATCTAATGTATTATTATCTTAATTTATGTTTCTTGATGTCCTAATTACTTGAAAAAATATTTTAATATATTATAATCTTGAACTTTCTTATACCATTCATAGATACTTGATTGGATAAGGTCATTAAGAGAAACTTGTTTACTCGTAACCTATGAGAGAGAAAGTAAACCTTTTTATAGGTGGAAATTACAAGAAATGGAGGTGTTTCAAGGTAAAATTATTACCCATAGTTATTTTGATTCAAACATAATGAAAAATTCTTTTATTAGATCATAGTTAACCTCCTTGATTATCTTTCTCACTCCTTTTGACTCCTCACACCAAGGTATTTAGGCTTCTAAGTTGTGTTTTCATGAGGACTATAGGTCTTGATCTTGGTAAATGACTACATCCTCATTGTATAAACCCTAATTTATCCATATTTACAACTCATCATGTCATTTAAAACCCCATATATCCTCTTGATGATATCAATTATTCAAATATCAACTACTATCGCCTAGTCACAAACCCTTATTAACACTTGATTGTGTTTCTATAATTGTATGGACTATAGTTGAGGGCATGATTTAGAAGGACATGACTAAGATATTAAATTATTTTATTCTTAACCTAATTCTTTTTTAATGATATAACTCATCATTTCTCCCCATAGAACTTAAATAGGTTGTGAAACACTCAATCACTCAAACCACTGCTACACATCCTCCTTGCTAGCTTGGAAGTATAGTTATAGGTATCTTTATGTCCCTTCTAGGTCTCTTTTATATCCCTTTGAATGGATCCTATAGTGGACTTAAATTTCCTTTGAACCCCTAATTTAGGTTAGTGCTATCAATCTCTTAGGGCCTCCAAACACCTCACATGTCTCTTTGATCCTTAAATAACCATCTTCCCTATGATCATAAAAGCTTGTAGGTTAACTCTAAGGGTATAGATTGTTCTCTTTGTAACTTTGGCATACTTATTTATTCCTTTCTCTTTTTTTATTGATTCATTATATGCCCCAAATTTGATGTCTTTCAAACCCTATATTGAGGATTATCTATATTCATTGGAAGGTTTATTTGATGACCAAACCCTTGCCACTGTAAATATGTTCCATATAGTCTTGTAGGGCATCATTAAGGATCCATCTTGATGGATAAAGAATAAATTTCATACACATTTTCCATTGTCTTATTATTAATATAAAACCCTCACTTCAAAACCTTGCTAAAGATTTACATTCGAGTACGTTCACCTACTTGTTTGTAGGTTACCCTATATCACTGTGAGTTACAGTTGATGATGGTTGTAGGTTAATATCTTGAATTGGAATATATCAATTTATTTATTTAAACCACTTAATAAGGTAATTATTTACACTTAACAACCATTTGTTATCAATGTTATAGGTTGGAAAACCTCCTTTTCTCCCTTTGAATCTCAAACACTCATCAACTATAGGTGGATACACCTACAAGCCTATAGGTGCCTTCAACACTACCTGTAGGGTACTTTTCACTACATTTTGGATGTAATTTAAGATATAAGACCTCTGTTTCTTATAAATTGAATGTTCTTTGATTTATAAAACTACTACCCTACCATCATTGTTGAAACAAACTTTTCTCCCTATATGCACTTGACTGTACTTGACTTATGCAAAGTGATGTCCTATGTATAGACAATGGCAGCTTAAAGGTGATTTATAAGTTTTTAGCCTACCAAAATGTTTAATAATATCTTTATCATAGTGATATATTTGACTTAATAACCTATCTTTAATGTTTAATTCATCTAAGTCTCCATGAGTTGATACTTCACCATTTTGACCATACATATATGGTGTTAGATGGCTATAGATAGGGTATTATGGCTTTGTATATCCTTGCTTTCACATTTAAGAGGATCCTCATTGATTTTGCCTTCTCATGATAGTGAGTTATTTTTATGTATAGGCCTTCAGGTATCTCTCATGCTCTTTTCATCTTTATACCCTCATGACCAAAACTTTATTGTTGTATACTGTTGTAGCTCTCTTTTAATGGTTGTATATTGTATTGTGTGCCTCCACTATTTTTAAAAGGTGATTTCAAACATGATGAATCCATAAAAATAAGGAGTACATAATTACCTTTTTACTTTATTCCCACCCATAACATGAGACTAATCTTAAAAAGATAATAACTTTACCATACTATTGTAGGGTACCTTGTATAGACTATGATAGTATTTACTTGATGTATGTAGTCTTTACTCATGCTCATGATTACCCTTGATCAAACATTGACTTATTAAATATGATCTATGTAATGAAGGTTGGGGTGAGGATGGAAGACATGAATATGTGGATGAAGGATGTTGAAAAGACATGAATGGAGATGGAAAAGTGGTGAAAATATAGTGGGAAAGATAGTATATGGTAGTGGTATGGTGAGGATGTGGATGAGGTGGAATACAGGTGTGAAAGACCATGGTAAGACCACATGAGGACACATGTATAGGCATAAACATATTATGATCACACCACATGACTTTATAATCCATTGGAGAAAGTGAAGGGGGCAAAATTTAAACCTATTTTTCTATAAAAACCTTAAAACTTGCAAAGAAATCTTAAAGAATTCTAAACTAAGCCTCTTTAGGCAGTTTGAGAGCATGAAGATGGGATTATTGATATAAATTTTTTAAAAAATATGAGAAACCTGATTGCAAACAAGAAAAACATGGAATAAATTGATGCCATGGACCCAAAAAATAAATCTTGAAAAATCACTCTCTCTCCTCAATTGTATAACTTCTCTTTGTAGGCATGATTTACTACAGATTTGACTAGTTATGTTTGTGAGAGTTATTGGAACCTAAAATGAATGAATAATAGATTCAATAATCCATGTATTTATATATTAAGTTCCAAATAGTATGGAACAACTTGATTTTCATTAAAACCCTACCCTGGTGAAGAGAAAATGAAGAAAACTAGTTGTATTTCTAGTTGCAAGGCTACAAAAATTGGCCTATCTTAAAATCGATGGTTCATGATCCTATAAAATCCAATTTAATAACCACTTGATCCATTATGAATATCTCTCAATCTAGTTTCTTCACCCAAAAATTTATATATGTACTCTCCTTCATCAGACCATACCATCCTCAAACCTACAAGTAGGTCACTATATGCAAACTAGGCAAGTGCATGGAGGGGAATGGTTTTGGTCATATAGGTCTTAAAATCAAAATTAAATTCCTAATTAATCTTGGTCATGACCTATTTTTGATATCCCCTACCTTTTATGTATGGAATACTTATAAAATCTATACTATTGTTTGCAAAATGAAGGGAAAATGGTAATTTTTCCCTTTTAATAAATAAATAAGCCTTCCACCACTTGAAATAGTATAATTGAGAAGAATTACATGAAAATAAATGAAAAATAAAAACTTTTCAACCTTTTTCCATGTTTTAATTTTGCAAATTGGCATATGTGGGGGTGATTTGGATCTTTTTGGCTTAGAAAGCATATTAAAACACCTTTTAAAGTTATGAAACTTTAGACTAAGAAAAAAATCATATATTTGAATATTATTAAACATAAATTGTATATTTTAATGATATTTTGTCTTCAATTTTAACATTTTTAATCAAAATTTTCTTTTTAAGGCCAAAACTTATCAGTTTGACTAATTGTAAAGGACTATTGTCTGGTTTCTCAAAAAGTTTTATTTTATGGGGTAGTAATTTAGCCTTGACATGTCAAATTACTAAATTTTTTGGTGAATCTCAAGGGTTGACCAGCATGTTGGTCAAAATAACTCATTGGGTTTCATTGGTTATGGCAAACTGAGACATAACAACTCTGACTGGATGACTTTCTTGACTGAGAAATAGACTATTTTGGGATTTGTAATACCATTTCTGACTGACACAACAAAAGTAAAGGCAAGTAATAGATAATCTAGAAATTAGAGACAACTAATTTTTGGAAAATAAAAAATCAATGAAAGGGAAGTAGATTTTTGCTTGTGCTACTCACTTATTAGATAAAATAAACCTAGAACAACTAACCTAAATTAAGATGCTTTCCTCCAAGATCAAATGAAAAGCTATTTGATGCACCATGTAACCTTGAAATGTATTTTCAATCTCTTGATATCTCTCTTATATAGCCAAGAATAATTGGATGCTCATATCTTCTTGATGATGCAGTTGGAATTCTAACCTCTAGTCTTAGGTACATTGATTGAAGGTATGGATCCAAGACCCAATAATCCTATTTCCAAATCTATGTAATTTTCAAGAACATATTAAATTATTCTTATTTTATGAACTGATGATCATGATTATGTAGACCAAATTATTATATTTCCTTTGCAATATCTTCAAGGCTGACCTCTAAGTGAGATGGATCTGATCTTGTGACTTCTTGATGCCATTTGTGTTCAAACTTAGCTTCCAAAAGTAGACAAGCATTTGAAGATGATGAGAGAGGTTGATAACCATGCTTGAGATACTCAAACATGTCATCTCCTGAGAGAAAAAACACTTATTACTTGGTGAAATAACTCTTCTCATCCTATAATGGACCATATTCATGTCAATAATACCTTGAATAAAAGATTTCAAACAAATCTAAAGACTTGTTGTCATGAATTTGAAGTGCAATTGGAACTTCTTCATTGTTATCATAAGGCTATAAATTATCTTCAACTTCTTGTGCTAATTGGTAACCATTTTCTATCACTTCTTTAAGCTCTTATTCTCCATGATGGATTCTAATAATTATTTGATCAATGAGTTCATATAAAAAAACCTAAAACTTATACAATTGGAGTGTTTTCCTCTTGAATTTTACCTTCTACTCTAATCTGATCTTCAATCATGGCAAAAACCTCTTTGACCTCATTTTCTTATATATATTGTATGATTGGATCAATCCCTTCATTGACACTAATTGTGTCAATGATGATGTCCTCATTATGTTCAAGAAAAACTCTTTCATCTTATTCTACATTAGCTACAACTTAATCTTTTGCTTTGGAAATGATGGGTTCTTTCTTTAGGATAGGCACAATAGATCCTAAAAATATTCAATAAAATTAGAAATATCTAATGGTAGTACCATAGATACCTAATTTTTCTCTTGAGGTTGTTGAACTTGAACAACTTTCACCTCCTCTCTCTATTGTACTATCTTTTAAATTGCTTTCCATGAAGGAAAGGACTTTGGATTATGAGGAGAAATGAGTGGAATATGAATGATATTTTGTTTGCTCTTGTAATTAGCATCTTGAAACATTCTTGAATATTCTTCTTTCCCCATGGACTATTGTACCTGATTCTAAGTCATGAACTTGGTTTTAAAACTTATTAAACTATACTTGTGGTAGACATGAATGTGAAAGAAGGAATCTATTCTGGTGTTAACTTTACATCTACCATTGAATATTAGAGATGTTGATTTACAAGCTTGATTTTCTTGGATAGATTAACCTCAAAATCATAAAATAAATCACTAGAGATTTATTCCTAAAAAATTAAAGATGTAGTTTCCTGTATGATCTAATGTGCAACTTGAAAATTAGACTTCTCATAACAAACTTCTTCAACTTTCTAAGAGCTCTCTTGGATAGACTTTTAGGTAAAAAAAGATAGGAAAGGTTTGGTTTGACTCTTCAGGGTTGTGATAAACATTGGTTTGTTGATCATAAAGAGAAAAGGGTAGTTTTATGGGAACATACTACTACAAATGATGACCCTAGGGTTTCTCATAGACCACTAGCCTCTCTTCAATACTTACTATTATACCACCAATGTCTAAAATATTAGAACTAGATTTTGATTGACCTTGTCTTATGAAAGTTGAGCATACCTCTTTATCCCATTGGAAATTTTCTCTCATGCTCTAAATTTCATACTTGGAAATATCCTCATTATAGCTCTTTCTAGTGTCTATAATTATCATCTCTTTCTCATATCCAAATAGAGTTTTCTTAAAGCTTGAGATGGATTGATTTAGGTCTTAATTGGGATAATAATGAAGTTAATAATAATCATGAGAGTGGTTATAGGACTGGTATGAGCTTTCATACTATGTATAAGGCTTTGTATATTCATCATATGGCTGATATGGCTCATGATAAGACTGATATGATTCATGAGGATCATACTGGAATTGTTGGTAAGGAGAAGAATGACAAAATTCTTCTCTATAGGTTGTTATGTCCTAGAAAATCATTAATATAACTAAAATTATGAACAATAATGTACCTTTACCTTGAGATAAGGGCCATAGGAGTAATGGAAACTATCTTTGAAGATGAATGTACTAAAAACTTATACTCCAATAATTGAACTCCTATCGCACCAAGCATGCCATAATTGTTAGCTACCTAGATAGAACCCTAATTATAAATGCCTAAAAACATAATTATGGGTTCTTCACCATGCTGTATAAACACTATGAAAACATCTTTTTACTTGAAAAGTCAAAAATGCCTTTTTGGCCTATATGTTTATTTTCTTGAAAAATCCTACTTGATCATGGTTTGCACATATTTTGGAGTTTTGAAACTCTTTAAAGGTCTTATGATGATGTAAAAAAATTACTCCATGATTTTCAAACTCTCACCTATACTTAGAAACTTTTGTGGCTCTTCAAAATGTTGCCTACTCCAATGGTGACCTCAAATAGACATGTTGATGACTGGGACAAAATAGAGAGTAATTCCACTCATAAAATGGCCTTAAAACTTGTATTTATGATTATTCAACTCATTATTATGATATATACCAAATTTTGAGTCAAAATTCCATTTGTAGATGCCAGAATATGCAAATTTCCTTCAAAAATGTCCCTTTCACATGGACTATGACATACTTCCCTATATTTTCATAATGTTAGAGCTTATTTCATGGTTTTTATAGGTTTTGAAGATAAAATTAATCTTAAATTGTCTCAATATTCCTTTCAATATGCTTGAAACCATCTTCTACCCCTCTTTCTAGCATGCTTAGACCCTTTTAGCAAGGCATCCTTGACCTTACATAGTCAATTTCCTTACATCTAATGTAATATAATATTAATTTATGTTTCTTGATGTCTAAATGAATTTAAAAATTCTTTTAAGATATTATTAACTTGAAATTTCCTATACCATTCATAGATACTTGATTGGATAAGGTCATTGAGAGAAACTTCTTTGCTTATAACCTATGAGAGAGAAAGTAGACCTTGTTATAGGTGGAAATTAAAAGAAATAGAGGTGCTTGATGGGAAAATTACTAAAAATACTGATTTTTATTCAAACATAATTAAAAAATCTTGTATTATATCATAGTTAACCTTCTTGATTGTCTTTCTCACTCTTTTTGACTCCTCACATCAAGGTATTTAAGCCTCTATGTTGTGTTTCCATGAGGATTGTAGTTCTTGATCTTAGTATATGACTATATCCTTATTGCATAAAACCTACATTATCCCTCTTAGAAACTCATAATGTCATTTAAAACCTCATCTATCCTCTTGATGATATCAATTCTTCAAATATCAATTACTATCTCCTAGTCACAACCCTTTATTAACATTTGATTATGTTTCTATAGTTGTATAGATTGTAGCTAAGGGAGTGATTTATAAGGTCATGATTGAGATATTAAGTTTTTTTAGTCTTACCTTGACTCTTTTTTAATGATCTAACTCATCATTTCTCCCTATATACCTTAAAGAGGTTGTGAAACCCCTAGTCACTCAAACCAATACTCCACATCCACCTTGCTAACTTAGAAGTATGGTTGTAGGTATCTTTCTATCCCTTCTAAGTCTCTTTTAGATCTTTGATGAGGTTAGTGCTATTAGTATCATAGGGCCTCCAAACACCTCACATGTCTCTTTGATATTTAAAGAACCATCATCCCTATGATCATAGGGGCTTGTAGGTTAACTCTAGGGTTGTAGATTACCCTCTTTGGAACTTTGGCATACTTATTTATTCCTTTCTCTTAGTGATTGATGAATTATATGCCCCATATTTGATGGATTTAAAACACTATATTTAGGATTGTTTATATTCCTTGGAAGGTTTTTTTGATGACCAAACCCTTACTACTGTAGATATGTTCTGTATAGACCTATAGGGCATCATTTAAGATCCTTATTGATGGATAGAGCGTAAATTTCATACACAACTTCCATTATCTTTTTATGAATATAAAACCCTCACTTCAAAACCTTGATAAATATTTTCATTGGAGTACATTCACCTACCTATTTTTAGGATACCCTATATGACTATGAGTTACATTTGATGATGGTTGTAGGTTCATATCTTGAATTGGAAGTTATCCCTTTATTTATTTCAACCACTTAATAAGGTAAGTTTTTCCACTTAAGAACCATTTATTATCAATGTTATAGGTTTTAAAACCTCATTTTCTCCCTTTTAATCTCAAATACTCATCAACTATAGGTGGATACACCTACAAGCCTATAGGTGCCTTCAACACTACCTATAGGGTACTTTTCACTAAATTTTAGATGTAATTTAGGCTATGATACCTCTCTTTCATATCAATTGAATTTTATTTTCTTTGGAAAACTACTACCCAACCATCATTGTTGAAAAAAAAATTCTCCCTATATGTACTTGATTATACTTGACTTATGAAAAGTGATGTCCTATGTACAGACAATGGCAACTTGAAGGTGCTTTAGAAGTTTTGACCCTACCAAAATGTTTAATAATATATTTATCATAGTGATCTCTTTAACTAAATAACATATATTTAAGGTTTAAGTCATCTAGTCTCTCCATGAGTTGATACTTCACCCTTTTGACCCTATATTTATGGTGTTGGTTGGCTATAAATAGGGCACTATGGCTTTGTAGATAATCCTCCTTCACATTTAAGAGGATACTCATTGATTTTTAATTATTATGATAGTGATTTATTTTTGTGTATAGGCCTTCAGGTACCTCTCATGGTCTTTTCCTCTTTGTACCCTCATGACCAAAACTTGACTATTATATACTATTGTAAGCTCTCTTTTGATGGTTGTAGCTTGTATTATGTGCCTCCACTATCTTCAAAAGGTTATTTGAAACATGATGAATCCATAAAGATAAGGATTACATCATTACATTGATACTTAATTCCCCCTCCATAACATGAGATGAATCTCAAAAATATAGTAACTTTACCATACTACTATAGGGTACCTTGTATAGACTATGACAATATTTACTTGATGTATGTAGTCTTTTATCATGATCATGATGACCCTTGATAAAAAATTGACTTATTTAATATTATATATGGAATGGAGGTGTGGGTGATGGTGGAAAATATAAATATGTGGATGAAAGATGTTGAAAACACATGAATGGAGATAGAAAAGAGGTGAAAATAGAGTGGGAAAGATAGTATATGGTAGTGTTATGGTGAGGATGTGGATGAGGTGGAAAAAAAGTGTGAAGGATCATGGTAATACCACCTAAGGACTCATGTAAAGACCTAAAAATATTATGATAACACCACATGACTTTAGAGGCCATTGGAGAAGGGGAATGGGGTAAAATTCAAACCTAGTTTTTTGTAAAAACCTTAAAATTTGCAAAGAAACCTTAAAGAATTTTAAACTAAGCCTCTTTAGGCACTTTGAGAGCATGTAAATGGGATTATTGATATGAATATTAGATAACCTATGAGAAAAAAACAATTAGACATGAAAAATATGGAAGAAATTGATTCCATGGACCCAAAAAAGAAATCTTGAAAAATCACTCTCTCGTCAACCATACAACTTCTCTTTGCAAGCATGTTATACTACATATTTGAATGGCTATGTTTGTGAGAATTTTTGGACCCTCAAATTCATTAATAAAATATTAAAGAGTACATATAGAGATATATTAATTTCCCAAGATTCTAGAACAACTTAGTTTTCATTGAAACCCTACCCTGGTGAAGAGAAAATGAAGAAAATTGGTTGCCTTCTTGGTTGTAAGGTTGTGAAAATTAGCATGTCTTTAAATGGATGGTTCATGATCCTAGATAATCCAAATAAATAACCACTTAATCCATTAGGAATCCCTATGAATCTATTTTCTTCACCCTAAAATTTAAATCTTTACTCTCCTTTAGCAGACCATACCATCCTTAAACTTGCAAGCAGGTCACTATATGCAAACTAGGCAAGTGCATGGAGGGGAATGATTTTGGGCCTGTATGTCTTTGATTCACCATGAAATTATTTATTGAGCCTAATCATAACATGTTATTGATATCCCCTACCTTGGATGTATAGAATCCATATGAAATCCATACTATTACTTGCAAAATGAAGGAAAAAGTGTCTTTTTTGCCCTTTAATAGATAACTAATCCTTACACCACTTGAAATAGAATAACTTAGAAAAATTACATGATAATACATGAAAAATACAAACTTTTCATCATTTTTCCATTTTTAAATTTGAAAATTGGCACGTTTGGGGGTAATTTGGGTCTTTTTGGCTTAATAAGTATATTAAACACCTTTTAAAGTTATGAAACTTTAAACTAAGACCAAAATCATATATTTGAATATGATTAAATAAAAATTGGATATTTTAATGATATTTTGACTTCAATTTTTAAATTTTTTGCCAAAATTTTATTTTTAAGGTCAAAGCTTATCGATTTGACTAGTTGTAAAGGACTATTGACTAGTGTCTCAAAAAGTATCGTATTATGGGGTAGTAATTTGGCCTTGATAGGTCAAGTTACTAATAGATTATAACTTGGATATTAATACTATTGTTTTTTTGTTTTGTTTTACTAGCCATTATTATTGTTGTTGTTGGCTCTTATGTTATGGAAAGTGATTATGATATGTGCCAAGGTTATGATTGAATGTGAAAGCTCCATGATCCAATTTTATCTCTCCATTTTCCAACATATTCTCAATCAAATGTTTAATTTTCACACAAAATCAAAAATTATGTCCATTGTCCTTGTTATACTCATATAATTTATTTTTCTTGTACCAGTCTAGATAGTCAAGCCCTTAGGATAGTGTTTCAATATAGGCCAATTAATCATATTAGATGTGGTGATCTTGTGAAACACATATTTAATGGGTTCTCCAAGGTCACTAAAGAAGTGATGATTCATCATAGTTCTCCTTGGAAGGGGGTTTTTCAAAGGAAAAGTTTGTTACATTTATTATGTTGATCTAGGTTATTATGCTTGTTGTATTTACTGAAGAGGTTTTTGGTGAGGGGTAATTTGCATATGTAGTATGGGATGAGTAGATGATGTTTTCACCATTTAGACATGTCATGACTCAATTACTCCATTTCCTATAACATTTTTATTTTTATTTAACTATTTAGGTTTGTCATAGTTATTGGCTTAGGCTAGTTGTGATGCTTACGCTTGGACTTCATTTTAATTTTGGCCATTATTTTGGTTTTGGTTTTAGATTTTATTTAATGAGGTAAGTTTAATGATCCCTTTGTTAATAAGGGATATTTCAATCAACAAAAAAAAAAAATCAATGATTTCTTTAAAATTATGTACACATTGTGGCTCTAGATGATAAGATATCTCATTATGTAATTTTTTGGTAAACATAGTGTCAGTTGCTTGTCTAGTAGAATGTGGGTGAATTGGCTTGTAAGGGATATCCTTCACTAAAGATAGCTTTTGAATATTTCACTAGCCTTATATTTGGCTTACATTAAATAAACCAATAAAATCTCATGCTCAAGATTGTAGGAGAAGTGTTACAAAAACTTTTCTAAAAAATCATCAAAATAAAAAACTAAATTCTTTGGAAACTTTAGAAACCAATCTAATGCTTGTCTTGTTAGGCTCCTTGGAAACAATAATAAAAGGTATGTCACTATAATACACTAGTTGGTAGGTAATAAATAATTTTGTCAAATGGGCTTTGGGGTTATCTTTCCACTTGCATTTATCAAACTTTGATGGTTCATACCCTAGAAGAAATGGTATTTGAAAACACTCTATATTGAAAGGGTAAGAACATACATTGTCCAACTTTATTTTATTTGTCTATTTCCCAACTTGGATGGTGCAATTACATCCTTCATTTTTTGTAGTTCTTGGGATAGGAAACTAGTGGGAACTTTGGTCTAAGGTGGAATATAGGCTATCAAAAGTAGATTACTTTGATTAGGGTATAGTGGATGCATTTTTTGGAGAGTGTTAGTTTGGTTCACGAATGGACTAGGAATATGCATATGTGGATTAGGGTGAAATTATTGGAAATACATGCATTATTATGTGATATTCTAGTTAGGATTTGGTATATGGGCCTATCTTTGGGCAAATTACAATTAAGATGGAAAGATATGGTTGTTTTATGCCTATTGAGGTTGAATAAGGGCATGTTGTTGACTTGTTAAACCTTGTTGATTGAGGGAACTTATGAACCAAGACCCTATCATTGAACTTTTGGTACATTCTACATGAAAGGCAATTATTTCCCAATCAATACTTTTGGAACATTGAAACATTTAGGTTGGATGAATCCTTTTTGAGAAGTAGATGCATGTTGAAGGTTTAAGATTTATCACTAACCAATACTTGTACATTGTTGACTAGACATAATTTGGTTTTTCATTGGCATTTTGGTATGCAACTGAAGAGGTATGTTAATCACTAACTAGTGAGGTGGAACATTAGTTTCCCCCTATTAAGGTGAAAAGATGTTTTACCTTTTTTCCATGGGTACATTGGACTGTGCCTATTATTTTGGAATGATAGTCATCACCTATTGTGGTATATAAAAATTCATCACCTATTGTGGTATAGCAAAATTCATCACATTTTGTTGAAGTACGGCATTGGTCATTGCTTAATTATTTAATCCTTGGTGTTCGGTACTTGAAGTAAGTAGTTGAATATTAGAGGTAGTTGGTTGAGGTTAGGAGGTAAGATTTCCTACCCCTTGGGTTTGAGATCCACTCATGGTATTGACTAAAGGCACATTTTTTGTGGATTAGTTTTTTGTGCATTTACACCACTTTGGTTTGGATTAGACTATATTTTCATGTTGTCCACTATGTTTTTCTCACTATTCTATGTATAAGAAGAAGATACTTCCTCAATGGTAAGGGCATTAAATATGTCTTTAACTAAATTAATTTATGTGAATGGGTCTCTAACCTAATTTTATTAGCCTATCAATTCAATTAAGACCCTTGTTGAAGGATCTAACTCAATAAGAACACTTGACATGGTCATATTGTTAAAGTTACACACTAGGTTCAAATATGTCTAGTATGATGTCTGCATTTGTATGAAATTATCCTCTATGAATCCCTTTCTTGTGAAAAACATATGAGGGTCCTAATAAAACATCAACATAATAGTATGAGGATTTATAGAAGAGGCCTATTCAATGTTCTAATTGTAAATCATGCCATAAGGCCCTCTTACTAGACTTGGCAAGTTTTTATGGGTAAATTCTACTAGAAACTTAGCCCCTACCTCTACAGATTTGATTAATACTTCATCCTTGTTCTCAAGAAAGTGATGATCAAAAAATTAAGGGTCATATGTGGATGGCATTATAATGTTGTAAGGTTATTGTTGGACTTGTTCTTTAACCAAAAATATGCTAGCCAAGTATTGTACCATTTTTTTCCTAGTCCTGCTTCGAGTATGGAGTTGTGTTGACCAAATAATGAGCCAAAGGGTCTTGGCTTTTTTCCCCTATTTGAGTGTTATAAGTTGGATAAAGATCTGTCTCATAAATGACATTGTCTCTATAGGGGTCTTGAACAAAGTCTTCTTATGTGACCATAATTGTATATCCTAGTTTGTACATGACACCACTACATGTATAGTAAGACATGGTCAAATAAATGGTGAGTGTTTCACAATCAAGAGGAGATTACAATTTTTAAAACTCTGAAAAATAATGTCTAAAAAGACAAATGGTTTAAAGTCTATCTAACTTGGTCAAAGTGATGGAGATGTATCTCCAAAATGGTTTGTGATAAAACTTGGTATAAAATAATCTAACATCAAATTTATAATGTTAAATGTCTCACATAAATAAAGTCAACTAGTTGAACTAAAAAAAAAATCCAAACTCTAGGTTCAAATTACTCCAAATAGGTCTAATCTAGGAAACGAAATCTTTCTAAGTCATTTGGCCAAATGTAGTGTCAAAAGATAGGCTCAAACAAGGAAAGTGCTAGAACTCTTAGACAAATGTGGTGTCAAAATATAAACTTAAAACAAAGGGGTATTTAATTTAAAAAACTTGGAAAACTTTGGCATAGACTAGGCACTTGATTCTAGACATAAACTTGGTCAAATTGGCATGAGGTACAAAACAAAAGTCACTTGGGGGTAGACTATTTTCTCCCAAATAATGGTACAAAAAAATAGTTTTTTAATTTGGGTAAATAATTAACCTAAGTCAAACAACCCAAAAGATAAATATTAGTATCTAATCCCCTATTAAATAAGGCTTAAATAGAAATCAATCAATGTTTTAATCCAAACTTGTCAAGGTTAATCAAAAACTCAACTGAGGAAAACTAGGCTTTTTTACCAAGTAAGCTAGACAAAATTGAATGGCATAACGATACTAAACAAAGATCAGAAAGGCACACATGGTTCAAATGTGAAATTTAGACACAAGACAAGATGAGTTTATGAAACAATTTGAGCAATGTAATGATGTTATCACTCTCTAAAGGTATAAACAATGGTTTATTTCAAAGACTCTTAATGTATAAACTTGGCATGATTTGGGTAGTTTAACATTACTTATTTCAATTAAGTGATACTCATAACATTTTGACATAAAAATTTTAAGGTAAAATCATAGTATCAAATAGATAGCATAACACCTCCCCAAATAACTAAGTAATGTGGACACAAGACTCATTTTGATGTGGGAAGACAAACAAATATTTAGACTCAAAAGACCAAGTAAAGGAAAAAGAAAAAATACAACTAAGTAAATCATCCTAAGCCTTATAACTGACAAAGTTGGATAATGTTATTAAAATCCATCTATATGTGTGCTCTTAGGAATATTTTAATTATTAATCCAAAAATAAAAATGCATGAAGTGGTAGGGTTTTTACACCCCCCCCCTTCTCTCAAGACATTGTATGGTGACATGGACCTTTAGGATACTCGCCCTGCATAAAAAATACTCCATGGAAAGTGGGGTTGTCTAAAACTTAAATTTATGACTATCTAAATGGTCCCAATCATGGATAATGCTAGATATGCCTCATGTCAATTAAGTTTATACCTATTAATTTACTATATAAGGGTTTATTCCTTTTCGTAGTGGTTCCATCCATGTACTACTTAGTGGAATCCCCTAGTTAACCAAACCTGACTCAAGTTTTCATTATGAAAGAAGAAGTTAGTCATTATATATTCTATCTCATAATATGTGTACCCTAATTTATTTACGCCATCATGGAATAGGGTTGAAATATTTCCAAGAGATTAAACCTTGAGTCAATGCTTCCCTAAAGAACTCATGAAAAAGCTATGAATTACCCTTCACAAGACAAATTGCATGAAATAAATGACTAAGTGGAAAGATTTTAGATGTTTTCTTAGAACACCCAAACCATACAGGTTTTGGGGAGAACCTAGTCAACATTCTTTCCACACCCTAGACTAGGCATAAATTTCAAGTGAAATGCACTTTTGGTCACCGAAGTTCCCTATAGTGGATGGGGGGAGATCATAGAATCTAATCAACAAGCAAGCAAATAATAAATACTTTTAAGAATCTAAAATCTAAGTGAATGTAAATTTGATACACCAAATGAAATGTTTGATTAATTTCTTTGGCTGCTTGGCTTAAATTTTCAAAATTTTGAAATAATTTAAATAAAACATCTTTACACAAAGTATCTAGGTTCCTTTTAAGCACTTAAAATCAAATTTTCAAGATTTAGCAATTTGTTGTAGGCACCAAAATGAAGTGTTAAAATCATTTAAACTTTAAAAGTTGTGTTATAATGCTACCTTGGCCCTATAAGGGTTAGAGATTTTCCTTCTACTTTGAATCACTTTCAAGGATGAGAAAATAAGTTTTCAAAATAGAGCTCTTGGGTTTCCTATTTTTAAAACATAGAGATTGATATTGGCCACCTCTGACTGATGCCAATTACCTAGGAACTGATGCTAGTTGGTAATAACCAATATCAGTTGATAAAGACTGAGATTAGTTGCCTTTGAACCTAAAGGAAAAACAAACATGATTCAAAAATGTTAGTTATCTCAAAATATGATTAAAACTTCTCAAAACCTGTAACAAAGTGATTAAATGGAGAGTATAAAGGTCAATAAAACCAAGAAATAACCAGTAGGAATGCTAAAAAGATTCAAAATACAAGTTTTTAAACTATGTTTTTCCCTACACCTTAATTTATGGTAGTTACCCATAACTGAGCTTGGTTAGACAAAAATTATGATGGTTGGGTAGAACCAATGTTAGTTACACCTAAATGATGTTGGTCTCTATGTAGATGTGAGTTAACACAAAAAATAAAAATACAAAAAAAATAAATCTAAAACTCCAATTTTGAATATTTTCAAGCATTCATTTTAAAATTTACGAGTTGCATATTAGTCTCCTTGGTATTTGGGATGTGTTTGGGTCCCACTAGGTGTGCCATTTGTGATCATCATAATTTGACAATAAAGAGGAGGTTAGAATAAGTGTTAGTTTCATAAAATAAAATGAAATCAACATAATAATATGTTAACATATCTAAGATTAAATATTAGGGGGTCATAGTGAACAAAATACATATGAAATCTCAACTAAAAGTTAAAGAATGACAAATCCCTTACCTTCCTTGAGAGATCCAAGTGATTTATTTCTGGCTTACTCAGTTTGTGCTCAAAGAGTCTTTAGAAATGGATTTTTATTCGTTCCTTCTCTCCTTAGCACCATTGTGGCTTTATTTATGTGGCTTATGCTTGTGTCTTGATGGCTTGGCTCAATAATTTGACATTATAACATTATTTTTATGAGTCTTATGCAAAAACCTACATTATAAATCTACAATATCTAAGCTCCCAAATGAAGAGGCAAAGGCTTGTATTTGTAGGCTTAGGAACTAAACCCAACTCAAGGTGAGTTAGAGTGTATTTTAAACATGGAATGGGCTCAAACATAACTTAAGAGAGTTAATATTTTGAGACATTTTAAAAGTCTTGACAGCTCACAAAAGGTAATCATGAAAAGCTAGGATATTTCATATATTTGAATTTTATTTTTTAGATTTTAATTAATTGCATGTGGATAATTAAACTATCCATTTAATTTTATTAAACATGTTAATTAATTATAATTATCATTTTTAGCATTTTGAAGATTTGATTTTATGTGTTCACTTACCACACTTAATAGGTCTATAAGCCAAATTTCATATTATGATGTCGTATGATGATTAGGGATGAATCCATGAGAGGTTTTTATTTATTATGGTAGGATACCCCAATTGGGAATGCCTAAACATGATTTTGAGCTTTAATGAATTATACACAAGTAAATTTGGGGCATTCAATAATTCCAAGGTTTAATTTGTAATGGTTGGTAGGTATTTGTCTAAAGTCCAATTGAAGCCATTGGTGGCCAATTTTAGGTGTCTACAATAATTATTTAATTATTACCAAATTTTAATTAAATTTTTGTATCTATATGTATGGATATTTTTCTTTTACAATGGTCACATCCGTTGGTATTTCATTATAAATAGGGTTTTACCCCTATTGTGAAATCCTTTGAATATAAAATTATTTTTTCATATTCAACCTATAAAATCTTTGAAGGTTATCTGATAGAAGAAGTGAAAAGAGGAAGAATCTATTGTATTGGGTTTTGGTTTTTAAATAATTTTAATAATCATCATTGGTGGGTTTTTTTACCTCTTTGAGGTTATCCCAAGGTAAATACTTGTGTACTGTGTTCACTATTATCTATGTATGCTTTGCTTATTCATGTCACTCTAAAATCTACTTATGTGTATTTATTCATATACATATACATGAATTTAATCATGAGGGTTATAAGGATAAGAAAAATTAGAATGGGAATCCTATAAAGAATCCAAGAAGATCATTGAGAGGTAAAATCCATCCCATGAAGGTTGTGGATGACTCTGCTAGAGATGAATATGTGGAAGGTTTGAAGACTAAGGATGGTTCCAATGTCCTTGAAGTGGATAGAATGAAATAGGTTTTTAAGGGGTTAAAACTCTTGAAATCTTACCATGGTATAAATAAAAATAGCAACAAAGATATTGGGAAAGGAAAAACAAAGGTTGGTGAAGAATTTAAGGAATTGACTATTGCCTTCAAGTAACCAAAAATATTCAAAGAACTAATAGAGGAGCTTGATTTGCATAGAGCCTTCCTCAAATGGTTCTTTAAGGACCATATCATGCTCAAAGAAACCATAAAGAGACAATCATGGGATAATTATGGTCTATTAAATAATGAGGACTCCAAGGAGATGATAATCCAAATAAGAAGACTTGAAGAGAGTTAGAAGTTTGGAAGACAAGAAACTCTCCATCAAAAAGTATCTAGAAGATTTGGTGGGTTAAAATAATGTCACTTTCATAAATTGTGGTGTGTTTATCCAACTCATAAAAAATATGCATGATCTTGATGGCTCAAGCAAGAACACCAAAAAGGATAAAGGTATAACCAAGGAAAAAGGCTAGAATTTTTATTCTATAAATATGGATTACATGGAAAAATATTTGAATAAGATGTTGGCTACCAGGATGAGGCCCTTGGTGGTTAAAAATTTTAGTTTCTCATTATTTATTTCCATAATTTTACTATTTTTTTTCTTTGTTATTATTGTGAATAGGTTTTGAAATGGTTTTTTAGCAGCTATGATGTAGCGATTTTTTGGATTTTAGTTCTTATTTGTAATCTTCTTTATTTTTTATATTTTTTTTGACCTAGTCTACTATTCCTTTATTATATGGTATATTCCCTATCAAAATACTCCCATTTACTAATAATAATGAAAAGTGAAATATAGTGAATATATATAAAAAAATTTAAAGTACAAAGATTTCATAGATTCACTGAACTCCTTACCCTTAAAAGTGCATAACTAATAAGATCCATTTTAAAAATAATTAGTCACTAGGTAAGGTCCTAATTATGATCATATGAATCCAAGAAGATAGGTTATTATAGTTTTATTTCAAGAAATAATACTCAAATAAACACACTAACACTTACACTCCTAGCCTAGATACTAGAGAGAGCTTAGTAACAAAAACCAAATGAAAGCACAACAAAAACATAAAAGATAATAACTCTTTTACCTTTCTTGAGAGATATAAATGGTTTTTTGAGTGGATTTATTTGCTTATGCTTCAATCATTCTTTGTCAATGGAGGTTGTGTATATGCTTCTCTCCTTAGCACCAGATATGGATCCATCTCATAAACAACATCATCTCAGTAGGGGTATTGAACAAAGTCATTATATGCAACCACATTATCATAACCAAAATTGCACATGGCTCCACTATAAGTGTAATGATACATATCCAAGTCAATGATAAACATTTATCTAAAAGGAATGGTTTTATACAAAATTTGAAGAATAATGTCCAAAGGATAAATGGTCTGAACATTGTCTAACTTGGTCTAAGGATGGAGTTATATCTCCAAAATGGTCTGTGCTAAAACTTTGTATGAAATAGTCAAACGTCATATGTCTAACATTAAATATCTTAAACAAGAGGTCAATTAGATGAAATAAAATTGAAATGACAAACTCTAGGTACAAAGTGTTTAAAACAAGTCTAATCTAATAAAATAAAATTTTCTATCTCTTTTGTAGAATGCATAAAATCTAGGCTCAAAATAGGCATATGCTAGGTATTTTGGAAAAGTCACAAAAGCTAGACTTTAAAAAAAATAAGGTGTGAGATTTAATCTTAAAAAATTGAAACACTTTGGCATAAATTAGGCATTTAGATTTAAATATGAACTTGATCAATTAGTATAAGGCATGAAACTATAGGCATATAGAAGATAGGATATTTCTCCTATATCTAGGCACAAACAATAGATTTCTAATTAAATAAAGTATTAACCTAAGTTACACAACCCAAAAGATAAAGATTAATGTCTATGCCAAATTTACATAAGGCATAGGCAAAAATCAATCAATGTTTAGATTTGAACTTGTCAAGGCTAATTAAAAACTCAACTTAGTAAACTAAGATCTTTGAAAAAACAACAAGCTAAATAAAATTAAATGGCATAATAACACTGGGTATAGATCCAAAAGGCACACCTGTCTTTGATTTCAAAAAAAGCATTTAACACAAGGCAAACAAGTCTATGAAATAATTTGAGTAGCGTAATGACATTATCATGCTCTTAAGATGTGATCAATGGTTTTTTTGAAAACTCAAAGGCATTAGATTTGAAATGAATTGGGTATTGTAACAACACCCTTTTCAATCAAGTGACACACAAACAAGTTTGATAAAAGATTAAGGCAAATGTATGGTGTTAAATGGGTGGTGTAACACCTCCTCAAATAAAGGATTTATGTATAAATAATACTCATTTTGATGTGGTATAACAAAAAAAAATGATATTTTAGACTCAAAACCATGCAAGAAAGGATAAAAGTGACATAAAACACCTAAGTGCAATGCCCTAAATCTTAAAACTGACGAGATTTCATAATACTATCAAATTCCATCAATATAATTTTGCTTGAGAGGATTTTAATTATTAATCCAAAAATAAAAGTTCATAAAAAGTAGGCTTTTAATCCCCCTATTCTCTTAAGAGTTTGCACTACAACATAGAACTTTAGGATACTTGCCTTGCATCAATAGTATATTCATAAAAAGTGTTGTTGTTTTAATCTATTATTTTTTTTTACATTTCTAGATGGTCCTAAGTTTAGCTAACATAATATATGTTCACATCAATTATATCTACATCAATAAACCTATTATGAAAAGGTCTTCCCCTTTTCACAACCACTAAATCCATCAATTACTTAGTGTAGTGTGATGTCTGAGTTATCCCTATGGTCCAAGGTTGAGTACCACCAATGAATCTTGTTTTAACTACTCAAAACAAGCATCCCAATGAGTCACCCTCAATTTATATACCCCACCATGAAGTGGGGTTAAAATTATGCCTAGAGGTGAATCTTGGGTCAATGCTTACCTAAATAACCCATGAGAAGGCGATGAACTCCCAATCATAAGACAAAATGCATGAAAGTAAAAGAAAAGTGAAAATATTTTAGGGTCACATTTTTATCACCTAAACCATATGAATTTTAGGAGGACCTTAATGACATTATTTTGATGCTTTTAGACTAAAGTGATTGAGTTAAATAATAAGTACTTTTGATTACCTAATTTCCCTAAAGGGGATGGGGGAGAGCATACATGCATCAATCATTTTACTAAAATAAATAACTTTCAACAAGCAAGCATAAAATCAATAACTCTTAATATTATGTAACTAAGTGTGAAAGTTCATTTTATTGTACTAAAACAAGATGTATTGTGATATTTTGTCCCCTTAGCATTAGTTGAAAAACTTTCAAAAAAATTGAAAACATCGAAGGCATGAAAAGAACTAAATTCATTTTAAACACCAAAGATAAAGTGTTCAAGATTTAATCATGTTTAAACTTGGCTTTTTCCACCTTAGGACCTAAAATTTGTTAGAGGGTTTGCCTATTTAGAATCCTAAAATTAAATGAGAAAAAAACATTTTTGAATTTTCTCTCAAGTTTCTTATTTTCTTATCTTAGATATCAATGTTGATCCACACACTGATTGATGTTGGTTTGCAAAAATTGACATGGTCAGTTAATAGAGGGATTAATGCCAGTCGACAAAGATCGATGTCAGTACCTACAAAAACAAAAGAAAATAAAATATGGTTTTTCACAAAAAATATTTTTAGCTAAATGAGATTAAAATCAACAATAATCACAAGATCCTGTATTGAAATGGTCAGACAAACAATATCCAGGCTCTCAAACATAAAGTGAAAATTAGAAAATTTGAGAAAAAGCCTCATAAATCATGTTCTTAGAGTCCTCTATCCTTCACACAAGGATCGATGTTGGTATTATGTGGATTGAAATTAGTTATGGTAGGATTTATTTCAACTCTATCAAGATTGACATCGGTCTCTCTATAAACTATGTGTTTCTAAAAAAATATAATTATGTGAAAATAAAGTTAAAACTCAAATTTTGAAGAATCTTAGGAATTCACTAGCAAAATGAATAGTATCATATTAATCTCCTTGGTTGTATGGGATGCCTGAGGGTCTCATATGGGATGCTTGAGGGTCCCACTATATGTACCATTTGTGATCATAGGAATCCAATAAGGAAGGTTAATATAGTGTTAGTTCAAGAAACAAAACTCAAATAAACATACTAACACTCTCACTCCTAGCCTAGATACTATGGAGAGATTAGTAACAAAAGTAAAATGCAAGCACATCAAAAATAGAAAATACATCAACTCTTTTACCTTCCTTTGGATCTCCAAATGATTCTTTGATTGGCTTGCTTAGCTTGTACATCAATAAGTCTTTGGCAATGAAGCTTGTTGTCTCCTTCTCTCCTTGGCACCTTGGCTTGTGATTTCTTGGCTTAATAGTTTGGCATTATAACCTTACTTTCAAATATTTTATCTCTCCAAATTAGCATTATAACTTTGGATTATGAGAGATTATTGAATATATTTATACATAATAACTTTTCACCAAAATATCTTAAACACAAAATATCTTAAATAATAGGCATGACCTTATATTTATAGCCTTAGGAATTAACTCTCACCCAAGGTGAGTCAAGGTTTAGTTTAGGCTTGGAATGGGTTCAAACTAAACCTAGGTGATTTAAAACTAACTCTAATAGATTTAGTAGTTGTCAAGTAATTATGATTCACAATTACTAGGAATGGATCTCAAAATTAGATATTTTAGGATATTTTCAAAGATCTTGACAACTCATAAAGGTAATGATGAAAGACTAGGATATTTTGAGTTTTTTAATTTCCTTTTTTATATATTCATTAATTTTGAATGGATAATTCAAATAGGAATTTAATCCTATTTAATTTATTAATTGATTTAGATTATAATTTTATATCTTTTAAAATTTAATTTAAGTGTGAAAGTGCCCCACTTAATAGGTCCATAGGCCAAATTTCAAATTGTGATGCCATAATGTGATTAGGGATGAATAAGTGAGAGGTTATTATTTCATATGATAGAATACCCCAATTATGGATGTATCAACATGATTTTGAGCTTTGATGAATGATATTCAAGAAAATTAGGAATATTTAGTGATTCTTAGGCTTAATTTGTGATGGTTCATAATAATCGGTCTGAAGTCTAGTCAAAAGCCAGTGTTAGCCAATTTTAGGTGTCTACACTAACTAGTTAGGTCTAAACTTCTAACTTTTTCTATTTTTGTCAATTCAGCTATTGAGCCTAAGGTCAAATTCTCCACATATATATGTTATTCATGTATGTTTTTTTTGTATTATATTCACATGTAATCAACATAGGCAACATGGTTTTTTGCATCAATGATTCAATGTTCATCTAAATTTGCATTTATATATTCTTCATGATCAAGGAGACCTTAAAGAGAAACACAAAGTATAGGTATCTCTACCTCTAAGTGAAAATGGATTCAGATCCAAAAATAAGGGAATATAGGGTTATTCCCATGGGTTTTTAAATGCTCATCTTGTAGGCCCAAGGTGCCATAAAGATATGTAAGAGCCAATCTCATTTATAATTTTTTAAAAATTTAACCAAAATTAACTTTAAAGATTTATTAGTAGATTCAGCCAAGATGTTAACATGTGGGTAGTACAAGGAAATAGTGTGATGAGAGATGGAAAATTTCTTTCACACTTCACATACCTTAGGGTTCTTAACAAAGACCCATTATCAATGACAATAACCTATGAGACTCTAAACTGATAAATAATCTAATTTAAAAGGAATTTAGTAATGACTTATTGAGTGATCATCATAAGAGTCATATCCTTATATCACTTAGTAAAATACTTGATGACCATGATAATGAAATGGTGTTTATCTAAGGAAGTAGGAGAAATATTATCGATTAAATCAAGTTTGTAGGTGGAAAATGGCCATGGATTAATAATGGGTTGTAAATATTATGTATGAATATGAATTTTGTGATAAAATTATTGGAGTTTCTCACATTTCATATGTAGTCGATAACATCATACTGAAGGTTGGGCCAGAAGTATCCCATTATATGAATTTTGTGGGTAGTTGCATGACCACCAAAATACCCACTACAAATGTCATTATGCCAATGGAAGAGGGCCTTATCTAATTTCTCTTAGTAAACACACCTTAGTAACATTTTTTCAAAGGCCTTACAATACATAATTGTGTCTAAGATATATACTTGGATGCAATGATGTTGAGGCATTGCCTCTGTTGTGAATTGATAACTTTAAGATAAGTGTGGTCTATTATATAGTTAGTGATCTATGTGTACCAAGGAGAGGAATTAATAATGAATTTATCTATGTAATATATCAAATCATTAGTGAAATCAATATCAACAAGATCACCAACCTTAAGTGGTGAGTCTACCAACTAATCAACAATGACTTATCCTTTGATGGACTTTTAGTTGACATATGTAATTTCAAATTCACTTGATAGAATGATAAAGTGTCCAACCTTTCTAATAGGGATGATTGGGTCAATAAATTTTGTAAGGCTTAATTCTTCACTATGACACCAATTTCTTGATAATAATACAAATTTGTAGTCATTTAGTTATAAAAACAATAGCCAATCACTCTTTCTCTACCTGAGTGTAATGTGTTTCATAATAAATGAGAGTATAGCTAATAAAATATATGGCACACTCCTTTCCATCATCATCTCCCTAGGCTAACATGAAGGTGAGAGACACCTATATTTCCCTTATATAAAATATGATCATCTTGTCATATTTGGGTGCCATGAGTATCTGAGGAGACATAAAGAAGTGATATACTACTTCAAATGCATCCTAACAATTACTCATCCAAATCAAGCCACTTGATTTCTTAAGTAAATTATTAATTATATAAACTCCATAGGTGAGACCTAGTATGAATCATCAAATGGCCCCCAACTTCCCTATGAATGATCTAATCCCTAACTCATTGGTAGGGGCAGAATGCCTATATTTGTGAAATTTTGACTAGATCAATATTAATCTACTATATAGGGAGATAATATAGCTATGTAATTTTCTAATTGTCACTCCAAACACACACGTCTTAAGATTCAGAGTAAGACCATGATTTAAGAATGTTAATATGATGCGTAATACTTATATATGGTTAATCCTTTGCTTTACTTTCCCTAGAATATCATCTACATATGCATCCATTATCTTATCAATAAGATCATTTCAAATATGGGTCATGACCCTTTGATATGTTTCCCCAATGTTATTAATTTCAAAAGGCATGAATACATAATATAATGTCCCCCATGGTATAGTGATATAGGTTTTCATTTGATCTTCATCAGAGATGTGGCTTTGGTTATACCCATAGAATCCATATACGAGGGATAACAACTCATAATCCATCGTATTTTTTACTATAGCATAAATAGATGGAAAAGGAAAATCATCCTTAGGACATACATTGTTAATATCATTAAACTCATTACATATCCTGCTTTTACCATTACTCTTGAGAATGGGGATAATATTGGGCATCCACTTAAGGTAATCCACATGTTTTATAAACCCCACCTTGAGGATATTAATGACCTCTTCTTTCACATTAATGTCACTTTTAGTTTGATTGGCTTGAGATTTTGTTTTACAAGATTTGTGTTAGGCATAATGACTATATTATTGACAAATACCTCATGTTTGATACCTACCATGTCCATCTAGAACTTGGTGAGTATTATTTTGACATCTACTTCTTGTAATGAAAGTAAAGATCCAAGCTTGAGGATTTTGGGATTTCTTCAGTCCTTATATTTATATTAATGGTATCTTCAATGAGATAAGCATTCCCCTCTTCAAATTCATCAAGAACTAGTGGGAGGTAAACCTCTTTACCTTTTGTGTTAAAAACATAAATCTCCTCATTAGAAGATACATAATCCTCAATCTTGTAGTAAGAATCATAATAATTAATCACAAGGGTAGATGTAAGATAATAATTAAGAAAAAATTCTATCTTGTGGTGGAAATATAGGAGTTCATCATAATCATGAAGGAACTTTAAAATGGAATCATCATTTTCATCTAGGTTGAGGACTAACAAGCTAGTGTTCATCCTTATACAAACAAGGGCTTGGTCATTAGGCACTTTCTACATGATGGTTATGTTACAATAGACACTATGAAATATAAATTAGGTATCATTGGGTGAGGTCTAAAATTAGAAGAAGTAGTAGTCATATAATCATAAAGCTAGTTTTTTCCCTAGGTATGACCTCTATAGAAATAAAGTTAAAATATTTGGTGAATTATCACACAGTGGCCTTACAAAGATGAAGTGTTCAACTTAAGTTTGATATATTTATAAAACTTTATTGGTTAATGTGAATCACCTTGTATTTTTTATTTTTAAATACATAATCATTGAGTGATGATCATCCTAAGCAACAAAACTTCATATTAATCCACATTATTGGTGCACTCAAAGTCAAGTGATCCTTCATTCTAGTGAGATCAAGATAACTATACTCCCATGCCAAAATGACATTTCCCCCATCATAATGAAGGGTACACTTGTCATGTGTGAAGTAATAATCAACATTTTAGCTAAGGATAGATTCCTAATCCTACCATATCTTAACCATTTTGATGATGATTATATTAGCTAACCCTTCTTGGGATCATTGTCTTGATATTCAAAGAGATGGTAAGTTCCTACTCCATATGGATTAAAAATAAGCACAAGCAATGTGTATTTTTCTAGTATATCAATAATCTCATATGTATACATAGTCAAGATAGTTGGTGTTATTTTAATATTCTTAGCACTTTTCTTATCTATTCTTGCAACCTCATTTTCTTTAGGCTTGTCTTTTAGTAGGGTTTTAAAAAAAATTATGTTTTTATTCAAAATAACGTCATTGGGTTTAGTAGTATCCTTTACCTCAACCAAATATGGTAGTTGATGTGTAACCTTGGTTTTTTATGGATGGATTATTGAATAATGTAAAAGGGTTTGAGATATCCTTGTGCTACAAAAACAATCCTGATATGAAGGAACCTTATTTTTTGGAAAATGGTTGAAGGGATGGCCTTCATCATGTGGATCTATGGTATTCTCAAGATCATATTATAATTAGTGTATTTTTTATGACATAATTATTTCAACACTATCTTAGGACCCAAAGTAATGAGAAGAATGATAATTATTATGGATGTTGATTTGACACTATTGTTGCCTTGGAGAGTATTTAACATTATTTAACAATTGGTTTCTTTATAGCTAAGATTATAGAGGAAAAAGAAGATGACTATGTTCATTATTTCCTTATCATCAACCATGGCTCTCTTAATGCAATTATGATTGATCTATACTTGAAAAAATAATATTGGATCTCTCTCCTAGACATCTCATAATTTGGAGGGAGACTTACAATATTGAACAAATATCCATCATCCCTCAAATTCTACCCAAGTGGAAACATGTCAAGATCAAAGTGGTTGATCTAGGCTTAAGATAAGGGAGTAATGATAGATAAATTTCCTAATCCTAGGGAATCAATCAATTCCAAAT
The DNA here is from genome assembly GCA_037957365.1 of Torreya grandis. Taxonomy (NCBI): domain Eukaryota; kingdom Viridiplantae; phylum Streptophyta; class Pinopsida; order Cupressales; family Taxaceae; genus Torreya; species Torreya grandis. The sequence continues at coordinate 2,206,196 of JARHVA010002781.1, forward strand.
GGTGGGTGATTAATTTCTTAAGTAAATCAAGGAATGAAATGTTGAGGAAAATATTTGTAAGGTCAACAACCAAATCCTATTTTCCCATAGTTCTAGGAGTAACATCACCCTCTAAGATGTTGTAAGGGTGTGAGCTATGGGCTTACCTTATATAAGTGATAATTTTCACTTATTAATCTTTATCTAACTCCACCACTCTAATCATTATTTCCTTCCCTTGTGTATACAATCATAAATGTATCATGTCTATGAATTAATCCTAGATTAGATAAGATAGATCCTACCTAGACTTTTGATTGGGGATACACTTGTTAAGAAAGAGCATGACCAATATAGGGATCTATTAGACTTGATTAGGGGATCAATTGTATCACTTGTCACAACATATCATGCTATGAAGGGTTCTAAATCCTATATTCTAACATAATCACACAACAACCCTAATGGATTCCTATGGTTTAAAACAATCACTCTATTCTAATAACAAGAAATTAAAATCTAATATAGTGCACACCAAAGCTTATGGCATAAAGTGGGGGTTAAAAACAATAAAATAAATATTTATATGGAACTTAAATTAAATTAAGTATGAGTAACACCCTAATACATAAAATATGAAATATAGTATTATTCAAGCCAACACTTATGCTACTTCTACTAAAAGAGAGGAGAACAAAGTTAGAATATACTTACCTAAATGTGAACCCATCGAGACTAAATATATCCCTTAGAAAAAGGGGATTTGAAAGAGGTTGTTTTGGTTTGTAAGGATCACTAAGAAAGGCCAAATCATCCAATACTTATCTACAAGACTATATTCTCTAAATAAAAAATATAAACTAAGTCTCTTTAAGTAGAATGGTGGAAGAGCAAATTGTGAAGAAGCACGAGTGAATAATAACTCTTGATTTCACATATGAATAATGAAAAAAATTATATTATATGTGTGTGTGTGTGTGTGTGTGTGTGTGTGTGTGTGTGGATCTTACCCTAAGGCCTTTTAGGAATATAAATTATACAGGTTCAACCCAGTCGACTCAATGTGTTCTCATGGATAATTTACCAAGTCTAAGTTAGGTCAACCAAAGGGATAACAAGCTTAAAAAGTAAAGAATACCCCTAAACTGTATTGGGTTGACCCAGTACAACCAATAGTCAAAAAGGAATTTAAGGCAATAAAAGGTGGAATGGAAAGAGGAAAAGATTAGAGAAATACTCAAGGGAGGATAAATAGCTTAGGTAATAGTTTTTGGATCTGGTTGGATTGGTAATAATGTGTCAAAAAGGGGCAACAATCTTATGAAGCACCAAAGGCTACCCACCCCTTTTCTAGTACATCCCTTAGGGTGTACACTTAGAGATATTAAGTCTTGATGGGTTCTTGAAAGATGTAAAACATCATTAATTAATAAAATTTTGAAAATATTATGTGTATACATATGCCCCACTTGAAGTTCATCACATGTCACTAAGGTGTAATAGGGGATGGTGATTCAAGAAAGAACATAAGGACACACAATTTTGATGTTAAAAAAAGTTATAGTATTTTAAAAAGCATAAAATAACTGAAAGTAAATGACAAAAAAGAGAAACTAATCTAGAAAAGTAAATGACTAAAAAGTAAATACGATGCATACCTTGACTTACCTTTTATCATAGGATGGTTGTCTACTATGTTGTTAGTTTTGATTATGAAAGGTATAGAGAGCACTTTTGACAAACCCAAGAATACAAAATTAAATACCAAAAACAAATGCAAGAAAATCCAAGATAGTTGGTGCTATGAAGATGGGATGTACTTGGAAAATTTGTCAAGATGGGGTGATAGATGATATGTTAGACCAAATGACCAATTTAAATAACAAGATTAAATTGGGTAATCAAAAATTCAAGGCTAATAAAGATTAAAAAAACTTAGACAAGCTATCCTTAAGTAAGAAATGCAAACTCACCAAATCAAACCAAGGATACATGTCAAACAAGATGGTAAAACAAAATGAAAAAAAATCAATGGTAAAAAGACAAAAATGAAATGGTAAAACAACATTGATGAGTGAGTAGTAACAATCCACATCTCACTCAATAATGGAAAAATATGCATAAAAGGGAAAAAAACATTGATGAGTGAGAAGTAACAAGCCAACCTCATTCAATAATGGAAAAAGGGTAAGAACTTAGGTGTCTATAATAGTAGGATAACAAAATCATGATAAATGGTAAAAGGAAAGTAAAGTAATTTTAGTAAATGTAAAAGAAATAAGAAAAACCATAGTTGCTCAAACATGTTTTTTCACTCTAAGGATAGTTAAAACTAAAACAAAGTAGTGTTAGCATGCTTTTAAGAGATGAAGGATAAGGAATTAAAGAAGAAGAAGGGAAAACAAATTTGGAATCAAAATTTATCTATCAAGGGGGAAATGAAATGGGTGAAGGGGAGAATGAAGGAAAAACCAAGGTAGATAAAATCTTTATCAAAGTCAAGACACTAAAATTAGGTTTGGTTAAACAAGAAGACTTTTGACCTTAAGGACTCTCAAAAACCTGTCTTGGCCACACAAGTCTTGGATTAACAAATGGAGTATATAGATCATTCCATGAAGGCTATATGCATGAAAAGTAAAATGGACCTACCTCCCCATGACATGTTCCTTATTCTTCAAGACCACTTATAGAGAAATCGATCTACTATAAAGATTGTGTACTTGTGTGAGAAAGTAAGTAGCACCATCAAGTTTTTTATTAAATCCCCTATTCCAAACTACTAGCCTACTACACCCCAAACGACTTTATCTATATGTGAAGCTGAATATGGAGCTTGAGCTTTTATTGGAGATAGGAGATGCACTTGAAATGTCTTTTAGTGTGAATATGACTTTTGAAATTTGTATGTTTCCTTTTAGATATCATTTCATTTTGTTTAAATGATTTGTATTTTAACTTTCTTGATGTATTTTTATATTCCTCCTCCATATAGATTTAGAAGACTAAACATGGGTGTTAAATATGAATTTCATTTGAAAACTTGGGACAAGGTTGCTAAGAGATAAACTTCAAAGAGAATTGGGTCTAAGAGTCTCATAAATATAGGTGAAATAAAAGTGCTATCTTGACTTTGACCTTGTTTTATCCAATGTAGAGATGAAAGGAAGGGGAAATCAAGAGAATGACACATGGAGCAATTTGAATTGCTTCAAATTGAAAAAAATGTGACAAAGGAAAAAGAGGGATACAAAGATAGTAAATTGTGATTCCCTATCATAAGAAAGAGGTAAATTGAGGAAAACATGCTAACATATATTTTTGTGTAGATTTCATCTATCAAAAGAAATAAAAGCTAAAGTTGAGAACACGGATCAAGAACATGAAAAGATTATGATTTTATGAGGATGGTTGGGTACAATCCATGATCTTACAAATAAACTCATAAAAGAGAGACTCATGAGGGTGCTGACAAGCAAGAGAGAAGTAAGGTGAGAGAGCCTTCTTACAAAGTAACTCATAGAAGAAAAACCCAAAGGATGCCAAAATTACATTGGTAATTAGCAACAAGAGAAAGAAAATAGATAAAATATGGTGGTTTTGTGTGGAATGTTAGGTCCTATCTAGGATCTTACAAAGCAAATCACAAAATAAAAACCTAATGGGTAGGAAAAATAAGAGAAAATGCAAGAAGATAATGAATATTATGGTACATCAAGAAACCAAAACACCAAAAAGGAGGACTAGAAGTTTTTGAAATGAATGAAACTAATATATAGGGAGAAACCCATCCTTAAGTAACCTACAAAAACTATTAGATAGATATAGATAGAAAACATGATAAGAAAATGTTTAGGCAAAGTATTTGTTAAGGAATTGAGCATTGATTTTTTTAACATGGCCTTCAGTGGTTTGAAGATGGTAAGTGCTTGGACTAAGAATGTCTTTAAATAAATATGAGCCCCACCATTTTAAGCATATTTACCTTATTTATCATGGGTTTAATCTAGTTTAAGGACAAGATCACCAACATTAAAAGTGTGGACTTTGACACGTTTGTTATGTTGTCAGGTGATGCAAGCTTTGTATTGGTGGTTATGTTACAAGGTGGAAAGATGACATTCATTAATAAGATCAAGGGAATGAAGGTGAGATTCATGTAATTATTCATTAGGAATAATTCCATGAAGAGATATATGAAGAGAGGTAAGCTCAACTTTTAAAAGAATAACTGACTTAAAACCATAGACTAGAGAAAATGGAGTTTCCCCAGCAGTAGTGTGTATGCTAGTTTGATAGGCCCAAAGTTTAGGGTAAAGATGAATATGCCAATCGATATGAGTTTCATTAATTATCTTTTGTAGAATTTTTTTGATAATTTTATTACTGGCCTCAACTTGACCATTGCATTGTAAATGATATAGCATGGAAAACTTATGATTGATTTTGAATTTTTTATAAAGTTGTTTAACATGTTTGTTTTTGAAATTACCATAATTATTATAAATGATGGTATGTGGAACTCCAAAGTGGTAAATTATTTGGTTAATAATAAATTTAAAAATGGTAGGGCTAGTGATGTTAACAAGGGCCATGGCTTCTACCCACTTGGAAAAATATTCAATAGCAGTGATGATAAAAACATGCCCATCTTAGGAGAAAGGAATTTTACCAGTGAGATTGAATCCCCAAGTGGAAAATTTCCATGGAGACTTCATAATTTTAAGCTCAAAAGGATATGAATGGATAAGATCATCATGAAGCTAACAAGAAGAGCATTTTTTAGCATATTCAAGTGCATCCTTTTCATGAGTAGGCCAAAAATAACCCATACATATGCATTTACTTGTTGTCGCATGTCCTTTAAAGTGACCATCAAAAATTTCCCCATGTTATTTTTTAAGAGGAGGAGGGACCTCATCTTGCATAACACAATAAAGTAAGGTACCTTCAATGATGTGATAGTAAAGGATGTTGTGTTGAAATACATACTTGAAAGCTTTTTTACAAATGCATGTCTTTTCACAAGAGTCTAAATTAGGAGGATAAGTTTTGTGTTTTAATAATTGAATGATGTCTTTATACCAAGGGTTTTTTATAATGGTAATATCCTAAATATGATAGATAAGATAATTTGATGGTTTAGTTGAAGATGGAGATTTTCTTATTTGTATAAGAAAATAAGGATTGGAAATAACTTGATCTAGATGAAATAGAGAAGCTAAAAAGGCAAGAGAATTAGTAACGGAATTTTTATCTCTAAGAATAGGCTCAATAGTGAAAGAGATAAAATCCTTAGTGAGATTGGTTACAATTTGATGATAGGTAATAAGGTTCTCAATTTTACATTGATAGTCACCATTAACTTGATGGAAAATGAGTTGAGATTCACCTAAAGCATGAAGGTATTGTATGTTTAAATCAAGAGTAACTCTCATGCTCTGATAAGAGCTTCATATTTGGCCATAGTTTTGGTGACATCAAAAGTAAAGAAAAAATCTAAAGGAATGATCTTACCAATACGACTAGTGAGAATGTAACCTGCCCTAGCTTCTTGAAGGCATTTAGCACCACCAGAGTGAAGCGTCCAAGTATCCTCATGCAAGTCAACATTGATCTCAAGGAGATCCTTCATGACTACCTTTAGTTTAGTAGTACTAGAGGGAGTGGAAGATACATCAATATTATTGGCTTCAAGATCAGTGATAAATCTATGAAAGTAATCTTTAAGAGAGATAGCTTGATTAAGACCTTCAATATAAAGGATATTATCATCTAGAAGGTCATCTTGAAAGGAAGAAGTGGCTAGAATGGGAGATGCATCAATTTTGTTAGCTATGACTTGTCCTTTAACATCTTTTTGAGTGATGATGTGAAGGTTAAATTCCATAAGGAGGACCATTCATTTGCCAATTTGATCTCTTAGAGGAAAGACTTTAGAGAAAAAATGATGAAGGGGATCAAAATGAACAATGACAAGTAGTTTGGTAAAGCATATAATGATGAATATTTTCAGCCATAAAATAGATGGAGAGGCAATCGTGCTCAATTTTGGTATAACATGTTTCATAGTCAATGAGGCCTCAGCTAATATAGTAGATAACATACTCTCTTCCCATTTCATCTTGTTTGGAAAGCATTTACCCAATTGAAATAGGTGTGGAAGAAGTATAAATAATCAAATGTTTATCATTGGAAGGAGGAAAAAGTGTAGGTGTATGAAGCAAAGACTCTTTTATGTTATCAAAGGCTTTTTGACATGGGTCCATTCTAAAGTAGTACTTTACTTGAGGAGGGAATTGATGAAGTGAATTTGATATGCCATTTTAGAGATGAATCATCTAATTTCCCCAAAATTACCTAAATAAGTATGAATGTTAGAAATATAATGAGGAATAGGCATGTTGATGATAGTACTAATTTTGGCAAGATCAACATCAATGCCATGGAGAGAGACTAAGAATCCTAAAAATTTTCTAGATGTGACTCCAAAGACATATTTGTAAGGATTAAGTCTAAATTTATATTTAAGGATATGGTCAAAGATGATAGCAATATCAAAAAGGTGGTTCTTACAATGTTTGGATTTAATAATAAGATCATCCACATAAGTTTTAACAATTTTGTGAATGAGATCATGAAAGATGTGAGTCATTGCATGTTGGTAGGTGGATCCAGTATTTTTGAGACTGAAGGACATTTTGACATAGCAATAGGTGCCCCATTAAATGGTGAAATTAGTCCTATATTGGTCTTCAAGAGTGATATGGATTTGATTATATCCTGAGAAACCATTCATAAAAGATAACATTTTGTAACCAGTCATGAAATTGATGATGGCATATATTGAAGGTAAGGGGAAGTTGTCCTTGGGATAAGTAAGATTAAGATTGAAAAAATCAATAAAAATGAAAATAACCATAGTGAATTTCTTCCAAATGGTAACAATGTTAGACACTCATTCAAAATAATCCATAGGTTTGATAAAGTTAGCATCGAGTAATTTGATGATTTCCTTATGACATAAGGTTGAAACATTAGGCATAAATTTTATTTGATTTTGATGCATAGGTTTTTCATCTAGATAAGTAATGATGTTATGTACCACAATGATAGGGTCAATATCAGGCATGTCCTCATAGGACCAAGAGAAAGCTTCACAATATTTTTTAAAGAATAAGCTAAACTTATCATATTCCATAGGTGAAAGTTCTTGAGAAACAATACTCAGTCAAGGAAAAGATGGGGTACCATATTCGATGTGAGTGGTTTATTCAATAATCATGGTGTTACCATATTTAAATTGCTATGGTACATTAGGCAAGGCTAAAATTGGATTTGTTTTAGGATCAATGCTAGTGATGAAGTTGTTTGAATCAAGGAGTTTTATTTTTGAAATTTCTGACCTTATGATGTTGCTGAGGAAGTTGAGGTTATTAGCAATGAAGTAACTCAATAATATCTTAATCACTAGGCCAGGTAGTAAAAGGACCATAATATTTGACATCTACTTCAAGATATAAAATTTTATTGCCATGGTTATCATATTCAGAATAAATCTGATGGACATTGGTTGCCTTGGCATCAAGCATAATGTTAGGAGTAAAAGAAGTAGATATAATAGAAGAGATGGGAGTATTAATGGATTTAGTGATGGGAGAAGGATTGGATGTAATGACTAGATCCAAACGTGTAAGAACTTCTAGAGGTTTGAAAGGTATAATTCATTTTACCACCTAAGGAGTATCAATAAGAGGAGGATTGATGGCAGGCACATGACCCTCAAGATCTAAAGTATGATCTACAGAAATGGTATGTATATCCCAATTAAAATCATATATTTGGGATAAATTTTTTTGGTAATACTGGACATCCAAATATTTAGATTGAGCTTGGGCCATGATATAGTTATCATCATATGTTGGAGAAATATTACAAGATTGAGAATTAAGGGGAGTTTCATAAGGTAAAATCCCAATATTATTGAATGTATAAAGAGACATGATGAGAATATCTTGAAATTATTTAGCCACTCCAAAATAATTACAAGTGAATGCATATTCTTATAAAGAAGGCTCATAAAAATTACATGGAGGGGAAAATTTGGTAATCTCATCAATAAAAGGAACAATGTGGTCTCTCGGTAATAGAGAATGAAGAATCCATTACAAGATATATGGAGTCAACCTAGTAGTATTGTAAGTGTGTTGTAATTCATTGGGCTCATCATCATCAGAATCTATAAGAGTAATTTGTAGATTGGGACTCATGTTGACAAACTTGGGTAAAGGAGCATTGTTAATCTTAGGATTTATAGCAATATGATATTGAGGTTTAGGATTAGGAATCTAGATACTCCATGGATTGGAATAATCTTCATGTTTGTACCATTTTCCATTATGCAATAATTTAATACATTGACTACGAGAAGAAATAATAGCTCATATTTGATGGGTCTATGAATGGCCAAGAAGGATATTGTAAGATAAAGGGAGATCAAAGACCATAAGCTTATCTTGAATAGTCTTAGGTCCTATGTTTAATAGAAGTTAGATGCAACCAAGTGGTTTTTCATTAGTTTTGTTAAAACCATGACAAGGGAGATGGGTTCACTTAAGATTACCTTTGTTATAACCAAGTTTTTGTATAAGCCACAAAGATGTCACATTAATACCAAAGCCTTCATCAACTAAGAATTTTTGGATAAGAGTGGTATTAATGGATATTTAAATCAATATTGGTAGATCATCGACATGAAAAATAATTTCATCATTAATCATGTCCTCTTCAAGGAATTAAATAGAAAGTTTAGAAGTGGGACACGAGGTGTCAATGGTATTGGCATTAGTAGGTTGAGAATCAATATAAGGTGGTTCTTCATCTATGCAGGATAGATCTTCAATTTCTTGAAGTTGTTGCATAAGAAATTTATGATGATAGGGTGAAGTGTGAAGCAACTCCATAAGAGGAATCTTACAAGGAATAGAATTGAGTTCTTCAAGAAATTTCTAATGAGATTTAGAAGAACGAGCATGATTTTTAGAAGGTAAATTAGTTTTGGATGGTATAGATTTGGTTAGAGGATCGGAAGGAGGAAGTTGTTTCTCGAGTGTTTTTGAGTCAATATTGGTGGTGGTAGTATCTTGAAGAAGTTAATCTTCTAAAGATGGCTTTTTAAGCTTGGTAATGGGATCTTTGTGAGATATTTTATGATAATAATTGGCCTTGGTAGTGTTGACATATTGAGATTTTTTATATTATTAATCATAATCAGAATTAATATCACAAACATCCTTAACATTTTCTTGATTATTAGAAGAATATTTTTTGTTATTGAAGGTAGAAGTTTTGAAAGTTTGTCCCTTTTGAAAATCGGTAGTGTATTCTTGATGATGAATTTTGATCATAGCTTCATGATTGAATGAATCACCAAGCATGTAGGAAATATCAAATTTATTTATCCCTCTACAAGATTCATGAGAATTCTCAATGTTAGCATGGAGACATCAAAATAGATTAGGGTCATACCACTTAGGAGGAGCATTGGGATATATGAAGGGTTTTAAGGGTGGTAAAAATTATTTCATTTGCTAAACCAAAAGAGGTGTATGGGAAGGTTAAAGAATATCAATCTTGGTAACTCCTTATTTGGTTCATGTAGCATTACTAGTGATAGCATTAGATGTTTGAAAATATCCTTTAAGAATTTTAATATTAGGTTTGAATTGCTTCATAAGAAAATATTGACACTTTTCTTGATCAAGAGATTCATGAAGTGTTTGGGGAGCAAAGTTTAAAACCTTATATTGGAGAGTAGGTGTTAAATCCATGATAAAGAGTTTGAATAAGTTATCATCATTCATGTTGTGATCAGATTTATGAGCTAAAGATTTCCATCTTTTGATAAATTCATGAATTCATTCAATTGGATATTGATTGGAATTGATAAAGTGGCTAAGATAGTTTTATATAAGATCATTGTGTTGGAACTCTTTAACCAAAGGATTAACCAAATTTTCAAGTTACCAAATATAATGTTGGGGTAGTTGATTATACCATTATAATACATCACCAGTGAAGGTTTTGACTAAATGTTTAGTAGTGGAAAATGTATAAGTTTGGATCCACTCTTTGTAAAGGTTACCAAAGGCTTTAAAAATGAGTTAGGGTCCTTAGTCCCATCATATTTGAGTTGGAGATATGTTACCATATCAATGGAAATAATGAAGGGGGATAAAGGCCCACTTTGAAGGGTTTAAATCATCTTGTTATTCATTATGGGTTGAGGAATAACATTACTTGAGGCATACCTAAGAGGTGAAGGAATATAATTAGGATTATCTTGAGTATGAATGGTTGGAGGTTGATTAGTCACATTGATTAAGTGTTGTTGAAGTTGCATCATTTGGTTGGTATTAGAATTTTTTATAATGTTCATTTGTTGAATAACTTGGGCTAAAATTTGGGTTGTATCAGGAGGTGGGTTGGTGTTTTTAGGAGAACTCCCCATATTAGTATTAGGGAGAGGATTTATAGAAGAAGGATTAGTGGGATTGTTAAGTAAACTAGTATCAATCAATCCCACATTAGTTTGAAAATTTTGAGAATTTTCTTGATAAGTATAAAAAGGATCATATCCATTAGCTTCATCTTGAGGTGTTATTTGCACCATATTTTAGTTCATAGATGAAGGAGGATAATATGTACCCCAAGAGTGATGGTGCTCTTGGAAGGAAAAGAGAGGAAGAAATGAACATCCCATATAGTACTTAAATGGATTTAAGCTATCTAATAAGATTCTGATAGGAAATTTTATTTTGACTAAAAAGAGATGAACATAATGCAAAATTAGAAGGATAAGGAATTAGATTAATAAATAGGGAAAGAAAGAAAATATAAAGGGTCAATTGGGTCAATATAGTACAAAAAATAGGGCTTGTAAACTATACAGGGTTGACTGGTTTGATCCATTACAGTGAACATGGGTAGGAAAAAGATGGAAAAAGAGATGCAAACTATAGAAGGTCAACTAGGTCATTCCAATATAGTGAACAAGGGGTAAAAAAGATACAAGGTCAACTAGTTTAATCTAGTATAGCAAATAGGGAGAACGATCAAGATGATAACAAGTTATGAATTGAAACAAGATAATTTTTATAGCTATTCTAGGAAAGTAAGAGTTGAAAGGAAACAAACAATCAATTAGATCAATGCTGGCCAATCTAATTAAGGAACATAAAACAAAATTTTGCACTAATACTGGCTAATACAAGTTTTTCACACATAATTAAGAAAAGAGAAAGCAATCAACTTGAAAAGTAAAGAGATAACTAATTCTTTAACCTGTTTGTTAATTAGATTATTAAGAATGATTTTAAAATGTGATTGAAAGTTGGATATAAGTAAGGTACTAAATAGTAATCTAAGGATGGTTTGAGGTAGTTTGGGTTGAAAGGGACTGTAGTGGTAATGATATAGGCTTGGTATTGGGGCCTACCCCATCACTTCACACACCACAACAATAAGCGTGTCATGTGCTTAGCTAAAATATACCATTAACCACACTTTATACTTGACCAGAACATCAGTTTGGTTTCCCCTTTGGTGATGAAATCCAAGAAGGTTGGCCTAGGGAGGGTAGACAAGATAAAATATAATTAGTGAAACCAAGTGATAAATTGAAAATCCCCTAATTAAACTATGTAAACTATTCTAGGCATGCAAATAATATGAAAAGAAATGTGTGAGCTAATTAAGAACAAATATGATGTTAATTCTAAATTTGAAATAAGGTATAGTGTAAACACTATATGCATAAAATATAGAATAGGGTCGACAGGGTCAAACCTATACTATGGAAGTAAGGTTTTAAAATGAATTGGATTGGCAGTGTCGATCTAGTTATTTTAAATAGCACACAGAACACAAAACTAGGTTGGTAGTGTCGATCCAATTAATTATGCAAGGGAAATTTTGAAGATTGAAAACTATGAAATGAAAAAAATATGTATAAAGAAAACTTGGTAAATTAGATATGTAATGAAGGAATATTGTTGATGAAGAACCTGGAAGTATGTTTGAGAAACCTACAAATTAGGTCAATAGTATTGATCAAGATATACAAGAACCTACTAAAAAGTGTTGAAACTATAAGGGGTCAACTAGGTCAACCTAGTAGGCTAAACTAGGAGTCTAAAAGTCTAAAAACCTATACTAGGTTGACTGGGTCGATCTAATTGTCTATTCTTGCAACCTGAACATAGAGATAAAAAGTTGGGTCAATAAAATTGATCTAGAATTCCAAAATATATGATAAAAATAAATGAAATAAATGATGGTAAAAGTGAAAATATCATGCTAGGAAGGGTTCTCAATCCTACAGTCTAACATAATCACACAACAACCCTAATGGAATCCTAAGCTTTAAAACATTCACTCTATTCTAATAACAAGAAAGTAAAATTTAATCTAGTGCACACCAAAGCTTGTGGCACAAAGTGGGGGTTAGAAACAATAAAAAAAATATGTATATGGAACTTAAATTAAAGTAAGTATGAGTAACACTCTAATACATAAAATATGAAAGATACTATTATTCGAGCCAACACTTACACTACTTCTATCTACTAAAAGAGAGGAGAACAAAGTTAGAATATACTTACTTAAATGTGAACCCATCGAGACTCAATCTCTCCCTTAGCCAAAGGGACTTTGCAAGAGGTTGTTGGGGTTTGTAAGGATTACTAAGAAATTCCAAAGCATCCAATACTTATCCACAAGATTATATTCTCCAAATAAGAAACCTAAGCTAAGTCTCCTCAAGTAGAATGGTGGAAGAGTAGATTGTGAAGAAGCATGAGCATATAATTACTCTTGATTACACATATGAATAATGATCAAATTAATCTTATATATATAGGTAGATCTTACCCTAAATCCTTCTAGGAACATCTATTGTATAGGCTTGACCCAAACAACCTAGTGTGTTTTCATGGATAATTTACCAAGTTTGAGTTAGGTCAACCAAAAGGCTAACAAGCTAAGAAAATAAAGAATAACCCTAAACTATACTGGATTGACCCAGTTGACCTAGTATAACCAATAGTCAAAAAGGATTTTAAGGCAAGAAAAGGAGGAATGGAAAGAGGAAAAGACTATAGGAGTACTTAATGAAGGAGAAATAGCTTAGGTAATGGTTTTGGGATCTAGTTGGATTGTTAATAATGTGGAAAAAATGAACAACAATCCTGTAAAGCACCAAAGGTCTACACACCCCTTTCTTAGTTCACCCCTTAGGACGTGCACTCAAAGATATTGAGTTCTGATGGGTTCTTATAAGATGTAAATAATCATTAATTAATAAAAATTTGAAAATATTATGTGTATACACCTTATACCCCTAATTTGGGTATAATATCCATGTATTTTGTGCCAAAATCATAAGCCTTTGTGTCATGAGTGCATGCCATTATTGGTTGGTTGTGTTGTGTGGGTTAATTTTACAAGATACCTTGTGGTTAGTTATTATTAACTCACCCTTGATGGTTTGTGAAGGGTTTTTGGTAGATCTATAGGTTTTGGTTTTGGGGGGTCACTAGACCATTGAATTAGGCCTAATTGTTTGTGTTTTCATTTCCTAGTAACATGTCAACAAAATTTTATTTTTATTCCCCTCTAAGTATTTAGATGAACTTATTTTAATCCTAATATGAGTGAGTTTCATGATCAACCACATAATATAAGAGTTATTATATATTGGGGTTATAGTCCAAGGGCCTTTAATTTTGTCCTTGTTGACTAAATCTTTGTTGGTTACTTCATTGATAAAAGGGTTGGTTTTAAAATTATGGGAAATGGTTTATGTCCTAGAATTGGTTTTGGTTTTGGTTTTAGTTTTGTTACTTCTTTTTTTAGGGTGGAGGGTGATTAAAATTGACCATATTAACTTCTAGTGGAGGATTATATTTCCTCATACCATTATTGTTGTTTATGTTTTTAGTGTTATTTATGGATTATTATTAGTTATTCTTTATAGGGTTTGTTTTCTTGTTCTGACTAGTCATGTCATCTATGGTGGCATTCCTATTTTTGTTAAGTATATTGTGACCTTGGTTGTTGATATTATTCTAATTTACATTTTGAAATCCCCCCTTATTTTGGTTAGGGGTAACAATATATCCATTGGTCCCATAAGTCTGATGGGCACTATTGATAGCCACTTGGTTGATTCATAAATCACTCTTGAGAGCTTATTTTTAAGATTGATAAGGTAATTTTTCACATCCTCCCTCATATCCTTGTTTATCAAGTGAAAGAAAAGATTACATAATTGCATGTGGTCCATATTTGACATACTAGCAAACAAATATAGAACCTACCACCTTCTCATGATGAAATAGCTAATAGATTCATTATTTTCTTATTTGATATGAAAGAAATATTTAATTATAACTTTTTAAAATTAAATTATTTCACAAATTCATCTAGTAGTTGTTGGAAAGAGTGGATATAATCCTCAAGGAGGTGATAATTCCAATCGAGAGTAATCCTCTTTAGGTTTTTGGGAAAATATTCATAATAACCCCATCCCAAGATAATATTTATCCAATATTTATGTAATTATCCTTAACATGAACATTAGGATATCCTTCACCTTTAAATTTTATAATTTATAGTAAGGGACATGGTAGGATAACTCCTCATATAATTTGATTGGGGGGTTCCTTTAGGTATTTATCATATGTATCCATGACCTTGAATTCCATAGGTGCGATTCAATAATTTGGAATTGGCTAGGTTAGATAGGGGTTAGATACATAACAACTAGGGTAAATGGGGGATTTATTCAAATGGTATAGAATAGGCTAAAAAATAGTTATCTAACTGAGTAAATTTAGAGAACATTTAAAAGTAGGGAATTAATTGGTAAAAAAAAATGGGATGCATTGGTTGAAAGATATGGGTGTACATACGCAGTTGGTTAACCAATATGCAAATAAAAGAGTTATATTTTGGTGTTTTTTTGGTTACCACATACTTAAGAGGAATATATGGTGGGAGCTATTTTGTCATAATGTTAGTTGGAGGGATGCAAGGTTGAATCTAATTGTTTGCCTCATTTTTATGAGGGAGGTAGGAAGAAGAGCCTCCTAATAGAGTTTGGATAAGAGCTTGGTATACCATAAGAGGAGTGGATTTCATATTATTAGGTAATCCATGTATAATATTTCCTCCTAGATTTTGTTTTTATAATTGGTAAATTGGGGGATGATTGACATGGTATTAATGTACCTAGTAAGCTGGTGTATGTATGGATCTAGGAGGAGGCTAAACCTGATTAGGAGAAGCTTGGTGGCTCTATAAATATTGAGTGTGACCCACCAATATTGATATGAGTTAATTTTAAGATAAATGATGTTTTTTTAAAAGATATCATTGGTTAGATGCTCAAGTGAGATTGGTTGGTATCCCAAAACTATTTTATTAGGGTTTCATAACTCAAGGGCATCATGTTTTGCTCAAGATTTATAGGAACATTTTGGATAGGAGAAGGAGTGTTTTGAGGTTATATAAACCTTTTTAACACATCCTCTAAATAATTAATTCTTTTGATACAATGATCAAACTTTATAGCATTTTATCTATCAAGGTTTTATAGTCTAATAGAATTCGTGATTACTACATGAGGACTAGTCATACTCCCACTAGTGAGGGTCATAGTTTTAGATTTGGGATGGTTACTAACAGTGTCTAATAGATCTCACACTTCATGGATAGTCACCCCTGATCTCGTAAGATAATTGAAATTCTAGTTTTGATAAGTCATATCCATGTTATACATGGGGTTATTAGTGTTTCAGATGAAGAGAGAAGTTTTACCTTAGGGCTTGGAGATTCTTCTATAAGTGTCAATATCCATACTTCTTTTGAATATATCTTGACTAGATATATGTAGGGGGTATATGAATACCCAAAAATGGAAAAGGTAGAGGGATGGATAAAAGAGAGTAAGAAGGGAATAAAATAGGAAAAAATAAAAGGATAATCCTTTCACATTAGGTTCACCAATTTTTATTCATGTATAAACCAAACACTAACCTATGCACTTGACTTCTCTAGTCCTAGTTGAGACAACTAATGTAATGGATGGATGATGGGTGGAACTAAAGATTGGGTTGATTTTTTGGTGTAATGGGATTTCAAATGAAAAATGTTGAATAATGTTCAAGTCATTACTAAAAGATTTTTTTATTTCATGTGGATTGTTGAGAACATCCAACTAGTTGGAAATAGAACTCCAAGGTCCCTTGATTTCAGAAATGATAAGGAAAATCTCTTGATCATTGTTAAGAACAATAAGGTGAGACTGGTATGTATCTATGACTCAATGGATATGGTCAAATCTATTAGGATAAATATTCCACATTAATGACATACATAAATTTAAATGATATATAATGAGGCTAGTCTTCAGGAGAAAAGGAAAAGGGGATTAAGGTGAGTAGGCAAGAATGACATTGTACTGGCAGCCTTGGTTTTAGGAAATAATAATGATAGGTGGATTAGGGATCTAATCTTCTCTTATATACTATTGAGAGAATATAAAATGAGGTTTTTGAATAGTGTGGAATGTAAAATGTCTCTCTTGAGCTCAGTGCTAATGTCAAATTGAATGTTAGTGTCAGGACTTAGGTCTTTAACTCTAGGTAAAAGACATGCTCTATGGAGATAAGGATGCTCTACGAGAGTCATCCAAGAGATAAGGTGGTGTAAAGTGTAAGAATAAGATCTTGTTTTGAATATGGTATATGATAATAATTTTTTTTTAAAGAAGTAATTTTGTTAGGTTGCTCACGCTCATTTGGATAGAGCTTTGATTGTTTGTTTGTTTTTAGATTTTTTACAAGGTTTTAACTAAAAGAGAGTAAGCTAAACTACATGAAATAAATAAATGACTAAAAATAAAGAATAATGAATAAATATAAGTAAAATTAAATATATATACAATCCTTTATTTTTGGTTGTGTTCTATTACTTTTCCATTATATAAAATGTTAAGAAAACAAAATCTAGCTTAACAATGCAAATGCTAATTTTTGCCTTTCCTAGATGCAAGATAAATGATTTTTTTTATATTATGAATGAATGAAATTATCATAAAAAATAAGATTTCTCTAATTATTCAAGTAAATTCAAAATTAGATTTAGATCTTAATCAGTGAGACTACCAAGTATCTAGAGATTCCATTGTATATGCAAGATAAAACTAGTTTTTAGTGTTTTGGATGAATGCACACTAAGTTTAAAATATTTTTTAAGTAAAAGTGAAGATATAAGTTCTAATTTTCTGATTTTTAGAGACTAAAAACATCATTCTTATCTCATTCAAATAATAAAAATCAATACTAAAATAACACCTTTTGTTTGTCTAGGTTCTTCTAGGGTTTCTACATGTTTGTGTGTTTGATTGTTATGGATAAAAGCTAATTTTAAAACTAAAAATGATTGCTTTGTTTTCTAAGATTTACCTAATGCCTTAATGCAAAAATATGTTCTTTAATATATTTATGATATGTATGTAAACAAATAAATAAGTTAACTATTATTTTTGATGCAAGAGAATGGAAGAAAGAGATATTTGTTTTCCTATTTATTACCTTTTTAAAATTAAATCTAATAAAATGAATTCAAAGAAAGTAAAAATATAATATACTTAGAAAATAAACAAAACTAAAACTAAAAACCCCTAACCTAATCAAGGTGAGACCAACTAGAAGTAAGAGATGTATTTGATATGATTTTATCCTTAATATTCCAGGTCCTCCACTTAAATAAAATTTTAGGAACTCTATAATCAAGGGTGATATCAAAATAATAGTATTAGAAGGATAATTTAGAAGAAGATAACTTTTAATGATAGAGAAACTAACTATGGTTGGATGGTCCACTAGTTGATAATTTAATGACCTCTCTTTTTTATAACTACATATTCTAGCATGAAAAAAATCAATGATGGAGCTCAAAAGAAATGGAAATTAGGTTATGACTATAAAACATTTTGAACACCAATCTCCAATACAAATTTTTGGATCTAAAATTCATCTGAAACTAAGATACTTATAGGATAAGCATGGAGATTTCAAGCATGATTTCATTTTTTTGTTAACTAAAATTTAAATTTAGTAAGGATGGGAAGTGATCAAAATAAGAGATGGATTGAACTAGGTAGTTATGAGGTGGACTCAAGGTAGGAAAAGTCAAAAAATGCAAAGATAAATATACAAATGTATGAAAAACTTAAGTTCTAAAATTTATAAATAAAACATGGACTAGTGACATAATTTCCCCTATTTGTAGGTAAAAACTATGTAACTGCCAATATTTTTGATAACAAATGCCTCTTAAGTTACATAACTGCTACATAATATTATAAAACAACCCTATTGGTGATGGTTTTATCAGGGCAGCTTGTGAAACCATCACAATGATTTCATCATCTTTAGGGTGATTCTATAATGAAGGAGGGTGGTTTTGTCACCAAAGAGGGTGGTAATGTCATGCTTTAAAGGTCTTAAATTTTGAGCCAACAAATGACATAAGGCTAAAAAGAGACGTTTGGGGAAGTACCAAGAGAGAGATGGGGAGATATTAGGGACTATAATGTTAGAGAGAACCCACTTGAGTGAATTTTAGACATCATTAGACATAATATCATAAATGTCACACCATGTACTTTTTATGTGCATATAAGGTTTTTGAGGTCAGCTCAACTTCATGAGCTCACTAACCCATTTTTGGCAAGGTGACAAGACCTAAGATGATGATCTAGGGTTTTACCTATATTTTGATAATGAAATCATATGCATGTGATCTAAGCACATAATCTAAAAGGTGATAGTTTACCCAAAAATTCCAAGGTAGACTATTTAGTCAATAGTCAACATTTTGTATAGGATAAATACATTGAATCATAAATAGTAGTGTCTATCCAAGTTTCCATAGGGTGGCACAAGTGTCTATGATGAAAAAAATCTAATTTTAATAATCTAATGACTAAATCAAAATCATCATAGTCTATTTTTTCACCTACATTACTTATATTTGTCTACGCATCAGTGCATAAGCTAATTATAATTTCTCCTTCATATTATTATTATCAAAATATTTAATGTTGTACTTTATATATTTGGTAAATACTTAGATTAAATATTTCTTATTAAAATATCAATAAAATATGTATGCAATTAGAATTTCATGATGCGCATGAATCAATCCTGGATTAGATAAGATATATCACACCTACACTTTCGATTGGGGCACACACTTGTTAAGTGAGAGCTTGACCAATATGAAGATCTGCTAAACCTGATTAGGGGATTACTTATATCATTTATCATAACACACCATGCTAGGTAGGGTTATAAAGCCTTAAGTCTAACACAGTTACACAAAAACCCTAAAAGATTCTTATGGTTTTTATATTTACTTATGATAATAAACAAGAAAGTAAAATGATCTAATAACAAGAAAAGTAAACTAATCTATTGCTCACCAAATCTTATGGCACAAAGTAAGGGTTTAGATGAAAAGAAATCAAATAAATGTATAGGGAACTTCAAATAAAGTAAGTATGAGTAACACCCTAATACATGGAATATTAGGAGTAGTATTATTCAAGCCAACACTTATGCTAATTCTATCTACTAAAAGAGAGGAGAATAAATTTATAATATACTTACCTGAATGTGAACCTGTCATGACTTAATCTCTCCCTTGGCCAATGGGGCTTCACAAGAAGTTGTTGTGCTTTATAGGGATCACTTTATTAGGCCAAAGCATCCAAGATATATCCAAAAGACTAAGATTATCCAAATAAGAAACCTAAGCTAAGACTCCTCAAATAGAATGGTGAAAGAGCATATTGTGAAAAAGCACAAGCAAATAAATACTCTTGATTACATTCATATGAAAATGACAAAAAATGACCTTGTTTATGTAGGAATATTTGACCCAAAAATCACTCACACATGTTGGTTTTGCTAGGTTGACTGGGTTGACCTAGCACATTATCGAGCTAATTCCTAAAGTTTATGCTAGGTCAGCCAGATGGAAACTAGGCCTAAAGAGATAAAGTGATCCTAGACTATGCTAGGTCGACCAAGTCAACCTAGCTTATTGAATAGGTAAAAAGGGTACTAATTAAGGGAAAGAAGGATATAAAGAGTAAAATAATAAAGGAATGTGCAAGGAAGGAGAGATGGCTTAGGGAAAGGTTTTAGGAGTTGAATGGAGAGGGAATAATATGGTAATAAGGGACAATAATCATGTGAAGCAATAAAGGTATACCCACCCCTTTCTCATTTCACCCTTTAAGACATGCACTCAGAGAAATTGAGTCACGATGGGTTCCTTTAAGATGTAAAGCATCAGTAAATGATAAAAGTGTGAAAATATTATGTGTATGCATATGCCCCACTCAAAGCTCATCATATGTCATTAAGGTGTAACAGGGGATGGTGCTTCAAGAAAGAAGATAAAGACACACACAATGTTGATGCTAAAAAAAATTGTAGTATTTTAAAAAGTATAAAATAATTGAAAGTAAATGATAGAAAAGGAAACTAACTAAAAATTAAATAATTGAAAAGTAAATGATGTGTACCTTGACTTACTTTTATCATGGTATGTTTGTTAGCTATGTTTTAGCTTTGATTATGGAGGGCATAGAGACTAATTTGGACAAACCTAAAAATACAAAACTAAGGAGAAAAAACAAACAAATGCAAGAAAATCCAAGATAATTAGTGTTATGTGGATGGGATGTACTTTAAAATTTGGTAAGCTAGGTGACAAGTGCTATGTTAGACCAAATGACCAAGTCAAACAAGAGAAAATTAGGTAACCGAAAAGCCAAAACTACTAAAGACTAAAAAACTCAAACAAGTAAACCTCAAGTAAGAAAAGACAAACTCACCAAATCAAATCAAGGATACATGTCAAACAAGATGGTAAAAAGAGGATTCAAAAAGAAAAATGTTAAAATAACATTGATGAGTGAGTAGTTACAATCCACATCTTAATCATCAATGGAAAAAGGGGATGCATAAAAGGGAAAACAATAGGGTTGGGTGAGTAGTGATATTCCACATCTCACATGACAATGGAAAAAGGGTACAAACTCAAGTGTTTGCAATAACAAAACAACAAAATCAAGGTAAATGGGAAAAGGAAATAAAATTAGTTTTAGTAAATATATCGAGCATGATGAAAATGATCCATAGTTTATAAAACATGTTGTTTTGAATCTAAATATAGATAAAAATGAAACAAATTAGTGTTAGAATGTTTTTAAGAAATGTAGAAGGAATTTAAAGAAGAGAGAAAATAAATTTGGAATCATAATTTATTTATCAAGGAGGGAAATGAAATGGGTTAGAGGGAAGAATGAGGGAAAAACAAAGGTAGAAGAACTCTTGATCAAAGTCAAGACACTCAAATTTGGTTTATCAAAACAAGAAGACTATCAAAATAAAGGATTCTTCAGAACTTCTCTTAGCTACACAAGTCTTAGGTCAATAAATGGAGTATATATATCATCCCATGAAGGCTATATGCATGAAAAGTAAAATTGACCTACCTCTCCACGAAATGTTCCCCACTCCTCAAGACCCTTTATAGATCCATTGATCTACTACAAAGATTGGGTACTTGCATGAGAAAGTAGGTAGCACTATAGATTTTTTTGAAATCCCCTATTCCAATCTACTAGCCTATCACACCCTAAAGGACTTCAGCTCTATGTGAAGCTGACTGTGGAGTTTGAGCTTTGATTGGCTATAGGAGATGTGCTCATAATCATGTCTTTTGGTGTGATTATACTTTTAAGATTTGTATGTTGCTTTTAGATATCATTGCTTTTTGTTTTTAAATGATTGGCTTTTAAATTTATTTATTTTTAAATTCCTCCTCCATAGAAATTTGGAAGACCAAACATGGGTGCTAAAGATGAATTTTATTTGAAAAGTTTGGGAAAATGTTGCTAAGAGAGATAAAATCAAAGAGCATGGGGTCTAAGAGTCTTATAAATCTAGGTGAAATAAAAGAGCTATCTTGAATTTGACCTTGTTTTATCTAAATGTAGAGGTGAAAGAAAGGGGGAAATCAAGAGTAAAATGACACATATAACAAATTTGAATTGCTTCAAATTGTAAAAAATGTGACAAAGGGAAAAAAAGAATACAATGATAGAAAAGGTGTGATTCCTTATCATAAGACTACGTAAAGTGAAGAAAAACATGCTAACATAGATTGTTTACAGATTCCATCTAGCAAAAGAAGCCAAATCTAATGTCTAAATAACAAGGATCATAAATAACATGAAAATAAAGGTAATTTTATGAGGAGGGCCAAGTTTTATCCATGATATTACCAAGCAACTCATAAAAGGAAAACCCAAGGGGTGCCAATAAGCAAAAATTGAGGGAGCCTTTGTATATATCACCTCACAAAGAAAGACCCAAAGGATACCAAAATAGCATTGGCAAGTAGAAAAAAAATGAAAAGAAATAAATGAGAAATAAAAATAATGGGAATTTTATGAGCAGTTTTGGGTTTTATACATGGTCTTACCAAGAATTTCATAAAATAAAAGCCCAAGAGAATGCCAAAATAGCATTGAAAAGCAAAAGGAGAATGAAAAGATAAGTGCTAAAGACTATGGTACATCCAAAAACCAAAAGACCAAAATAGAGGACTAAAGGTTTGAAAAAAAAAAATGAAGACTATGGTACATTAAGAAATTAAAAGACCAAAAGGGAGGACTAAAGGTTTGAAAAGGAAGGAAACTGTTGCATAGGGAAAGACTCATGCTAAAGTAACCTACAAAAAGATGTTAGATAGATATATAGGGAAAACATGAAAATAATGGAATGATATCTTACATTAACTACTATATTAGTGATGAGCATGTGAGAGACAAGCTTATGTGTCTTGAAAGGTTTCTTGGAGTTGAGTTAGTTTGGTAACATGTAATGGAAAATAAGAGTGGGAATCGCAAGACTCCCCAAAAGGTAAATGGATGTAGGTATGGGCATCACAATATGCCCAAAATTCTAAAAAGACATGAAGATGGGTAGCACAAGATGCTCTAAAGGTTAAAGTAATGTGTGGATGGGCATCTCAAGATGCCCCAATAGCTAAAAAGAGGAAGAAGAGATAGGAAAGGATAAGAAGCAAAGAGAACCCCAAAGAGTGCCTAAATGGATTTATGTTGTCCAATAAGATTCTAATGAGGTACATAATTCTTGTGGATAAAAATAAAATAATTCTAAGCAATAAGAATAATAGAAAGAGATAAAGAACTAATTTAGGTAGATAGAGAACTAAATTAGACATATAAAGAATGTAAAAAGCTAAATTGGAAAGGATATAAGAAATAAAATAATACAAGGTTGACCTGATCAACCTAGCATAAAATATAGGGTTTGAAGATAGTACTAGGTTGACCAATTTGACCTATCATAGTGTACAAAGGTCAAAAAAATCACTAGGTTGACCTAGTATAATAAATAGGGAAATTGTTTTACCTATATCTTTAGTTCTACTCATCCATTTTACAAACCATAAAATGCATTGGATTCATGATAACATATAAAATTAAAATAATAAAATTATGATAAAATAAATGATAAAAATAATAAAATAAGTGAAATAAATCCTACAAGGATTTGTTTCACATCAGGTTCACCAGAATATATTGAAGGTGAAGCCAAAGTGGAGCTAATACTAAATAAGAAATTAAATAAAAACATGAAGACAATCCAACCAATGATGGGATAGGCTTCATGTCAAGTTCACCAAAATATATGCAATTAGAATTTCATGATGTGCATGAATCAATCCTAGATCAGATAAGATAGATCACAGCTACACTTCTGATTGGGGCACGCACTTGTTAAGTGAGAGCATGACCAATATAAGGATCTACTAGACCCGATTAGGGGATAACTTGTATCATCTATCATAACACATCATGATAGGTAGGGTTATAAAGCTTAAAATCTAACACAATCACACAACAACCCTAAAAGAGTCATATAGTTTTTATATTCACCTATGATAATAAACAAGAAAGTAAACCAATCTAATAATAAGAAAAATAAACTAATCTAGTGCTCACCAAATCTTGTGGCACAAAGTAAGGGTTTAGATACAAAGCAATCAAATACATGTATAGGGAACTTCAAATAAAGTAAGTATGAGTAACACCCTAATACATGGAATATGAGGAGTAATATTATTCAAGCCAACACTTATGCTACTTCTATCTACTGAAAGAGAGGAGCACAAAGTTAGAATATACTTACTTGAATGTGAACCCATCACAACTCAATCTCTCCCTTAGCCAATGGGGATTTGCAAGAGTGTTTTGTGGTTCATAAGGATCAATTTATTAGGCCAAAGCATCCAAGACCTATCCACAATACTAAGATTCTCCAAATGATAAACCTAAGCTAAGACTCTTCAAGTAGAGTGGTACAAGAGTAGATTGTGAAGTGAAAGTGAATAAATACTCTTGATTGTATTCATATGGAAATGACTAAAATGACCTTGTATATATAGGAGTATCTAACCTAAAAATCACTTAGACATATTGGCTATGCTAGGTTGAATGGGTCAACCTAGCACATTATCAAGATAATGCCTAAATTTTGTGTTAGGTCAGCTAGATGGAAACTACGCTTAAAGAGCTAAAGTGACCCCAAATTATGCTAGGTTGACTAGGTTGATCTAGCTTACTAAACAGGTAAAAAGCGTATTAAGTGAGGGAAAGAAGGATAGAATGAGGAAAACAATAAAGGAATGTGTAAGGAAGGAGAGATAACTTAGTAAAATGTTTTAGGATCTGAATAGATAGGGAATAATATGGAAATAAGGGACAATAATCCTATGAAGCACCAAAGGTCTACCTACCCCTTTCTCAATGTACCCCTTAAGACATGCACTCAAAGATATTTAGTCATGATGGGTTCCTACAAGATGTAAATCATTAATAATAGATAAAAGTGTGAAAATATTATGTATATAGAATTTAAATTCATTGATTGTCTTACTTTTTAGATTATCATACTCCTTAATTAATTAGCATACTCTCTTTCATGTTGATCCTTATTTACAAAAAGGGTTAAACAAGATAACAAATATTCATCTGAGACTGGTGATTTATATAAATGACATATAGTGAAGATTTTTCTTCATCATTAATGTCAATTGGTACTAAAGAAGATACACTATCCATTACATATTCATGATGAATATCTTTTTGAGGTATATTCTCAATTGGAAAATTATCAAAATAGACTCATAATAACTATAACATATGTTTATATAATTATTTTACTTGGTAAATGTTTATAACTTAATTAAAAACCAATTATAAATCACCATATATCTTAATGGAATTTATCTATGAGGTAGAAGTATCATATATTCCAAAAATTTATGCCTCATATTCTATTATATTGTTTGGAGAAAAAAAACCCAATCTATATGCAAATGGCAGGTTCTCCTTATGGATTAATAATAACAATTCCTATACCAACACCTGATGTGCATTCATTAGAATCTAAAAACATTATCCATGTATCCTCAATAATGTTATATGGTATAAATTCATCTTTAAAAGTATATTTGAGTGTTGTTATATCCTATAATGGGGTGGAAACTAATTGGTTTGAGATGATTTAGCCTTTTACTGACTTTTGAGATATAATATTTAAATCAAATTCTATGAGTAACATTACCCATTTTTATATACATCCTAAAAAATGAGGCTTTGACATGAGAAAATTTAATTGATCATCCCTCATAATAACTTGAGTCTCATTATTAATCATATAGTGCAGAAGTTTTTACGTATAAAACACAAAAGCCAAACATAGTTTTTCCATTGTAGTGTATTTGTGTTCATTATAACCAAGTGGGTGGATAATATAATATATGTCTCTTTATTTTTGAATATTATCATATTGTTTTATTAATGTGCTTAACTCATGATCTCGTATAGAAATGTATAATAGGAGTGGAATATCTAGTATCGAAGCCATGAGAATCAATGGATTTAACACATACTATTTAAGTGCCTCAAAAATTGCCTAGAATTTATATCCCATTCAAAATTTGTATCTTTTTTGAGTAATCTTGTAAAATGTTGTCTTATCTACTAGCTAAACTTAAAAATTGCATATTGTCTAAATTTTACCTTGTAAAGACTAGATTTACTTCAACCCTTAAGGTAGAGGAATATAGATATTAGATTTGACATTTTTAGGGTCAGCTTTAATACCTCATTATGATATAATAAAACCTAAAAAATTGCTTGGTATTAGCCAAAAATTCACTTATTTGGATTTAGACATGCATTATACTATTATAGCCACTCAAATATCTATCTTAAACCAATTACATGATCTAGTATGTGTTTTGATTTAGCAAGTAAATCATCCACATAGTCCTTTATCATCTTATGAATGAGATCATGATAAATTTTCCATGGCTTGTTGATATGTAGACCCAAAAATAATTAGTTCAAATGGCATCATTATATAGAAAAAAGTGCCCCATGGTGTGATAAATGATGTTTTCTCTTGATCTTCATCAATAATTTTGATTTGATTATAACTACTAAATCCATCTATAAATGATAGCATCATATATCCTACAATGTAATCCACTATCATATCAATGGTTTGTAGTGGGAAATAATCCTTAAGAAAATACTTATTTAAATCCATAGAGTCTAAACAACATTGAATCTACCCATTTGAATTTACTACTATAAAAATATTAGACACCCATTTTGGATAGGCTATAGGTTGAATGAAGCTACATCAAATAAGCTTTGAAACTCTTCCTTAAATTAATGCAACTTTTGGATGCATTTTGTGTATTTTGTGCGTA
This sequence comes from Torreya grandis, assembly GCA_037957365.1. Lineage (NCBI taxonomy): Eukaryota > Viridiplantae > Streptophyta > Pinopsida > Cupressales > Taxaceae > Torreya > Torreya grandis. Next base: position 2,233,133 of record JARHVA010002781.1, read on the forward strand.
ACTAGTTTTACATCTGGGTAAAGTTATATCCAATGGACAAAAACTAAAGGATCAATGCCTATCATATCAAAGTATGCCCAAGAAAATATTTTGAGGAAATCATGTAATGCTTGACTTATTTATTTATCTTCATTATTTTTAAATGTAGAAACAAAAAATATGGTTTTTATATTTGTATTGGTTTCATAGTTAAATTCAATTGTCTTTTCATTGATAATTAAGTAAATATCTTTAATGTAAGTTGTAATAAGAATTATATAAAAACCATCAATTTGATCTTCATGTTGCAAAAATTTAGTATTTCCAAAATATGCATAAGCATTTGTGGAATGAGTAAACCTATTCTTATAATGAAATAAATGGAGATCATCATATGCTTCTAAATATTCTAGCAAAGACTCATCATTATAAAATTCATCCAATATTAAAAGTTATGATGAGACAAAATCATTGATGATCTCTAGATATAAAACTGATAATGTGGATACATGATTTATAAAATATAACTTGTTGAATATATTTGGTAAAAATTATGAATCTATTAGTCGATGAAACTGAGTTTTAATTGCCTAAATGATTTGAAGAATCAGGGCTCTATTTGCCTTTATCAATGGATGCCTCAATAAGATGAATAATGCCATGTGTATGATTTCTTAGTCCATGTTCTCTATAATAGATCTTATAGAAACATTATAATCCAACACCATATTGCTTGTCATTTATATTATTAGATGAATGTACTTAAGTGTAACTATATCAGTCATGATAGAACTATGAATGGTAGGCTCTACCATTATTTGAGTAGATAATACCATAGGAGTGACATAATTTTGTGTAGATTATGTTAGTTTAAATTTTTTAAATGGATCATGACCCATAGGACATGCATGCATGCACGCTCGTGCGCGCGCGCGCACGCGCACACACACACACACACACACACACACACACACACACACACACACACACACACACACACACACACACACACACACACACACACACACACACACACACACACACACATCCTTGGTAACTAAATTTCAAATGTGCATGTAAAGTGGAAGTGATAACTTTCATATCATGAATCTAAGGCCTTCTAAGAAAAATTTGTAATTAATATCATTAGGCATAACTTGGCATGTTATAGCAATAGTTTAAGGACCTAATGTGAGATTTAATTTTATTTGTCCCAATACCTTGCAAGGAATATTTTCAAATCCTCTAATATTCATATTTGAATGATCCAAAATTTCAGCATTTATATTGAGTAGTCAAAGGAAGGAAATATTTTAACTATTCAAGCCCAGACAATTATCAACTGGGATTCACTTAACACCCATGTCATCAATTTTGAGCTAAATGTATAAAGATGAATAATGGTTAATGATATGTTGTGGTGGAAAATCATTTTTTCAAAATATATAGAATCTTTTATCCATCACAATGTGTTAATCATGGAAGAAACATAATTTGGTTTGGAATTTCATGCAATAGTGGTATCACATAATGTAACATATAAAATATCCTTATACATATTTAAATACTGGAGTAAATCTAAAATGGATATATATGTTGTTGTAGTATTAATATGATCAATAATATTAAACCCTTAAATTCCTCCATCCTACAACACATGATGTGGCTCCCAACCTCATTTAATTATAACATGGACTATCTAATCTACTATAATCATAGGTGAATTGTATAGGTGGGATGGTAGTTAAATTAATTGAGAGGTCTAGGGAAAGGAGGAATGAATATATGTAACTAGGCCCTTTGACATCTATTAGTGATAGGTAGTAACTCAAACTAAACCATGCAATAATAAGCATCATAGAATTATTCATTATTAATTTCTTATTTTATATTGAATTTTGTCTTTGTCATTACATTACACATCTATGGACTTCTATGCATTAAAAATATTTTACATATTAAAGGTAAGCTACATGTAAATAACACTAAAAAACTTTGAATTGATAAATGATAAATAGATTCAGTCACTATGATCATGATTATTATGAAAATTAGAAAATCTAAAATCTAAATTCCTGATAAAAGTGTTAAAATGATAAAAGGAGAACCCTAGGAAAACCTAGGGTTTTTCTATATTCAACAATAATCAAGTTCACCAATATGTTTTTTTTTTAATTTTGGGATTAAGAGAGTTTTATTCTTAATTAGACAAATTACTACATCAAATTCAAATAAACAAGATATGTAATAAATTACACAAACTAATTTGTAACTTACTATATTTAGAAATATGTTAAAAATGGAAAGTATCAAAGAAGAACAACTTAAATGGAAATCAAATAATGTAGAACTATGAATTCAATTTTGAAACTATTTTTGAGGCTAAATAAGATCAATATGAATCAGGAATAGGTCTTTGAATCTACCTAAGATAGGGACATGTTATCTGGATGAGGTCAACCAGTAGTAGTGTTTATAAGGCATGTCAGTGTGTGGTAAGGTTGTATCTCTCTATGTAAAAATATATTGGTGTGACTTCACTTTTTGGTCATATGTTCATATTCAAATATCTCTATAATTCACTCTAGAATCTATTGTATGCCTTCTTCTCCACTTATAACCTTGACTCAATAGACCATAAGGGATAAATAGAATAAATGAGAAAAGGGGGTTGGTGGTTGAATTTTTTCTTGACTTCAATTCCCCCTATGTTGAGCATTGCCTGCATACCAATACTTTGAAGAGGGATAAAACTCTATATATTTATCTCATGTTATGTTTGTGTGTGTGAAATAATAGTGTAATGTTATATCTTGGTACAATCTTGGTGTGATTACGAACTTCAATAATGGCTTGTGACCTTGGATGTGTATTCAAACTTAGCTTAGGTCCGATTGGGTTAAGTGGACTATAAATTAAGAATAGTTATTTTCCGCTTAATGTGTAGTTAAATATTCCAGTGTGTTTCAATCATATGAACCTCTAGTGAACAATGTTTAAAAAATGTGGCTTTATAGTGATCATTTTATAATTATTTTAGATGATATTTTTGAAACATGTGGGATGACCCATTATGTTAAATTTTATTTGAAAAACTATCCATTATTTGGTGAAATGATGTGATTTATCGATAAATATGCTGCTGGTGGGTAGGATATCCTAAAAGTATGCCTATATTGGCTGGTGGAGGGATAATCTATCATGGTTTGGAGGTATTAATTTTGGATGTATTAGAATCTAATAGGTAATCATGTGGTGTATCATGTCTATCATGATAAATTCTTGTATAACTTGAGTTATGATGAACAGTTCTAGAAGGTTAAGGACTCTATGGTATCTATTTTATAGTATGAGGGTGTCTTTTTTCTTGTGTTCATTTTTTAACATGTTGAACTTCATGTGGTGTTAATTGAGTATTTACCATAAAATATGATGTCCTTTATGATCTTTGAGTAAATTTGAATTATCAATTTGTAATAATTAGTTATATAGATGGATCATATAAGTGTAGAAATTGACTATGTATCTTAATACTAAATAGCTGTATCAACCATATATAAATGGTGATCATAAATATAAGTATTGACCCTCTCTAAATAATTAGCTTGAATAGGTGTATTAACCCTATCTAAATAATGATCCTAAATAAGTGTACTAACCTTCTCTAAATAATGGTCTTGAAAAGGTGTAACGACCCTTTTTGAATAATGATATTGAATATGTGTATTAACCAATAATGGTGGTATTGTGGATGGATGAAGAGATATCGGTAACTGTAAAGGATACTCATATTATACACCTAGAGTTATTAATTCTTTATTTCAGTATATGAACTTTAGGCATCGGTGCATTGTAGAGGGAACTCCATGAAGTATCTACATCTATGGTTTTCCTAATAACATTTTGAAGACCCAATTACACTATCAAAATTATAATTACATGAAGAATATCATTAATAACACTTTAAGAGATAATACCATGCATACTAAGGTACTACATCTCTATCTATAAAATCCTTTAAATAATTTCATAGTATCTTCTAAATATTTTCAAATGTATCCAAGGCATTAGATAAGTGTCATCATGTAAATATCCTCATTTGAGTCATTTACAATCATAACATTATATATAGGTTGTTGCTCAATGTATGCACATATTAATAATGCATGAAATTTTGAATCATCATTGAATATATCACTTCCATAAAATATAACCATAGGTCATTGAGGTGGAATATCACTAAGCGTACCAATTATATTATCCATAATATGATCATATGTCATCAGTGAAGGATGCATGTTGTATAAATAAAGTACATATAATTTATCATTTACTTATGTTAACTTATGTTTAGGGAAAAGATCACTAAATGTCTTCATCTTTTTATTTCCATTGTGATACATTTGATATTCCTCTATAGGAGTGCCCAAATTAATAATGTTTTCATCTATAAGGTCTTGTATCTTATGTCTTAGATTAAAACATCTATTTTTTGAATGCCCTAAAATTATATGATACTCATAATATGCATTATATCATGGTTCTTTAGTCTAGTTTTGATTGGATCAAGCTATTATAGAGTGAGGAATGTTATGATGTTACACTCAAGAAAATTCTTGAGTGGCACATGAGGATGTGATGATAATCATCAAATTTGTCTTTTTGGTGGAGTTGTCAATTGTAATTGGTTTATAGCTTATGACACTACATGACTGTATTTTTTTCTTAATTTTTATTATCACTTGGTTTGACCATATAAGTCATTTTTATTTAAAACTTCATTTATTAAGTAGTAACAAGATTTGATGTATATTTAAATTTTTTCAAATAAATCAACTTGACTTCTTTATCTCTCAATGTATGACATAATCCATAAAATGATTGTAATCTTTGAATATAATTTATTCATGAAGTGGTACTATAAAAATTTATTTTAATATATATTTAAATTAATTTTTATCCATAACATTGGTCATCTTGGCTAGAAAGGTCTTTTATTGAATCACATATTCACTAATTGGGTCATTGCATCCTTATTCTAGCTTATAATTTTGTGCATAAGATAACTTCTCATCAATTTTGATGGAAAGGTGCACTATAAATGGGTTATATAAAGGGTTTAATATTCTTATATATTTAATTAGTATATCATAAAACCATATCCATGCTTAGTATTTAAGACTTCTTGGAAATAACCTGGTTAATAGTTTGTCATTATATTCATAGTCCAATAAAATTATGTGGAATGATCTAAGATGTTTCTTGGGATCACATAGACCTTCATATAATTAGATATTTGAGACAAAAATAATGTGGGTAAAGGGTAGGTGATTATTCATCATTTAATCAACCTTTTGATTGATGTCATTCAAACCAAGGCTAGTGTCCAAGGCTATATGCATTAGAGGTAGGAAGATATATAGCAAGCAATATTTTAAATAAAATACAAAATTTATAGGAAATTAAATCACACCACACTTTATGGAAAAATAAATCACACATGTATAAATTATATCACACTTTTATAAAAGTAAAAGCACACTTTCAAAAATGTAAAAGCACACTTGTAGAAATAAAATCAAACTTACAAGAAAGCAAGTTACTAAATTGAAAATAAATGATAAATAGGAAAATCACTTACAAGTTCACAAAAAAAATTTACATAAAATAAATGTTTACATGAAAAATAAAATATAAAAATTAAAAAACATAATTACATAACAAATAAATAAATAAAAATACATTGATCCATCTTCCTTGGAATGAGTGGACAGCTCATTCCTTGGAAGAGGATTTTAATCAAAACACTAGATTTATGTCACAAATATTCAAAATGTATTATTGATAACCAATATTGATTAAAATGGTGTGGAAGGTTGCATTTATAATATCATGCTTCGAACAACTCCCTATTTAGGAATAATAATCCTAGATGCTCCCCACCTAATATGGAGAAAAACATAACAACTTAGATATTCTAGCTTATCTCGATCTTTCACAAAATATGGAGAGAGAAATTATTATATATTTACAAAATAATCTCAATATTAAATAAATATAAAGATAATTATTTATGAAATAAAATTATATAAATCTAAATTTAGATACAATCCTGAGTTAGTCTGTAGATATACCTACATAATTCATAGATATGCCTGCATAGTCCATAGATATACCTACAGAGTCTATAGATTTTAAAACCTACAAATTCCATATATTTTATAACCTATAGAGCATATATATTTTATACCTTTAGATTTCATATATTTTAGACCTACAGAGTCCATAGATTTTAGACTTATAGAGTATGTAGATTTCAGAACCTACAGAGTCTGTAGATTTTCTTCAAGTTACATTCTTTGAACTATTGATGAATATGATAGATCCCTTGAAGTTTGATGATTTAAAATAGTCTTCAGTAAATGAAATACATGGATCTAGATCTACTATCTAAATCCATATATATGAACTAAGTGAGTCCATAGTAAATCTGAGCGAGTCTGTAGCTAGACTAGGTGAGTCATAGCTATGTCTAGAGTGCCTATAGCTCACCTCAAAACTAATATTTGGTTGGTACCTCATGCTCATGTATAATATATATTATTATGGGATGCATATACACATATTAATATCTTTTTATATATATTTAGTAACAATAATCAACAAATAAGAAGACAATGATTTATAATGAAATAACCAAGATATAGTTCTCGATTTCATTCTAAATAAATTATAAGTTCACAAATAACACTTAGATCCAATTTTAATTCAAGGAAAAAGGATGTTATCTCATGGATAAAATGAGCCATTTTATGGCCTCATCATTAGACTACTATCTCAAATTATAATTTCTTATGAATTGAGGCATGATAATCCATGACATGGATAGATCTTGATGCACCTTAATATAATTACAACAACTTGGTATGTAGATATATAAAAACTTTCTCAAGGGAATGTGCATTAGGCAAGGTTGATAATGGGATGTGCATTGGCATCATGTGAGGATTAATGGTTAATTTTTTAGGGATAGGCATAGGAATATGTTGAAGGCCTCATGTTACCCTAAGGAATTGGGTAGATGTCACATAGGTCACTAAAGGTGTAAGCATGGTAATAGTACATGTATTAATGTTCTGAATACCTAATGAAAAATCTTGGGTTAAATTTTTATGACCATATCTCATTATATATAAAATGAAATTAAAATGATGTGGATTCATATTAAGATATTCAATTAATTTTTCATCTTCTAAGGTATTTTGTTAATAAGTATTACTTTCATCATCAGTATTAATATTCATGATAAGTCCATCACTAGGGTGAAAATGCTATGTTTTAAAATCTATGTTAGGAATAATAAGTGGACTCATGTAATACCTTTGTCTTTTATTGGTAAAAATAGGCACCTCATATTGGATATTACAATAATAGGATTGAAGAAAGGCTTGGGATTGTTTGTTGAATTTAGATTTAATCATTGTTTACCATTTTATTACATAATTTATTCAAATACAATCCATGTAGAATAATATGAAAATATTAATTTCATTATTTGTGTAATAAAATAATGTTTATTAATTATTTATGTTATCAAATAATGTTCATTCAACATGCTTATGATTAGTGTACACTATTAGGGGAAAATTAGAAATCATGTCTAAAAACTAATAACCTAAAGTTGAAATTTGAAATCCTAAAAAAATGAAACCTAAGTCTTTTCATTGTTTTCTATGTGTATAGTTTCAAAAATATGTTTTAACCTAATTTATATTAATCTAATTAAAATGTAAATTTAAAATTTAATTCAAATCAATAGGCATGGAATTAAAACAAACATTTGAATGTAAATGACTAAGATTGATTCTTCTAATTTGATAATGACATGAACTAAATATAAAATTTACTAAATAGGTCATAATATTTATATTTTTGGTTGACTATCTAAATATTAATATATTATATAATTTAAAATTAGGGATGAGAAGGCTTATGGTTTGCTTGATTTCATTACTAATTTGTTGTTTGCATTGGGTTAGTTCCATAAGTTCTAGTCAGTATCATTAGTTGGTATTGATGATTTGATTAGTACTAACCTATGCAAAATTATGATGTATTTATTACATGATCACATGTTACTATCTTTATTTGTTTTGTGTTTGTGATCCTAAACCTTGATGATGTGCATAGATCTATAATTTAGATTTATTTGCCTTAAAACCCTATGTAAGCTTATGAGGGATAGAAACTTTTAAAAATAGGGGAAGTTTAAAGGGATTAGTTGACCCCAATCACCCCCACCTAATGATTTGCCTATGTATCAAATGCTCCAAGGATGGAGATTAATCCACACATAGTTCTCCCACATAGTGTGATTTCTTTAAATTATATTTTTAATGCTTCATAATTGGTTTGTGACCAATCTTAGGATTAAATTAAAAATTGTGAAGAATAGGGTATATGTTTTTTAGTGTGTAATAGTGTATAAATGTATATCATATAAGTACCAAGCCCCTTTTTAAAGATACCTTTATTTGATTATGTATGGATCAAATAAAATAATTCCTCATGCCATATACATGATATGATTATGGGATGGTACTAAGGATGGGTTCAATTTTAGAAAATAATCATTGTTGAGAGTAGGTTAGTTAAGACATACGTAGATCATTATCAACTAGATATAATTACTATAACTATAAAATTGACTTGTGTACAAGTGGATTAAAATGAGAGTATATATATGTTAATGTAGGATATTTAGTAGGTTTGAAAAAAAAATTGAGATTAATGTAAGTGTATAATAGTATAACAGAAGGATTAACTCACAAGATAGCATGCAAGTGTGAGAGGACAGAAAATTAATAACTTGTTTGTGTGCCCAAGTCATGTGTGGTAAATGTGTGTCAAGATTATCATTTTAATTTACTAAAAACTATATTTTATTATCTATAGTTAAAAGCTTTCATGTTATCCATTTTTTTATGATCTACAACACTATTTTTTTAGATCGGGTGAATTTTGGTTTGAAGTATAATATTGAGTGGTATGTTTAGAATAAATAGATGTGAAATTTATGTTTGTGTTGATATGTAAATTATTGATAATGCCACCAAAGCTAAAACATGTCATGTTAGATACTAAACTAGGCATGGTAGATGCAGAAGGGAGAGGGGAATTCAATAACTAGTTTATCATGTGTCCTATCAAAAATTATGCATATGGGAAAGAGGCATGTGCATAAAAGGTTACATCATGATACAATAAAAAATATGGGATCCTTGACCTTGTGTTTTACATGTTCATGGATAAAAAATTGCATTTTGGTCATATATTATAGGTCACATTCCTCTTTACCCTCAAATTCTTGAGCTTTGATTACCATATTTATTAGGATTTTAGGATTTTTTTATGGCTTATAGAGTTTAGATATTGTGTAATCCATGTTACAATCATTAAAAGGGTGATTTTGGGAGATATAAAAGTGGAATCAACAACTTTTTTGATTCCATATAGGTATTAATTAAATCCATAGTAGTAGGATTTTTGGTATATAATCATTAAAAATATTGGTTAGTTTTCTCAACAAATTAATAAAAAAGGTGTTGTATCTTGGAAATAGATAAAATCCTCTAAAAAAATTTGGAAAACAAGTTGTATTTTATAAATTAGAAAACTAGAGGGCTAGGCTATATGGTTTGACAAGAGATACTTGTCAAAGTGAAATCTCTATGAATGGAGATAATGAAATGTAGAGAGAACACTAAAAAGTAAAGGATATAGAATTTGTCAATAGATACTTTTCAAATCAAAATCTCTAAGAATTTAGTTATTAAAACATGAATATAATCCAACCAATAGTGTGATAACATTCACTTTTGGTTCATCATAATGTAATGATGGTGAACCTCAATAAGATAACACTAAGAGTAAGATGGAAACATGATAACAATCCAAATAGATTTAGATAGGATTCAAGTCAGTTTCATTAGAATGTAATGATAATGAAATTGATGATAATATAATGCTAAGAATCAAATATAAACATGAATACAATCCAACTAGTAATAGGATATGATTCATGTTAGTTTCATAATAATTTATGTGAGCTAAGATGATTGAGGTAAAAAAATATCTCAATAGACTATGATATAAATAGGAGATCAAACTAGAGCATGCATACATGTAAAAATAGTGACATAAATGATAGTTATAGATCTAATATATGGTAATCTACACTCAATATTGAGGGTATAGGGTTCCAAATCCTATGCCTAAGATATGGGCTATGGGGTCTAACTAGGTCCCAAGATGATAATCAATGATGTAAACAAATGATTGTAAAGAGGGTATCAAGGATACAATTATGAAATTTCATTCAAAGAACTAATGAACAAGAGTAACCTAGATCCAATATGTAAAATAAACTAAAATAAAAAAGATATAAATTCCCAAAGGTTATTTGTATTTGTAGTTTAAGAAAATGTATCCTATACTACAATCCCAAACTATGATTGTAATGGTAAGCCTAAGCACCCTATAATATGCTAGTTTTCAATGAAACCTAGGCAAGGATGACAACGTACATGTTACTCTAATAATAATTAAAACATATGTATCTACTAAATAAATAAAATGAAAGAGAATAGATATAGAGATACTTACTTTGGGTTGACTTATTAGCACATCAATCTCCTCATTTTATCTAATGGCACTTCACAAGAGATGTTGTAGGTGAATACCTCAAATTCAAAGGATCAATACTTAAGTGTCCTTAATTGGGGACTCTAAAGAGTAAGGGGCACCTATTTGGTTCAAATCCTCTTATTGAGATTCAAATACCTTGAGCAAGACTTGACCTCTACAAGAATAAGTCTTTATCCTATAACTCCTTATAATACCTAAGCATATAAATTCAAGCTCAATAAAAGAATACAAGTGTTGTGTGTGTTGAGAGTTATACTTATAACCCTTATATATACATATCCAAAACAATAAATCAACTATAACTTTAAGTTGATCATATTGATCTAGATCAACACATCATAACAATATTATCTAACACAATATTATATCATCAGTCATGATACAATATAGAAGACACAAAAGGTTCATAATTTTATTGATAGTTCCAATATATTACAAGGATAAACAAGAAGGAAATTACTATATCAATATTGCTTATGCATAATATGTAATATAGGGAGGCTAAACAACTAGACTAAAAGGAAATCAGGCTCAAGGAGGAAAGGATGATAATAATGAAGGTATGAATAGTGTAGACACTATTTTTGAATTATATATCACCTTATTCTTGTACACTTGGAAAATACATATTATGGATGTACCTTCAACTTTTAGACTTTTCTCATTACTAAAAGGCTCATATACACTGCCTCTTTATGCCTAATTACTTATCTCTTTGTCTAACCAATATCATTTTGATGAACTATGCCTTCTATCTTTACCAAATGTTATAAAGCTAATTAACTTCCATCTATGCAAGTTCTAGACCTGCACCTATTTTCCAACTACCTAGACACTTGTGTCTCAGTTAGATGCCTACATCAATGCACATGTCATATCCCTATATAAGTGTCTAGTTACCTAAATTCATATAATTTAAAAATGAAGCATATTCCTATGGTAAACTTAAATTCTTTAACGTGATGTATTCTTCAAATTTATTGATATATATACAATATTAGGCCTAATTTATCCTAAATCTATCATAAACTGAGAAAATCACAAGTAAACTTACCAAAAGCATTTTATCAAGTACTCAAGTGAGCAAAGCTTCCCTATTTTCTCCTATTTTAATATAATTCATAGGGACATAACATCTATGGTTTTGAAGTACTGAAGGATCATTTCATGATCCAAATTTTCCAAGTTACAAGTTAGGTCATTATTGTACTTATTTATCACAAATTGCATAGTTCACACACAAGCTAATAGGTAGGGGAAAACTACATAATTCTGAGATCCTCTTCAAAGTATTTTATGTTTAGGTATTACTCATTGATATAGGGGTCTTTGGGGTATATCGACACTATGTGCCCACTAACCCATTCACTAAATCAAAGGTGACACATAACCTAGAAGAATATAGGTAGTTGCATCTAGTTTTAGTAGGCATTTTTTTTAGACATATTCATCTGAGTCAGACAGTATTGTAGAAGTAACCATCCCAAGTTGATGCAAGTGTATACAACTATAAAGATATAATTTATAGAATTGGGTAATTGATCCAAAATCTAGACCTAGTCTACTTTTTTATATTATATATCCATATCTATATTGGTATCAGAACCAACTAAGTACCTTGTGTCCATTCTCATTTCTATATTAAACATAGTTGTAGTTTTTATTTTTAGCATATCTCAGCATAATAAATTTAGTATGTGTTCTATTTCAATTTCATAAATAATTGGCCCACTTTATAGATAGTCTACCATCCTTGTGCCCTAGACTATCTCTACCCCTTTAACCCTATATTTCCTATATCTATATTATAGGGTTAAACATTTGGTGAACCTAAGTTTTGAACATCATTCTTGCCTAATCATACCATATAAGATGTTTCTTACCTATTTTATCCTAATTTTTGTGTTCTTTATGTCTCTTTTAATGGATGAAATTGATTGCTTTGATGACTATGATTAGTAAAATCTACAAATTTATATCAAATAAGGGGTAAAAAATGGTTACTCTTGTATTCTTCCAAATGCTAAATCATCTAATCTTAAATCTTTGAATGGTGGTAGCTACCATCCTTATAATTAAGTCCATGCTCCCATAATTTCAAGAGATGAATTGATACATCTTAAAGAGGACAAATATCCTTTACCATTACTCCCTACACCACCATCAAATGATTTTGTATTTCTATATTTTCTAAAATATGGATACAAAGGACAAGGATTGGGAAAAAATAAACAAGGTATAACCCACCCTATATCTCTTAAATATAATGAAAAATGACAAGGCTTGAGATTTTTAGAAAAATCCATGAGTTGCCAACAAGTCAAGTCACCTAATCATTCCCTTAACGTTAATTATACCATAAAAATGGGTAGATATGACCAATATTCTCCTTCATATGATCGTCAAAAGTTATGACAAATACATAAGGAAATTATGACTAGTTTACAAATTGTTTATAAGAGAGATATTCCTTCAAAAAATTAATTCAACCCCCCATAATTCCCACATTTAAAAATAGTATCCCCTTATCAAGGGTGATGATTCTTTTTTCCACTCATTTGACATTAAAAATTCATGAAAGGTTAAACAAGACATCATGGCATCTTTACCAAATAACTTCACCATATCAAAAGAGGTGCCTTTACCAAACCTCCCATCAATACTAATCTATTAAAATGATATGACAAAGGTAACATAATTCAGAGATACAATACCATTACCAAATTATCCTAAATTCAGTGATTTAGAACTTACACTTGTTATCCATGAGGATGAGATACTCATATGCCTAGATTCAAGAGAGGTTGTGAATTACAATCAATGATAACACCTATGACAAGCACCACCATTCCCATGGAGTATCTTATTTTTATGATGAGCACTATTGGGGATATTCAAAAATAGGTTTATATACTTATAATTTAAATGGATTTCCATAATACTAATGCAAATGTTACCTCATTCAGTAATCAACCTCTTACACAATGTATATTTGAATATCATTATCCACAAGATTTTGAACTACCTGATTTACCTCTCTTTTTGAGTTATAATGACCCATTTGACCACATGACTAACTATATACATTATTTTGGTTAATGGGAAAACATGACAAACTATTGTTGAAAGTATACCATACGAGCATTTTTGATGAGGCTCATAACTAGTTTTATAGCCTACCAAAAGGTTCCTTAACCACTTTTTATCATTAAAAAGATGAATTATTCATGGATTTCAATATCCATAAGATGACAAAATTTACATGAGAACAATTTCACAATTTAAAACAATGTGATGATGAATCCATTTAAGATTATACCTTTTGATTCAAAAGTAAAGCAAATGCACTAGCATTTAGACCTCTAGATTTGGAGTTAAAATTCATTTTCAGTAGAAGTATTCTTTATCCATTAAAATAAAGAACATTTCATAAATAATATGAGTCATTTACTCATTTGTATGTGGATATACATATATATTATTCATTCATACTTACTCATCCAAAGTAGATTAACATATCTCCTTCCAAGTACCAAAGTTTTATTCCTCACACAAATGAGGGAGATGAATTACCAAGTGGACATTATCAACAAAAAAATAGTGTTATTAAATTTTATATGGGATATTTATAAAATTTACTCCATATGGGACCAATCCAAGGTCCACATACTATGTAATCATCCCAAGGTGAACAACCCAAAAATCATCCATGCTAAAAATATTTGAAAATCACATTATTTATGGGTGGTTATTACTTTTAGTTGCATTGTTTTACATAAAATTGTGCATATATTGGGTGGTGGAGGGATATTCTATGGAAGGAGATGAATTATTATAAATAATAAATCATCTAATCTCAAATATTTGAATGGTAGTAACTACCATCCTTTTAATCAGGTCTATGTTCCCACCATTTTAAGAGATGAGTTGATACATCTTAAGGAAGATAAATATCATCATTTACCATTAATCCTTGTAGCACCATCATATGACTTTGGATTTTTATATTTTCTAAAATATGGATACAAAGGACAATGATTGGGAAAAAAATGAACAAGGTATAACCCACCCTATATCTTTTAAATATAATGCAAACCAACAAGACTTGGGATCTTTAAGAAAATACATTATTCACCAACAAGTCAAGTCCTATAATCATGCCCTTTGCACATTATACCATAAAAGTGGGTACATATGACTAATATGCTCCTTCATATGATCATCAAAAGTTATGATAAATTCATAAATAAATTATGAATAATTTACAAATTATTTATAAGGGGGATATTCCTTCAAATAAATTAATTTGACCCCACATAATTCCCACATTTCCAAATAACATCCCCTTTACCAAGGGTGATGATTATTTTTTCCCCTCATTTGACATTAAAAATTCATGAAAGGTTAAACAAGACATCATGGCATCTTTACCAAATAACTCCACCATATCAAAAGTGGTGCCTTTATCGGAGTTGTTGCCAAAATCTAGATAATATAAATGCAATAGAGACGTGATCACACGAGATGAAGCAAGTGCACACCACATAGATGCTAAAGCAATTTGAAATTATACAAGAAGATAAATTACACAAGACAAAATGGAGAAAACCAAAATTTGATTAACATGAGATGGCCAAAGTGAAGAATACATATAGGAGAGCATGTAAGTAACTCCTCCACAAAAGGTGGCCAAAGCACCCCAAGAATAGAGTGTAACTCCTCCATGAAATGTGGTGACAAGGTGATAAGAATAGAGAAGTAACTCCCATAAAGGGAGTTACTTATGACATTCTTATGACACCTATGACACATCTATGACACACATCTCCACATAAGCTAGTCTATCCCACAAATGTAGAAAAACTCTATGTAAGCACAAGAAATACAATTTCCCTAATTAAAAAATAGGGAAAAATAAAAACCTACACTAATAGCCTTTACCAAACCTCCCACTAATTCCAATTTATATATTTCTATAAAATTTGAATGAACCAATATATTCAAATGATATGCCAAATGTAAAATAATTCAGAGATACAATACCATTACCAAAGTATCCTAAGTTCAATTATTCAGAACTTACACTTGTTATCCATGAGGATGATGATACTCATATGCCTAGATTCAAAATAGGTGGTGGATTACAATCAATGATAACACCTATGAAAAGCACCATCATTCCCCTAGAGTATCTTATTTTTATGATGAGAACTATTGAGTATATTCAAAAATAGGTTTATATACTTAAAATGTAAATGGATTTCCATAATACTAATGCAAATGTTACCTCATTTAGAAATCAACCTCTTGCATAATGTATACTTGAATATCCTTATCCATAAGATTTTGAAATACCTAATTTTGATCTAGAAGTAAATTTGGAAAAGGTCCCTAAGTAGACCAAAACTTTCACCATTGTGTAGGGCCCATTGAGACCTTTATAACAGTATGTAAAACACAAAAAATGAAGCTTATATGCTCCTTGTATAGTCGGTCAAAGTTTTAGTCAGAATCATACAAAGTTGGTCAAAGATGGTAAAACTATAGAAATTTACCAACATGGAATGATTTTAAAATAGTTTCATAGTGTAGATCTCATCTTGATATTTCTGGTGTATTTTGAATGGGCTGATTTTGAGTTTGCATATGTAAGATATTGCACAGTAAAATTTTGGGTCAACAGGGAAAATTAAGGTGTCATAGGGTGACAAGTGGCATAATTTGAGCACACCAAGTGGATGAATTACAAGGTGACATGTGGAAATGAGCTTATTTAATAAAAATAATTGGGTTTCAATATTTCATCTTTGATAGGCATATGTAGATGGCATAAAAAAAGGTTAGCTACAAGGACCATAGCTGATGGAGTCCACTTTTATCATGAAAGGGTACCATACCACTGATATAACTATGGAGGACCCATCCAGTTTGATGTTAACAAGTGTCAAATTTTAAATGGTCCATGTGGTTGGTCCTCAATCCACCACATGGCTTGCCACCACTTCATTTCTCCATAGTCAAAAAAATGTGTTTAATGCTCAATGCCAACTTGCGCTTGCATTGAGAAGCAGAGACCTAAGTTGAGGATAATAAACCTAAGTTGAGGATAATAAACCTAAGTTGGGATATAAAGCCTAAGTTTGGGTGATCATATATGAGTTGGAGTGACCCAACTTACCCCAAATGAAATGAGCTCAAGCACGGATGGAAGTCTATTTACCTTAGATGCCAAATTAGCCCAACACAGTTCAAGTTTTATATTTTAATATGATCAAGTCCTAATTTAACATGAATCTCAAACTCCACCATGTTACCATGGTTTTAAACCAAAGGTTCCAAGGGATAAACATGCCATGAATGCCCCACCATAATATCGTGACACGTCTAAGCTGCACTACCAAGTCACCATACCAAGCATGGGTCGTGACACAACCACAAAATGCCCAACATAACAATGCCATCAATGGATCAAGTGGGAAAAGTGAGAGTGATATGTGGCCTAATCCACAAGTTATATTGTGGAGATAAATCTATTTAAAGCCTTTTTCATAGTATCACCTCCCAAATGTGGGATATTAGTTGTGATAAGCACTAATGCAATGCCATGGGATTCAAACCATGCCCATTCTAGGTAAAAGGATAACATCCTCACCATTATACCCATGATCTCAAGCACTATGTAAAGTGCATGAAATTTTATTTGAATACATGTATTTCCATGGAGACAAGGTAGGCATAAGGACTAGTTTGCATGTTTCCTTAGTTTTGAGGTACCTAGAGGTATTTTCAGACTTTGGAGCAAACTAAAGATATGCTATAGATTCTGAGGGGGTTCCAACCATATGTTGATTGTCTATATATGAGGTTATTTTTTGTAATTTTTAATTCCTCAAAGTGAACCTTTCAGCAAACTATGTATAAGCCATAATAGACCAGTTTGCAAAATATCAAGTTTTGAGAGACTTGGAGAGGTTTTTAGCTCTCAATGTAAACTAGGAAATTGTCCTAGACTATGAGATGATTTAAACAATATGTTGAAAGAACTATTTTTGATTTGTTAAGGCCATTTTTTAAGTCTATTTTCAAGACTTTTTGTGTAAATCCACATGATTTTAAGATTACATTGATGACAGTAAGGTGGAAGGTTTGTCTGTGGCTTCTAAAACTTTCTGAAGGTTTGTTGTCAATTTGTATGTAGTCTTAGAGTGTCCATTTGACAATTATGAGAATCTATCCATGTAATAACTTTTTAATGAAATGGATCGGTTCGTACTATAAGTGAACCTAGAGATGTAGGCATTGTCAAACTCTATTATCAAGTGCTTATCACGAGTTGATTTTATTTGTGCATTATTTTTTTGCATTTTGATTAATCTTGTTTATTAATCATTATTGAATGCATAATTAGTCAAATATGACATATTAACAAAAAATTGAGTACTTCAATATTTGATATAAATATGTATTGAAAGGTTAAATTCCATTCATTTCCTTGAGTATTTTAAGAAATTATGTGATTTGACAAAAGGATTCAAGGTAAAATTTTTGCACAAAAATTAGTGCAAATTTACAGATCAGTTTTGGTATCAAAGTAGTTATTGTGTTAGGTTAGCTTCTAATTATGTGGATTAATATCAATTTTTTTTAGTTTGGTTTCCATTATTATTGTAAACTTTTGGCCTTGTTAATATTCCATTTACAATGTGTAGTTTGTGGAATTAGGTTATTTGCAGGGAATAAGAAGCCATGGGCAAGGCTTTGGAAAGAGAGAGGTTTGATGAGCTTGAAACAATTAATCGATAGATCTAGGAAGAGAATAATTTCTTGAGAGATTGTTTTTATTCCTTGGAAGAGGATATTTCCCACTTAAAATCAGAATTTCAAGCCAAGGATGAGCTCTTGGCATAGATATAGGATGAAGAGAAACATTGTCTTCATCATTTTCCTTCCACTACAGATGCAAGTACTATGACTAATGAGTGTATTCTAATTTGTTCATTTGGTATTTCCTTTCATGTAGTTTCAGATGTTTTAGATATTGCTTTTGGTAGTTTTGATAAACACACGAAGGGTATTGGATCTAAATTATTATTGAAAATGGGATTTGATGGAAGGGACCTTGGTAATAATGGATAAGGTATTGCTAACCCAAGATAGGTAGAGCATAGATCTCACCATGCAAGATTGGGTTATGCTAGTGAGAAGTGGATATTGGAGTGAGTTACTCCATTACTAAAAGAAGACAAGCTTCTGATAGTCAAGATCCAAGGCCACTAGCAAAGAAAAATTCCTCCCTATAAAGGAATAATGAGTGGTGTAAGAAAACAAGTAAAAAAGGTATTGAGATTCCACATCCTTGATCTTACACTAGAAAAGGCACCAATAGGAATGTGAATTCCAAGACTTCTGAATCACTTTTTCCATTTAATAATTTTTTTTTTGATATTCAGAAGTTGTTACATGCTTTTCCTTATACATTTTGTGGATTGAATAACCATTGTGCCACATATTGTTGGAAAAGACAATCTTTACTAAAGTGGCTTATAGGTGCTAAAGACCATTCTCATACTAATAAAGTGAGAAATGGCAAATGGATGACCTCACCTAAGAAGAGGGATGTTTACACTCATTGTCATGTGAATGGACATTGGGTTGAGAAGTGTTGGAAATTACAAACATCCCACCATCTTGGTAATGGTAAGAAGAAGATGGTTTATAAACCTATTGAAAAGGTAATTAATGGAGTTTTTTTTCAATCAACCCATGCAGATGTTAGTAAATCCACTAAAGAGATTAAACACCCTAAACAAGATAGTCTGATTAAAAGGGTTAGTAAATAGTTTCTTAATTTCATGTTGCCATGATTAGTGGATTGATGTATGTATTTATGTTTCAAATCATTACTAGGATTCCTATTTTATGTTGACAAAGGAAATTTACCTCACTTTGATATATAGATTTTAGAGCTACTATGGTGGGAATACTTCAAGATAGGTTCATCATGCAAATTTTTTAATTCTCACACTTGTGTTTTAAAAATCTCTATTTTTTGAATCTCTAGTTTTAGCTTTATGAGTTTCTTGTTGAATTGTTAATGAATTTAACTCATTGATAAACTTGGGATATTTAATAGTAATTGTATAGGTTGATAGAATTTGATAGTGTGTAGTTTCATACTTAACTATTATTTTGGGAATGCATCTATTTATGGCATATTTGTGATTAGATGCATGATAAGACCCATTGGGGAAATGTATTATGACATGGTAAAAACTAATATTGTATTTTTTTTACATTAACAAACTTATTATACAATTACATTGTTGATTGTTTCAGTGTTTGGCAGTTCACCGATTACAGGATGTGACAGTGGGCAGATAGTTTGATATATTGTGATCTTATTGGTAGTTGTAGGATTTAGTATAACTCATGCCTTATTTCAGGGCCTTTTACATTTTTGAGTTATGAATCATATTTTACCACTATTATCTCTATGTTATGACTTGGATTTTTTACTTGATATGTTATAGAGGACCATTTAGTAGTAGTAGAGAATATCACTAGGCTTATCTATGTAGAGGCTCTTGTGAAGCCATGAAGTAGAAGAAGTCATTACATTCCAAATCCTAGAGGCTATTGATGGCCATGTAGTAATAGAGAGTTTGTGAAAGATGTGATTAATTGGTGGTTCCAAGAATTATAGGCATAGTTGTGGAACCTAAATAGACTGATAAGACCCATCAGATTATCTTCAAAATTGATTGGCATCTAGGGGATCATCAGAGTTAGATCCAGTTATCAAGAGCTAGAGCCATGTAAAGATCCTCACCTAAAGTACCAAGTCTAGTACCAGATTTTTGAGGGAAAAAACCATTCCTAATGGGGAGGATTGATCTAAAGGCCAATTCATAAAATGTCCCAAATTAGAATAAAACCTACACGATTACATAGGGCCCATTGAGATGTTTCTAATAGTATGTGAAATGTAAAAAATGAAGCTTGTATGCTCCTTGTGCAATCAGTCAAAGTTTCAATCAAAATAAGACAAAGGTGTTTAAAATTGGTCAAAATATATAAATTTACCAACATGGAATGATTCTAAAATAGTTCCATAGCATAGATCTCATCTTGAGCTTTCTAGTGCATTTTAAACGGGTTGACTTCAATTCTGTATGAGCAAGATATTACACGCTAAAATTATTGGTCAATAGGAAAAATTAAGGTGTCATAGGGTGACAAGTGGCATAATTGAGCACACCAAGTGTAAAAATTATGTGGTGACATGTGGCAACAATCTTTTGTGATAAAAATAATTGGGTTTAAATATTTCATCTTTGATAGGCATATGTAAATAGCATAAATAAAAAGGTCAATTACAAGGACCATATCTGATGGCATCCACTTTTATCTCAAAAGGGGACCCTACCACTGATAGAGCTATGGATCATCCATCTAATTATATGTCAACAAGTTTTGAATTGTGAATGGTCCATGTGGTGGGTCGTCAAGCCACCACGTGGCTTGCCACCACTTCATTTCTCCATAGTCAAAAAAAAATGTTTAATGTTCAATGCCAACTCAAGCTCAAGTTGAGAAGTAGAGACCCAAGTTTAGGATCATAAACCTAATTTGGGATATAGATCCTAAGTTGGGGTGATAATAGAGGAGTTTTAGTGACCCAACTTACCCTAAATGAAATGAGCCTGAGCATGAATGGGAGTCTATTTACCTCAAATGCCAAATTAGCCCAATATGGTATGAGTTTTATATTTTAACATGATTAGGTCCCAATTTAACATGAATCTCAAGCTTCACCATGTTACCACAGCTTCCAACCAAAGGTTATAATGGATAAACTTACCATGAATTCCCTACCAGAATATCGTGACACATCTAAGTTGCATTGCCAAGTCACCATACCAAGCATGGGTCGTAATACAACCACCAATGCTTGAAATAGAAATGCCATAAATGGCTCAAGTAGGAAAAGTGAGAGGTGATATGTGGCATAAGCCACAAGTTATATCATGGAGATAAGGCTATTTAAAGCCTTGTTCACATTATCACCTCCCAAATGTGGGATATTAGTTGTGATAAGCACTAATACAATGTCATGGGATTCGAACCATGCCCATTCCAGGTAAAAGTATAAAATACTCACCATTATACCCATGGTATCAAGCACTATATAAAGTGAATTAAATTTTATTTTAAGACATTTATTTCCATGGAGACAAGGCAGGCATAAGGACTAGCTTTTATGTTTCCTCAGTTTTGAGGTTCCTAGAGGCATTTCCAAACTTTAGAGTGAACTAGAGATATGTTTTAGATTCTGATATAATTCCAACCATATGTTGAGTGTATAGATATGAGGTAATTTATTTTATTTTTTAATGCCTCAAATTGAACTTTTTAGTAAACTATGTATAGGCCATAACATACCCGTTTGCAAAATCTCAAGTTTTGAGAGACTTAGAGAGGTTTTTAGCTCTCGATCTAAACTAGGAAATTGTCTTAGACTCTGAGAAAATTTCAATGTTATGTTTAAAGACCTATTTTGGATTTTTTTAAGGCCATTTTTTAATTATTTTTTTTATACTTTTGGAAAAAAATCCACAGGATTGCGAGATTGTATTGATGACAGTAAGGTGGAAAGTTTTTTTGTGGGTTTCAAGACTTTCTGAAGGTTTGTTATTGATTTGTATGTAGTCTTAGAATGTCCATTTGACAATTGTGAGGATTTGGCCTTTTACTCACTTTTCAAGTAAATGGATCAATTTGTACTATAAGTGAACTTGGAGATGTAGGCATTACCAAACTTTGTTATCAAGTGCTTGTCATGAGTTGATTTTATTTGTGCATTATTTTTTTTCATTTTGATTAATCTTGCCTATTAATCATTATTTAATGCATAATTATTCAAATATGACATATTAACAAAAAATTGAGAACATCAGAGTTTAAGATAAATTTGTATTAAAAGGTCAAATTATGTTCATTTCTTTGAGTGTTTCAGGAAATTGTACGATTTGACAAAAGGATCCAAGGTAAACTTTTTTCACAAAAATTAGTGATAGTTTATGGATCAGATTTACCTCTATTTTTGAGTTATAATGGCCCATTTGACCACATGATTAATTATATACATTATTTTGGTCTATGGGGAAAATATGACAAACTATTGATGAAAGTATTCCATAAGATCATTTCTGATGAGGCTCATAATTGGTTCTATAGCCTATCAAAAGGTTTCTTAACAACTTTTTAACATTTATAATATGAATTATTCATGGATTTAAATATCCATAAGATGTCAAAAATTACATTATAACATTTTCATAATTTAAAATAATGTGATGATGAATCCCTTTAAGATTATACCATTTGATTCAAAAGTAAATCATATGCATAAGAATTTAAACCTTCATATTTAGATTTAAAATTCATTTTTAGTGGAGGTATTATTTATCCACTAAAATAAATAGAATTTTACAAGTAATATGAGTCATTTACCCATTTATATATTGATGTCCATAGATGTTTTTCATTCATACTTACTCGTCCAAAATAGATTAACACATCTCCTTCTTAGTACCAAAGTTTTATTCCTCACACAAAAGAGGTAGATAAATTACCAAATGAAAATTATGAACAAAAATGTGGTGTTCTTAAATTTCATATGGAATATTTATAAAATTTACTCCATATGTGACCAATCCAACGTCCACATCCTATGTAAGCATCCCAAGATGAAAACTGCGAAAATCATCCATGCCAAAAATATTTGAAAATCACATTATTTATGGGTGAGGATTTTTTTTGGTAATGTTATATTGCATAAAGGTGTGCTTATATTGGGTGGTGAAGGAATACTCTATGGAGGGAGATGAATTATTCTAAATACTAAATCATCTAATCTCAAATCTTTGAATGGTAGTAACTACCATCCTTCTAATCAGGTCCATGCTCCCACCATTTCAAGAGATGAGTTGATACATATTAAGGAAGATAAATATCCTTTACCATTACTCCCTACACAACCATCATATGATTTTGGATTTCAATATTTGATAAAATATGGATACAAAGTACAAGGATTGGGAAAAAAAAGAACAAGATATAACCCACCCTATATCTCTAAAATATAATGCAAATCGGCAAGTCTTGGGATTTTCATAAAAAAACCATGAGTCACAAACAAGTCTAGTCATCTAATCATGCCCTTAATGCACATTATACCATAAAAGTGGGTGAATATGACTAGTATGCTCCTTCATATAATCATCAAAAGTTATGACAAATACATATGTAAATTATGACTAATTTACAAAAAAATTATAAAAGGGAGATTCCTTCAAATAAATTAATTTGACCCCCCATAATTCCCACATTTCTAAATAATATCACCCTTATCAAGGGTGATGATTTTTTCCCCCTCGTTTGACATTGAAAATTCATGAAATGTTAAACAAGACATCATGACATCTTTACCACATAACTTCACCATATCAAAATTGGTGCCTTTACCAAACCTCCCTCCAATACCAATTTATATATCTCTATAAAAGGTGAATGATCTAATATCTTAAAATTACATTCTAAAGGTACCATAATTTAGAGATATAATACCATTACCAAAGAATCATGAATTCAGTGATTCAAAACTTACACGTGTTATTCATAAGGATGATGATACTCATATGCCTAGATTCAAGAGAGGTGGTGGATTACAATCAATGATAACACATATTACAAGCACCATCATTATCATGGAGTTTTTTATTTTTATGATGATTATTATTGGGGATCTTCAAAAATAGGTTTATATACTTCAAATGCAAATAGATTTCCATAATACTAATGAAAATGTTACCTCATTCAACAATCAACCTCTTGCACAATGTATACTTGAATATCCTTATCCACAACATTTTCAACTACTATATTTACCTCTCTTTTTGAATAAGAAGGACTCATTTGACCACATGATTAACTATATAGATTATTCTGGTTAATAGGAAAATATGACAAGTTATTGTTGAAAGTATTCCATGTGAGCATTTATAATGAGGCTCAAAATTGGTTCCATAGCCTACCAAAAATTTCATGAACCACTTTTAAACATTTATAAGATTAATTCTTCATGTCTTTCAATATCCATAAGGTTCCAAAATTTACATTAGAACATTTTCACAAATTCAAACAATGTGATGATGAATCCCTTTAATATTATACCATTTGATTCAAAAGTAGAGCATATGTATTAGCATTTAGACCTTCATATTTGGATTTATAATTCATTTTTAGTCAATTTATTCTTTCTCCATTGAATTAAATATCATTAAATAAACAATATGAGTCATTTACCCATTTATATGTGGATGTGCATAGATATTCTTCATTCATACTTACTAATCTAAAGGAGATTAACATATCTCCTTCTAAGAACCAAAGTTTTTATTCCTCATACAAATGAGGGAGATGAATTACCAAATGAACATTATGAACACAAATGTGGTGTTCTTAAATTTTATATGAGATATTTACAAAATTTACTCCATATGGGACCAATC
Organism: Torreya grandis; assembly: GCA_037957365.1. Lineage (NCBI taxonomy): Eukaryota > Viridiplantae > Streptophyta > Pinopsida > Cupressales > Taxaceae > Torreya > Torreya grandis. The sequence continues at coordinate 2,258,392 of JARHVA010002781.1, forward strand.
CAAGGTCCACATCCTATGTAAGCATCCCTAGGTAAACAACCCAAGAATCATCCACGGCAAAGATATTTGAAAGTCACATTATTTATGGGTGGTTATTATTTTTGTCATAACCATATTCTTCATTTAAAAACAAAAATTACTTGTAATATAAGATATTTACAACATATTGGCTTTGATCAGAAAGACTTACAAATCAAAGGAGGATAGAAATGCTCCTTAGAAAACATAATGCTACTAGTTTATTGTGGTCTTAAAGTGATTCCAAAATGGGTTTGGGTTATGACACAAACCTATCCATATGAATTTACATTAGGCACTCTTTGGTTATATCAAATGGAATAAAAAAATGACTAATATCATTAAGGTATTTATTTTTCTCATGAAGTCAAATTGATCCATATTTTGAATGATAGTAAGGGTTCTTATATTGCACATATAAAACGTGAGGAGAAACATGGAATGTAAAACTTTCATATATCAAACCATGATTCAAACAATGTAAAGGATCCAACTTAAAGTTTCAAGGCTTCACATATTCCAAAAATACCAAAAAATCAAAAAAGTTCAAAAATCCAAAAAAAATCAGCATTTACATATCCTATTATATCCTTGGAATACATATTGTTGGTTCCATGTTGGTAGATGTAATATTAGTATTTACTATATACACATGTGTTTTACACATCTTTTGAGTGTGATAAAAGTATACACATATACATGATCTCTGCACTTTTGGATGTTGGGTATTTTCTCTACTCATGTTAGCAGGACATTGGGGACATCTACCTCTATGATTAAGATACATACAATTTATATCATTATATGGTCACTTTACATTATCATGTTTAATTTCATATATGTACTTACACATGCCTTTATCCATGTTTATATCTATCATAGTGTAATTGATATGTTATGTACTTAATGTTTTTGTCTAGCACATATATCTAGAGACAAGATCAACCCTCATTCATTTTAAACCTAGCACAACCCTAAAAAAATCATAAGGAAACTTACCAAAAGCATTATATAAAGTATTAAAGTGGGGAAAGATTCCCTATTTTTTCCTATTTTCATATCAGTTATAGCGAAAACACATCTACAGGTTTGAATTATTGAAGGAGCATTTCATGAGCTACATTTTTAAAGTTACAAGATAGATCATTTTTGTACATTCTTATCATACATTGGATTATTCACACACAAGAAAACATGTAGGGGATAGATACATAAGTCTAAGGCCCTCTTTGAAGTATTAACTATATAGGCAAAATTCATTGACAGAGGGGTCTTTGGGTTAGTTTAACACCATGTTCCCACTAACTCATTTTTCCACATCCACTATGAAGATGAAGAAATAAGGTTCTATTATTTGACAAGGAGTGACAGTCCATAACCTAGATTTAAATAAACCAAAGTGAAGGTGACACAAAATATAGAAGCATCTAAGTGGTCACATCTAATGTTAGTAGGTATTCTATACTAGACACATGTATCTAAGTTAGACAGTAGTATTGATAAAACCATCCCAAGTCAATGTAAGTGTCTATACTACAAATATATAATTTATAGAATCAGGCAACTAATCATGCATCTAGATATAGTCTACTTTGTACTTATTCTAGATCCATATTTATATTAGGATAATAACTAGTAAGTACCTTGCATTCATTATCATTGAAATATATAGCATAGTTGTACTTTCTATTTTTAGCATATCTAAACCTAATAAATTATGTATATGTTCTATCTAAATTTCATAAATAATCAATCTACTTTAGAAGTAGTCTACCATCCTTATTCCCTAGGCTATCTCTACCCTTTTAACCCTTAATTTCCTAAATCTATATTTTAGGGTTAAATAACTATATAGTGTGCAAAAATATCTTATAAATTACCATGAGCCAACCCCACCCATTTCCCAGTGCACTTCTTAGGATGTTCACTCAAAGAGATTGATATGTTGACAAGTTATGCAATGGATATCATTAGTAAAATATAAATATGAAAAATGCATGTGTATACACCCTTACTCCACACAAACTTACATTATATCCTATTATTTCTAATCACATAACATTAATAAGAATCTAATATAGTATAAGGCAACCAAATCAACATTTCCTAGTTTAATCTCAAATCCACACCTCATATGCAATGTAAAATAACGAATAACCATAACTTACAACATTGAAAATTAATAAAGATAAATGAAGATTACATGTTATTCACCAAATTATTATCCATATATCCCTACATATAAATAATGATATTGATATTCCAAATAGTGAACAACCACATAATATCAAATCTTAGGTCAACATAGAAAAGTTTCTTATATTAGGTCAAAAGGTATATATTTCATTAAATTACATAGATTTCATAAAAAAAACTTGTTCATGCCAAGAGGGTGTAGCCACTATTATGCACTAGATTTATTTTTATCAAACAAAGTGATAGTAATATGGTTTTATCATTACTAATAAAACAATCTTTCATTTAATCTGTTAGACAAAAAACACACAATTTTTAATCACTTACTTAAGCCACATCATAGTTTTAAAATTACCAAATAGGGATTACATATATTTAATTCATACAACTTCAAATAATACACCACATAATCCTTCCAGAGATTTTACCTCATATACACAACTTGTAATGATAAAGGTGAGAAATATTTATAATTTAATGATTTAACTTAGTAAAGTATAATTGTTACATAGAAATAGAATACCAAGTAAGTCCACATTCTTATATACATATTTTCATAGATGAGAGTTCATATAAAAAACTAAATAATCATACTATGTGGAAATTTTTGTCAATGTTTTCTATACTTCTAAATAACCTATTATGCTTCAACTCAAACACAAGTTCTTAATGACAACAAACATGACTTCCTAGACTATAATCCTTGATCATATCTCACTTTATTTTTGTATTCCATTTATGCATACCTTGTCTATTTTGCATTATCAAAGATATATTTTTTTACAATTCCTACTCTTAATAAGGTAACATTAGCATCAGTATAAGAAAAATTAGTATAAACATAATAATAAATACTTTAAATCCTAATCATGGTTATTTTAATATCATGTAGTCCCCTAGATGGCATAACCATCATAAATGTTTCCTTTAATAGTGACCTCAAACTATGTAGGGTTCAAACTCTTATCCACATGACACAATTGATATCATATGATAATTATACCTAATGAGGAAGTTTTTTTATTTGATATGGTAAAAAATTAGGTTTTACAAGGATATTAGAACCACCAAAGTGCAGTATAAAAGTTTAAACATGCCAAAATAAGGTTGAGAGACCAAAAATAGAAAAAACTACAGTATTAAACTGATAACAAAAAAATGAGAAACCAGATAGAAACTTAGGAGGAAAGACCCTCCAATAAATCTTTAGCATCTTTAGGAATCTTCACCAAGATGATCTATTTTACCTTAGATACCTTTGCCTAAGTGCAGTTTTTGGGGCCTTGAGCAGCTTCACCATGGAGAGCATGTGGGGATGATTTTATCCTATAAACTATAGTGAAGATTGATTTAGGGGGACCCCCTTGGGGGAACCCAAAGGGGTTTATCTTAGGTATTTAGGTGACTAGATGATAGGGGATGGGGTAGTTTGGGTAGATTGAACAAAGGCTTAAACTAAGGATTTGACTTATCTGTGTAAAGTGTTTTAGTCCTAAATTAGTTTGGTAAGGGCCATCCCTACTTGTTGAACCTTAGATTTAAATATCTTCAACTATGATTTTTCCTTTCAATTTCATCAGTTAGAATGGATTTCCATTTCTATTTGATCTCCACTAGGGTACCCACATTGAGAGAGAGAGGCTTAGGTTTGGGAATAAATAGCTTAAGAGGGAGGTCATCAAAAGGAAACTTAGACAATATATCTTGAGGGAAATTGATAAAGGTCTAGTGGGATCCCATGGTGGGATATTCCATAGGGAATCCTCCTAGGAGTCTTCCCTAGAGTATGATCTCATAGGGGGAACCTCCTAGCCATGGAGGGCTTGGCCATGCTTGACTAGTAGGAAAATCAAACCTTAGTGGAGGATGGGATTAGATCCATTTACTTGATGTAATAAGATATTGCTTTTAAGGGACTTTAGAAAAAAGTACAATAGACTAATTTTGTAGCCAATAAAATGATTTAGAAGCAAAAGATGGTGGGAAAATATAAGAGTGTATTTACCTTCAAGCATCATGTAATGCATGACTTGAAGATAAATATTAGGCCAATAACATGGGAGATTAGTTCATTGAAATCCTTTCTTATCCATCTACATGAAGTCATTTGTCCTAAAAAAGTGTTGTAGTAGCTCTTGTTTTTTATTTGTCCTTGAATTTGTTGGTTCCTTTACATGACATACCAATCGCTTCACTAATTAATTCCTCTATCACATTAATTTTGATGCTATGAATGGTCACTTTTCACTTATTCCAAGCCGTAGTGAATTCACAGGTAACCTCTACATTGTGATCCATAACTCGCTCCATGATTTTCATAAGACCCCCACATTTCATTATTTTCCAAACTTTTTTTTTGGCCACTAACATCCTTATAGGAGGTGGGTTTTAATCTATCCCCATTTCCTCCCATCAAATCTATGTATATAGAGTTGAATTGAGAAGGGGGAAGTTTTGGATGTTACAAATTTATAAGAAGCAAGAATGGTTTGGGAATCCTGTCAAAGACTCATTATATAAATTAAGTCCCCTTCTATATAAATTATTATGGATCATCCTAATTAAGATCCACCCCTTTGAGCTAATATCATACATGTGCAAAGATGTGATGATTTTGACATGCATCGGTACCTAATGAAGAAGTTAAAAACATGAAATTTTATAAAATATCATGTAGAAGAACATGTAACATGATTGTCTAATACTTTATTTCATCAATGAACCTTTTATTATTTTATTGATAACCACAATCCAATATACTTATTCAGGGTCTAAAAACTATGCATCATAGTCACATAGCCCTATTTCCATTAAATAATAATAGTTAAAAAGTTTGTTATGAAGCTATCTCAAAAAAATTTCATAACAGTGTACTAAAAATGAAACTCAAAAAAAATATTCCATTCATATTATTATATTTAAAATTTTTGAAGGAAATAAGACAAGATAGATGAAAAAATGTTAAAACTAAATCCTACTACAAACTTGACTCAAGATGTCTATAGTAATAACCATCAATTCCATTGTTAATAATAAATCCATTAGAGTAATTTAAATATAAGAAGTTATTAAATTTACATAAAATTCATGTTAGTTTCCTTTTTAAAAGTAATCCTCTATAATAAATGCAACCCCTAGATCACGTCTAGACCCATATGTTTTCCAAAGTGATTTTCAAGCAATTTGTTAATAGACATAACAAGGGCTTTGTGCTTTCATGAAAATCTAGTTTGCGATCGAATATTCCCTATCCTATAAATAATATGCACATATGGTGAGCATTAGCTAACAATGTCATTCCTTTAAAAATATCAAAATTTTAATAGCATTAGATTTATTGATTACAACCCTCATAAGGTAAGACACCATTTTATAGGGTTATAGATGCAATATATTTCAATGAAGATCATTAACATATGTAATAATAAAACACCCAAGAGATAATTTTGTAATAATACAATCCCATATCTCTAAAATAAATACTTTTAATTTTAAATTACCATTACTAACATTTATACAAAAATGGTAACCATGATCCAAAATACTAATGAAGTAGAGACACATTTCATAACAATAATAAACCACTCACTCTAAATTCATGTAATCATATCAAGAATTATTTACGTCCTAGTAAACATTTCTTAAAACATATATGTGCTCATATATCTTTATTATACATGAAATTATGCATCTTCATATAAATGTATACATAGATATATGTATATATAAACAAACATATTAAATTATAAATACTAGAAAAACAAAACTCATTACAATTTTGATATTCCATAATAGTGTTTTAGAGGAAAAGATAAAACCGAGTATTAATGCCCATAAAAGTTAGGAATATAGGGAAGGAAGAGAAATGACTTAAAGAATAATTGTAAACTTGATGATTGGGAGGAAAACTCTATCATAACTAGTTCAAGCCTTATCTGCTTATTCCTCTTATCTTCTTCCACTAAAAATATTTGTATCCCCTTCTCCATCATGATCTTCTTATCTAGAGAAAGTTTTCCATCATTTTTTTTCAAAAAAATGATAAGAATAACAAAATCCATAATATCCTAGCAAAGTTTCAGGCCTCAAAACTAAATTCAAGTTTTAAGGTTTTCTATTATTTATTTTACACTTCATTTTTAAATCAACATTCAAGCTTTAAAAGTAAATATTCAAATTTAACATTTTAAATAATAATTACCAAAATCATTTATTTCTACCTATACAATGGTCTTATGACCCTTTTAAAACATATTTTTTATTTTATTTTTTATACTAATAGTGTCATAAGCATGGGAAGGTCAAGGTCTATAATTGATCTTAATTATCAAATTAAAAAACTTGCTCTTATACCCAAGTAAAACTTCAATCCAAAATGCCAAGTCAAGTCAAGTAGTAAGATAAGATAACAATGCACAAATGTATGAGTTATTACATCAAGAGGTGTTACACCCTTACTAATGGTATCTTTCCTTCTAACATGAAGCACCACTCCCCAGTAATTAGGGTATCTAAATTAAAAATCTTCTATTTTGTAATTAAATTATTGCCACCATTATACAAAAGGTTAATCTAATTATCAATGTTATGGGATATTATTTACAATGATAATAATAATTATTATTATTATGAATATCCCACTAGGTGAATTTCAAGTGGAACAACCAACTGCCTTGATCAAACTAACCACAAAGGTTAGAATTAGCCTAATGTTTTAATGCCCCAAATTGGGGTATATTTAATATCTAAAACTAAAAACACTCTTCAAAAAGAAAAATTTGTAAGTGTTACATTTTTTTTCATTAAATGGATTTAAAATGATTAACAAATCCATCAAATTCTCCTTCAAGTGGTAACCACCCTTTTTAGCAGTCAAATGGTTGTCAAATTAGGAGTCATCATAATGATATGTGATAGATTTTGAATCAACATATTTGATATGATGGTTGGGATTTTTAGGGTCATTAGTAGAAGAAGATATTAACACCATGTTACAGTAGATAGATCAAGATTGATTTTGAATAAAATTACACCATGAGGAGTTTCCTTCAATGGTGTGCATAGGAGGGATAAAGGTGTTGCCCATATAGAAAATTTAAATGGGTTAAGGCTCTTTAAAAAAATATTAAGTGGGGATATCATTGTAAAATGTTGGGAAAAACTAAAAATATATAAAATATAAATAAAATATAATGATAAGAATAATGGAAAGGAAAATTTTAATATGATTTAACTAGTGGTGGGATAAGATTCACATTGAGTTCACCAAAATGTACATTGGGAAAATGGGGTCAAAAATATAAATATATTTTAATATAAGAAAGAGAGAATACCATACTAGGACAAAATACATATAATAAATCATGTTTAAAAGTGGGTCAGATACTAAAAATAAGAGTTGTGTGTAAGGGGGATATTAAAGATATGATAACAAAACTGCATGCAATAAACTAGAAAACAAGGGTGACCTCGATCCACGATAGTAAGAAACCAAAATAAAGAAATATAAATGTCATTAACTGGTAACTAAGAGATATATAAACTAAACAATATAACCAAAATATATTTAAACTATGATAAACTAGCATATAAATATAATATATACTAACAAACATAAGCTAAGTTAGGCATGGAAAATAAGAAAACAACATAATACTCTAGTATATGCATGTAAACCACATAAAATAAATATTATGTAGATAGTAATACTTACCTTAGGTTGATTTATCAATGCATTAATCTTCCTTTTGGCTCAAATGGCACTTTATGAAATATATTGTAGGTGAATACTCAAATGGAAAGGATGAGGACCTATGTATCCTTAACTAGGGACTCCATAGCCTCAATGTACTTCTCTTGTTCAACTTCCTTCTATTAAACTTAAAATAACTTGATCAAGATGAGTCTTCCATAAGAATAAGATATTATACCTCAATTCCTCTTCTTCTACTAAAAATAGGCTTTCATGCTCAAATAATGGAGAATGGCGTGTGTTTCCTATAAAAATGAGATCTAGGAGCCTCATTTATATGAATACAACTTATAAAAGTTACCTTTCATATACACCAATAGACTTGACTTGGATTAATACAGTATAAATATTTAGATAAAAAATAATTTTATGTTGGTCATGCCAAGTTAATACAAGATGTAACAACCTCCAAGTTGCTAAGCAATTTATAAACATTTTTTTCTAAATGATTAATTCTAGGAGCTAATTCATAGTTTATCTAAATTTAGATACATTTAATTACTACCTTTTTGTAACACTTCATAATTTAAAGTTATAAGTTGTAATCTACCATACTATTAATTATATTGAATAATTTTCTATATTTCACATAGTCCTCCTGGGACTTAGTCAATGTAACAAATCATAGCATCAAAATTTACAACCTAGCCTCAACTGATAAATATATTATAACAAATACAAAGTCATGTAATAAAATATCTTAATATAACCAATGAGATGTGGGTGAGTTGGTAAAAAGGCTTGGTTGTCTAAAGCCCCACCCTAGTTCAAATCTTAGTAATGGTGTATGAGGCTGGTTTGGCCATTGGTTGAATTATTGGGGATAGTTGTGGCCATTGATTAAATTCTAAATGTTTTTTGTGGTCATTATTGGTACTCTTTAGACTGGTTGTGTCCATTAACGGTATTTCTTAGGTTAATTGGTGGAAATCATAAGCTTGTTGGCTATCCCATACACGTGGTATTCAAGTGGCTAGTAATCACTTTGGGCTCTAAGCTCCCAATTGTGTCTTAGACTAGTTTTTATTCTGATCAAAATCTACTACCTAGAATAAAATCCTCTTATTAGTTGTTCATTACATCAAAATACTATCTCAAATATACTATATAATCTACAACCATTACTACAAGTGTAATAAATGCATGCAATCATTATTTCCAATGTATAGAATTATTACTTGGCATCATCTGAAATAGTAATGAATATAATGTAAATGTTACAACTTAGTCTCAACTTGACATTATAACCATATGTTAAAACTAGAGTATAAGATTATCTTCATCCACTATTGAAGGTGCATCATATTTATATAACCACAACCTCATATATATAATGCAAACATATATCAAAATACCATGTTGGTTTCATCCATTTCTAAATAAATTAATACAACAAAAGTGCAATAGCATAATATATATTCAATGGGACAACTCATAAAAACATAATAGTAGTTATGCGTATGAATCATGATCAATTTTGATTCATCTATAGAGAGTGAGAGCATCATTTGGGTACTTTTCCTTTAGTCACAAATCCATAGTCTCGCACACACCTTCCCACTAGGAGTGGCCTTTCTCTTCATAGAAGGGTAGATAATGATGATGTGATCATCCACAACCATATGATAACATATGTGAAATTACAATCACTATTACATGCAACCAGTCATATAAACCCTAGGAATTCCTCTATCTATTATGAATTCAAACAAACACATAAACTAAAAAGTATAGTGGATAGATAATGTATACAACTATAACATTACTTTGGCCAAATCATTTATATAGTACTATTGAATTTAGATAGTTTGAGTTTTAGTCAACATCATCACTACTCTCTACTATAAAACAATGTTATCATTTTTCATCTTGTTAACCAATGACAAGTGACTATAGTTAGGCTTCCTTCCCTCATTCATCACCCCTTAATAAGAAGTAGGATTTTTCATTAATTAACTCAGCGTAAATTATAAAAAGGTCTCTCAACTAGCCCATATAAGGAGAATACAATCAAAATTTCATAATAAAGTTCTCAATATGAAATAACATAATTCATAAGCTTGTCATTTTTATCATAACCCATAACTCATTTACTAGTCCTTTTATAATTTCCATTTATTTCACAATAAGATATTGTCTATAGTAAAAATTTATTTATTTTTAGTAAACATAAATAACTATAACACATAATAGTCATTGGTACACAATCATGGTTAATCAAATCTAAATATCAAGATTCATAGTAGTCCACATACAAAACACAAGCTTATTTCAATCTTTTACAATCATTCCACATAATTCAATCACTATACAAAATCATAACCTCTAAACATAATTTCAATCACTCAATTTTAGTTTTATTTTAACAATTCGATACAGGTATACTTCATTCTAAGAAGACCATCTAAAAATAAAAAATAGCATCCCTTAACATTACACAAGTAAAGAAGTGGATCTGTACACATTCTTGGTTACCCTCAGGTTTGTTATGTATGACCATTTATGGCCTAAAGGCCTACATAGCTTCCTTTAAAACATATAATCAACTAATCCAAGAATCCATATATAATGTTAACAAAAATCAAGATTACAATAAAAATCTCACTTAAATAGTATTTGAAATTTTCTAACAACCTAAGAAAGTGGATAAGATAGGATACAACCAAGTATGATCCCTTTTCCAATCCTTAAATGAAAATAAAAATAGCTAATCACAATTTGGTAGTATTACCCAGCCACCAAAGTGGGGGGAAAAAAATTAAATATGTCCATCAAATGAAGTCACAAAACCACCAAAATAACTTGTTACACCTGGTTACAACTTTTAAAAATAACATGCTACATTCAGCCATTAAAAGCAATAAAATACAGCCATAAGATTAAGTCACAAACCCACCAAAATATCTTGTTAAATATAGTTACAACCTATATAAATAACATGCTACAACCAGACGTAATGATAAATTGAATACTTGCATAAAATATAGTCATGAAGCCACCAAATTAACATGATACAACTTGTAACAACCTTGAAAAATAACATGTTACAATGAGCCATAACAAGAAATTAAATACAACCATCAAATGGAATCACAAAACCACCAAATTAACATACTACATCAAGTAAAAACCCCCACAAATAACATGTTAAGACCACATATAACATATATCAATTATAATTTGGAATAAATACACACACACACACACACACACACTCGCTGTGATGGTTTTATATAATGTATATTTTTTGTGCTAAGGATATAATGGCATGATTAATTTATATAAAACTCTCAAAATATATATATATATATATATATATATATATATATATATTTATATATATATGAATAGTAATCAAATTTTAAAAATATTTACACTCAACTATAAGGTAAAACCATTATACAGTAAAAACATTACAATTATTTTTTGCATTTTTATCGTAAAGCCTACAAATGGATATTCAACTAGGACAAGTTGTGGGTCTTCATATTAAGGTTGATATAATTTAGTCATTAGGGATTCACTATTATTCACACATTTACTTACAACAATATGGTTGTTAAAAAAATCCCAAGACAAGGAATGTTCCATTAAAAATGAAAACCACTACATGGCAATTTCATTACAACCATAGAAAATAAATGTAACTAACTACATAATATCATCTCATGCAAAGAGTATTTGCACATAAATTTAAAACATTTTTTTATAATCCATTCTATATATACTAATATTATAGAATTTTTTTTACAAACTAAAATAACTCTTAAAGTTCTAGATACTTTCTTGACAATGATTTCCCTAAAAAAATCATTTGAATGTTATGCATCCAAACCCTTTGCACACTCTTTTCTCTCTCCATTTTTTCATTCCTTAATTTTTCACATTTTATACTCTTCTTATTGAAAAAACCCCAAAAAAATTAGAATCACTACCAAAGTATGGATAGTAATGTAGATAGGGCCCAACATATAGCTTGTTGAAAATAAAAAGATCTTAATAAAATGATAGTGAGGGTTTATTAGCCTAAGAGTATGGTTGTACATTTACTATATCCAGCTATCATTATTTATCATGGCACTAGATAATATAATCACCCCTCAATGTTATAATAATCAAGAAAAGTAATTACTCAGGAAGAATCAACTATTTATTTAGCATGATAGAACCCTCATCAAAAATTGAATATCAAAAACACTATAGGCATTCCAAACGGTGCTACCAACTGGGAACTCATTTATAATCTCAAGTTTGGATCCTCACACATGATTCCTCTATATTTAACACTAAAAATTAATTCAAAATTTGTTTCTAAGGAGTAATAATATCATGATGTATAGACCTTTCCATTTATAAAACAAGCCCTATCACCAGTCATAAGATTTAAGTATCACAGTATTACACAAGTAAGTAATATTACACTTATTTATGAAGGGTAAACATATTATAGACATGGAAAGTGATGTTACCCATCTAGATCAAATGGAATGATCTAAGATTAAAGGGTCCTGACACCAAATCTTTCCTCCCATTTTATGACTTAACACAACCAACGAGGTTTCAACCAAAGATGTAAGAAACTTCATTCAATATAAAACTAATTATTATCCTTCATTAAATTAATTTAATATAATGGTAAAAGGAACTAAACAATCCTTATTATCACAACTTTCTTAGAAGAACCATGCTAAAAGTGTTGGTACTAGCATAAACCTTTATGTGGTTTTCTTTGTGACATAAAGGAAATCGATGGTAGTAATTTTATCACACAACTCTTGATAAAAATCCTTTCAAAATATATAATGAATATATTAAAAAAATTTCCATAGGAAGCATGCACATATCAACTATATATTTACTATTACTAATTACATGTAAGGTAGTGGTGTTAGATTGTAATCAAATAACCTATAAAAGAATTATTTTATTTCCATCTTGGTGTTTCCATCATCTACTAGAAAAGAGAATATATATATAACTGATATGATTGGATTCTTTACTAATTACAAAAGTACCATTCCATGAGATTCAACATAATAATTCCCTATTTACAAATTCCAAAAAATAATGACAAGGATAGTGTTCACATAGTATTTAAATTCATCCAAGGTTATAAGAGGATCCAAGCATTAATTCTTATCTATATCAAAGGGCTTATTTAAAACTATATGATCACTTTTAGCATAAGAAACCCATGATTAATTGTGTGAGAACACCAACATAGTTTAGAACAATCTCTTTATCATTGTACATAGCTTTTCTTTATCACAAAGGAAGACAATATTTACTTAACATGGATGTAGATAGATAATCCATTCATAGTATCTCAAGCTAATATTTCAAGACCAAGAAGTAAATTAAGATTACCACATCACATTTAATAACCTTTTTAACCAATTCATGTACTGATGTAATACAATCTATTTAATTTGCATCTATCATATATATGTAAAAACCAAATTTCATGTTCTTATTACAATTACATTTCATATAATCATTCAAAATATTGTATGCATTTATTTATGTCTTTTCAAGGAAACAAGAACTCCTCAATTTAATGATTTACTTTTGATTCAGTTGAAGATGGTAATAATTTAAGACTTGAAATCATGGATTGAATTACAGCAATACAAGATCATCAAAGATTTTGTTGATATTATTGTGCCAAAAACCTCAAAACACGTTGTGTCTTAGAGAAGACCTATTAAATGTTTTGAGGAAAGCTTTAAAATGGCCTAAAATACTCATTTCCAAAACCCAAGTGAAAACTAGATATTTTTATGCACCTTGTAACTTTGCAAAGTTGCAAAGTGCACCTAAACCTCTACTTTCCTACGTATCAATTCCTTAGCTAAAATTATAACTTGCATTACACTTTGTAACTTTTCAAATTTGCAAAGTGTAATTCAAAATTCACTTCCCACTTTTCACTAAGACCAAGCAAAGACCAAAATTCTCACTACACTTTGTAACTTTGTAAATCTACAAAGTGTAATCTAAATATCTCTCCCCACTTCCTAAGAAACCTTCACATCCAAAACCCTTAGTGATAAGTGGGAAATGGAAGATGGAGAACATATTACAAATTTTAAAACTTGTAAACTATTAAAGTAACTCTACTTACCTAATTTTTCACCTATTTATGAATCTACCACCCTTGTTTGTGTGCTTGGATTTTATTAGAGTCTTTGTTAATATATATCTTAGGTTTTCACATCACTATTAACATTATGACTAGAGCTATTCATCTTCAAGCGACATTCTAAAACTAGAGATTTTCACCTTTATTTCCAAGAAATGCATTGTGAACCAAACTTCCAAGATAACCTCCATTGCCAACTTGTAAAACCCTATGCATGCATACACAGGTATTCTTCTAGGTCACCTATATTCTCGTTCAGTTTATGCCATTATTTTTCTTTGCAAATATTAGGGTTTCTTGCCAAGCAAGGGTTTTTCTTAAGAATTATTGAAAGAATATTCCTTTACTCACAAATTTCCATATATTCACATTCAAATGTTAAATACATTTGTGAAATTTGTCTAGATTCATAGTTTTTATCATTTATGTTTCCAAAACCCTTTGGACTAGTTAAAAAAACCAAAAAAAATCTCAAATTTGCATTCATTCCTAAAAGTTGTCTAGATTTAGGCAAAAATCCCTCCTAACTTCTCAAACCAAAACCATGCAAATATTTTAATTGAGGAAACACATTAAAACTCTTGCTCATAAATAGGTGGATATCCCCTTTGTTTTATCACCATAATTTTCCTTAAACTATTCAACTTGTAATAACAAACCACAACTCCCATTGGACCTTTGATTGGACTTTGTAAAGTGTTCTTACAAAATAAAACCATGTCAACTCTATTTCAATCTTTACCACTATAATTACATACCATACTCCTATCAGATAATACCCTTTTAGAATCATAACAAAACCCTACCAAGTAAAAATTAGAAATCTTACCTACAATTGCAAACATAAATCCTAACCATCTTTATAGTTGGTCTCCCTTACACATTTCCCAATGCATATGTCTAAAAAGAGATGAATTTCAAATAAAAGGGAATTAGTTTTCCTTCTATCTTATATTCAAACATTAATGAGATAACTAAAAAATACCTAGGTCACATAGACCTAGTATACTTTTGGACTAGAGTCAATGCAGAATTTAAGAATTATTGAATTCAGAGAATCTATGATATTGGTTTACCTTAGGTTACATCCTTTCCACTCTCAATTCAAAGCCTTGATCTTGTTCTCACTATGGCTAAACATTATGATGTAGATAAGAGATAAGTATTGAATCATAAAGGTTAGAATTTTCTGAGACTAGATCTAGATTTCATTGATATTGTGTTCTTGATCTTAGAATTTAAAAGCTACATAGACATTGTTCCTGATTCCTCCAATAAATTCTATCAAAATAATATTGTAGTATATTTATGGATTATAAATAAATAGTGGTTGAAGACCCATAAGTATTCAGGCACAAGAATTCCTAAGACCCTAGCTAGAATAGACTTCAAAGATTAAGTAGAAGATATCATTATACTCTTACATAGATCTATAAAGAGCCCTAATGCAAAGAACTACCCAGATTGGATGTACTTGTATATCTAGGTAATCCAATAGAATAATCAATACATTTATTTAACCCTATTAATCAATGATTTTATTCATAGATAGTTGATGGAGGGTCAAACCACTAGAAAATTCTACATGACCTCCGATCTCATCTATGTTTTAGCAAAAGGGAGGGCATTCCCAAGATTAAATATAGTGCTAGATCAGATCAAAAAAAAATTTAACTACTATCTTGATCTCACTTTTAAGGGGAGGAAACAATAATTTAGGATATTTAATGATTACTTCATCTACTTCATCATAATCATGTATGAATAAGAACTAGGGAGGACAAGGTTTTTTGATGATGTAACTATAGAAATTGCAAATTGGGGATCATGCTTCATCTAGTTCCCCACATATTCCTACATCAAAGTTTTTGGTTTTATTGGGTGTCCTTACACCCTTCCTATATATGTAATTTATAAATGGGATTTAATGAAACTTGTAAGATAACTAGTGGAAACCCACAAGTTCTTATCAAGTTAAAATAAGATAAGCACACACTTCCCTATAAATATAAGGAGATACACCTTCCCTTCTTTATCTAAGGCCAATTATGTAGATGCAAAGATGACTTGGATGAATTTGAGAGATCTTGATGCTAGACCCTTTAATGATGTAGCTAGTTATGTTACTAGTTTATTGGGTTCCTCATATTCTCACATTCCTTTTATGAATATTATTGGGAGAACATGTAGGCTGAGGAACAGGTTAGGTTGAGAGATTATTATAGAATGACCCTAGAATAAACTAAGACCTATGATATTATACCAATTCTAAAAGAGTTGAAATATGAGGAACACCTGGTGGATATGGTGTATTATGATAACCATATCTACCTCCAACCTATTCCTCAAGTCAAGTGGTCTACACCTAAAACTTTCTCCTTATTATATAGGACCACCCCAGTTATTAAAAAAACTTTAAATTGGTTAAGAATCAAGTGGGAAAATATAACTAAATAGAGCCTAAATATCATACATAGACTCAAAAAGGTAAATGATAAGGGTGTAGAGGTAGTAGCAATAGAAGGTTCCAATAATGGTACTCAAGTAGATTAGGCAATGGGTCTAGTTGTCTTGCACAAAGGAAAATAAAATTAGATGGTAAAAATGGCTTATTACAACACTCAAATGCCAATAAACCAACCAATAGACCAAGTAATACCAATTTCCATAGGGGACACAATTACTATAACTCATCCTCCTATTTCTACTATCCAACTTGCACAAGTAATTACTTCTCCTATTTCTGCCAGCCCACCAATGCAAGTAATTCCCTTGGTAGTAATCCAATCAACATAGTTCGTTATCCCAACTCCACCTTATCCTCTCTCTTTCACAATCACTTCCACCTCATCCCCTATATCCACTACCACCCCATTAATCACCAACACCACTTAGCAGTACATGGTTGTTAACTCAGTCATTATAATTACAGTCCCATTACCCACCATAGCTAATGAGTCAAAAATGGCTCCATATTCATCTTCCATCACACTACCCATTACTTCCAATCTGGCTATTCCCACTACATTGATAAACTCTTTTTTTACCTTAGATTCCACCCTTCCATAAGTTCCCTTATTCTAACTACACATGCTTACCTCTCTACCTATGTCATTTCTAGCTTCCAAACCCCTTATAATCAAATCCACTCTACCTATCCAAGTATCCTTTCCTTCTTCCACTCTAAATTTTACCCAAACTCCTACTAAATAAGTGGAAATAGAGAAACCCACTGACATAACTATGTCTAGTCAACCCACCATTAGAATAGAGATAGCCAAATCATCAATTAGGGACTCAAAAATAATGTTAGTGGTAGATACAACACTTATTATGGTAACTACTAGTGTGTTAGATTTAGCTAAAGATTCACAAGTAATAATGACCATTGGAATAGGATAGGATTCATTGATAACCACTCCTAGTTGGCTAGCATAATCAATTTACAAGAAGAAGAAATAGATTATATCTCATAATACCCTAGATTTTGGTCTATTATAAGCATCCAAATGAATGAAGAGAGGTCTCATGGCAATTTTCATAATCTCATATGATTTTAATAGGGGAAAATTATGTGGAGATATTAGTTTCCCCACTTTAAAAACAAAAATAATATTTAATGGTGGGGGATTATCATCTATCCAAGGTACACCATGGTCATCTAATAAGAGAGGAATTAAAATATTATGTTTAGACAAGCATAAGTTCTCTCTTTAAGAAAATAGATAGAAACAAGATCACTAAGTATGAGCTAAAGAACAAGGTTGAGTAGTTGATGGTTACATTAAGGAATGTTATAGACCCAAAAAATCAACTTGAATTAGCTCAACCAACTCAATCTCTCTCTCTCTCTCTCATTTCCCTGATAAATAAACATTTGATACAATGATAGATATTGGTACAATGGGTAGAGCTATAAAATACTGGGCTAAATAACTAATTATAAAATGGAATGGGGTGATAGGGTTGGCCATGGATTATTACAAGACATTAAAGGATGACTTGACATCTTTGAAGGAAGAAATTAATAAATATGAGGAGGTTGAAAACCTAAACCTTTACTTTCCCAAATTACAAGCCATTGCCCAGATAGAGATTGAAACCTTCATGTCTACAAAGATAATAAAAAATCATTTAAAACATGATGAGCTAAAGAGGGAAGCCATATTCAGAATCAGCATACTTAGTGAAAATATTGATAAGGCCAAGAACATGAGTGATAAGGCCATAGATGTAATGTATGACATTGAGGATTTACTATACAAATTGTCATGTGAGGTAGAAAATTACCAAGATAAACCTCTTCCTATTCAAGATGTCCAAGTTAAATTCAAAAAGGTTATTAAGAAGGAATTAGCATAAGACACAACTTTCAACTTGGATTCCATCCACCGATTCATCAAGTACCACTATACACTTGATCAGATAGGAAAAGATATCCAAGTCTACAGAGCTTATTCTAGAGAACTATTTGAGGTAATAGTATGACATGAACAATCTTTACATAGTTGGTATTGATGAAGAGTTCTTACAAGAAATATTTGGTAGTTTTGATGCTCACATCAAGAATATATAGTCAAAAAGGATAAGGAATCCTCAAATTTTACTGTTATTGATTGATTTTTTTATTAATTGAGAAAATTCACTCAGCTACAATTTTTTTTGCAAGTTCCAACTATCATTTTTTTACCAGATAGAGAGTGACACCTTCATGTCTACAAAGATAATCAAAAATCATTTGGAACATGATGAGATGGAGAGGGAAGCCAAATTCAAAATTAGAATACTTAGTGAAAATATTGATAAGGCTAAGAAAATGAGTGACAAGGCCACAGATGTAATGTATGACATTGAGGATTCAATTTACAAATTGTCATGTGAGGTAGGAAATTACAAAGATAAACCTCTTCCTATTTAATAAGTCCAAGTTAAATTCAAAAAGGTGATTAAGAAGGAATCAACATAAGACACAACTTTCAACTTGGATTCCATCCACCAATTCATCAAGTACCACAATACACTTGATAAGATGGGAAAAGATATCTAAGTCCACAAAGCTTATTCTAGAGAACTATTTGAGGTAATAATATAATGTGACATCAACAATATTTATAAATTTGGTCCTGATGAAGAGTGCATACAAGAAATATTTGGCGATTTTGATGCTTACATTGAGAAGATACAAGTGAAAAGGACAAGGAATCCTTAGATGTTACTATTGTTGATTAATTGTTTAATTAATTGAAAAAATGCATTCTATAAACTACAAATTTTTCAAGATGCATTGTAAAGTTACAAGTTGAAAATTTCAACTATCATTTTCAATAGCTCTTACCTTTAAGTTGAAAAATAGCTACTTATAATTTTTAATTATCATTTTATCAATCTTTAGTTAAAAAAGTGTAACTTGTATTTTGCACTTTTATTTTTAACAAGTTGAATGGCTAAAGTTATAAAAGTATCAACTAAAATTTACAAGTTAGGTTTTATAAGTTATATTTTAAAATATTTGAATATTGAAAAAAACATTAAATGTTATTAAAATATTGACCAAGTCATAGAGTTCATTTTGGCACCCCATTTCTTAGGAGAGATTCATTCAACTAAACTCAAGGAGATATGGTTCAAATAGTAAACTCCAACACTATTTTCTCCTTCTTCAAAACTTGGTGAAGCACCCAACTATTGTAGATTCTTCTTCTTCCTTATACTCCACCAAAGATGCCTATTCAAATTGAGATGATGACATTTATCTGGGTACTCCCTGATTTATTTCTCCAAGACTAAATGTAAAAGTATTTTAACTTCTTATCTTTAAAAGGAGAAAGTTTTTGGTATAAATATGGGTCTCCTACATATCCCATGGATTTTTTTGCTGATAGACAATTTTTTCTACTTCTGATTAATTTATCTACATGTTGTAACCTAGAGAATATTAATATATTTAAGTTTTGACTTCCTTATCTTATGTTATCCTTATGTATGTACAAATTTTTATTACATTTGTGAATGATATAAGTCTTGTTTCAATCATATAGATTCATTTGTGGTATTTATTTTACCCTTTTGAAATCTTATTGAGAAAAAAGTAAGAACTTTGTTCCTTATTTGAAAATTTCGCAATATTGCCTTTGATATTATACTAGTGTAATATTATGCTTCAAGAAATCTCAACATATTATTATTCAGACTATGTTCAATCAAAACAAGCATTAATTTCCACTAGAACCCTTTGGTGCATCACCATTTCATATTTTTAAAACTCCTTATAAACTCTTTTACTTATAATTTGAAACCCCAATCAGGAGAAGAATCACTAATAAGTTATAGTTAGAAGTGAACTAATCATGTATCAGTTGTACTAACTTATTAAAAGGAAGCCAGCTTTATCCAAAGGTTCACCTCAATTTTCTAAGGTCCCATAACTTATAGGTGATCCCATTATGTCATAAGATTCCCACATACTACAACTATTACAACACAAAATGGGTGCAAAATCTAATTGATAATATTTTTTGGCATGTCTGGTGGGACTCAAAGATATAGCTAAGAAATTGGTGTTATTCTCAGTAATTGAAGTGTGATCTTAATACACACCTAAATATCACTTGGTGACTTCATTAGCTTATGAATTAAATAAATTCATGATTATTTATGCCAAAGATACATACAATATCATATACTAAGGGTAAGAGGACTGACTTGCAAGAATTTTATTTTTTATATAAAAAGAAATCAATATTAGTTTCACTAAAACCTAGAGTAAATCCTATAAATTTATTTGCATCTCCCAAAAATACCTATATTTGTTTCATACCTCCCATTATGGCCTAGAGAAATTAAAATTATGTACCATTAAATAGATACATCCCACTTATTTTGGCCCAATATGATGATATACCCACCTCAACTCTGAAAAGCCTTCCATATTTTACTGGTGAAACTTCCACCACACCCATCGAACACATTTAAGATGTTGTTAATATTTATTCAGTTCATAATAGTATACTAGAATATATTGTTATAAGACTTCTTGCCTTGTCATTTAATTGTAAATCCCTACAATAGTATAAAATTTTGCTTCCCAATTCCATCCATGTTTAGGATAATCTAGGGTCTACCCTATGCATACAGTTTGAGGATAAGAGTGACCACCTATCACTAGTTAAGAAACTAACCATTATTAAATGAGATCCTCATGAGTTGAGTGATTTTAATTTTTTCTTCCAAAAGATGTGGAATAAGAAAATAGTTTTGCTCAAAACATCCCCAAATAATGTTTTTTATACTATTTGAGATATTTAAATATTTATATATCTATCATGATCCATTTAATGGGTGGCATCACACTCCTTAATGTTTATGACATTAAAATAAGAGCCAAACATTGCCTCATTCAAGATGGGAAAATTTCTCCTTGGCCTCCAATGTTATTTTTCTTAGAATTGCCTCCCACTCAACCTATTGTAACCCCAATCCCATAATAATCAATTAGTCAGCTTTATCTCATGTCCCTTCTGATGATTTGTACAAAGTTAAGTCATTGATTAAAATATTTATCAATAATTTGGTAGCCATGAAAATGAAATAATCCCCAAATTATAGGCCTTATCAACTAGTTAACCAACAATATCAACCTAATAGGCAGCCATATCAAGGCAATTCACAACTCCAAATCCAAATCATGTAAGCAAAGCCCCCAAATATATGTGCTCTACTTGTACCAAGTACTTATAAAGACATCATTATTAATCAAAACAACTTGGCCTAAGAATACAAATGGTGTTATCCTTGTCCCCAACCACATAATAAAAATGCTTACCCTCATGGTGTCATTTTTCATGCCTTCATGGTACAAAGCATATCAACCCCCTAAGGGTAGAAATAAGAAACTAATACTCAAGAGGATGAGGTACAGGTGCCTATTAAAAATGAGAATACTCTTTTAAATTGGAAATAAGAGGATTTTTGTGGCATAAACTAAGAGAAAGCACTAGCCAATGGTGGTAGTTTAGTGATGGCAAATACGCACTCTAAGAAGAGGGTAATGGAAGGTGATCAGCCCCCCAATGTTGAATAGCCTATAAATTATAAATTTTTATAATAGGTTTTAAAAATAAACATAATTAAAAATCCATGCAATGTGTTTATGGGTCAGCTAAAGCCTATTGAGGTCAATATACCCCCATTTGTAAAATTGTGAAAATTTGTACCTCAAAATTAAAAATCCATTTGATCAAAGTATCACTAGCATGTTTTCACATTGTCTTTATTTACAGATCACCCACACCTAGTTCTCATTTAGATTAATTGACATGTTGTTAAGTGATCATGGTTTTACCCTTTCTAATGATACTAATGATTGTTGATTGTGTTTATGTATTTTAGGTTTAGTGGAATCTCATTTGGAATGAACATGCTTAAGGTTTTGTGCTTCAATGTTAAATTTATATTTTACTATCATTTTGTCTATCAAATATTAATTGGATCTATTTTAAGTCATGTTAAAACCCTAGTCTAATGTTTTAACCTAGATCCCCTTTTAAATTAAATTCAAAATTATGTGGGAATAATTTGTGTGGGAATAGTTATTTATGCCATGGACTAGCTTAATTTTTATCCTAAGGCTTAGCCATATTTTTCAACATGACCAAAACCTAGCTTTAAAATATTATGCTTGGTCTATTTATATCCCATGACCCCTTGGTCTATTTTTTTATTGGCATGGTCTAGCTAATATAGGGTCCCTTTTTTTATATCCTAGATGAGTCATAAATCTTTATCCTAAAGTTTTTATTATATTTATGAATATAATAAAAACCTTAGGCTAAAAATTTATGACTTATCTCTTATCATTTGTGAGGTCCCTTTCATCACATTTTAGAACTTAACCTAAAATTTAATACTAAGGTTTTATCATGTTTATCAACTTGAATAGAACCTTATTTTAAAATATTTAACCTAAGTTCTTTATATTTACTAAGCTTAACTTTATATTATTTTTATCCACATGATCAATGGTACACATTTTCTCAAGCAAGATTGATCTAATGGTGCATGTTAAAGATCAAGATTAATGAGACCCTAAAACAAGTGAGAGGATGACAAGTGTCACCATCTAGGAACCCTTGCTAAAGATCTAATGGTATACAACAAAAGATGATCTGATGGAGTGTGATTGATCCACTAAAGGATATCTAATGGTACAAGATCAATGTTGATGATTCAAAGCACCAAGATAAGTGAGAAAGTGATAAGTTTCATAATCTCAGTGAAATAAAATTGAGCATCCATTGGTATTCTACCCCTTAGATTGAGATCTAACTACATGCATTAATCCAACTAGATGAAGATCTAATGGTACATGATGAAGGTTGAAAAGTTAAAAGCTCCATGGACAAACATAGAGATGACATGTGGCATAGCCACAAGCCAAAGATTAAATCTAGAGAATATTTCAAAGATCGATGGTATGAAGATGAGCATACACATTCTAATCAATGGTCCATGGAGCAAGAGATGTAGGTAAGTAGATTAAGATCAATATAGTTCATTCATCTAGGTAGAAATGATACGATGATACAATATTAATGTTGACATTTCATAAATATTAGGATGAATGCAAAAGTGACAAGTGTCACAACCATAAAGAATATAACAAGAAGCTAATGGCATTTGATTCCTTAGATTAAGATCAATGAATCACATTGATCTGAGAAAATAAATCTAATAATGCAAGGTAAGGTAGAATTTTCAGAGGGCCTAGAACCAATAAAATAGACATGTGTCCAAAAATTGAAAAATGGTCATATTTTAAATATTAGTGAGCATGGTGACATGATGATGCCACATTAGATCCACATAAGTATAATGTGTCGATTTGAAGATTTTATAGACTCAAGAAAAGTAAAGGTGTAAATACAAAGATCTAAACACAATCTAAGTCATGAAGCTTGCATAAGTTTAAATAGTTGCCACCCTTAAAGCATTGTAAAAACCTTCAAGAAAGACTTAGAGAATATAGAAACCCTAATTTCACCCCATGCTCATTGTTGTCAAGTTAAATGAGATTGGATTGTCACTTTTGCAAGGATAATTTGATCCAAAATTGAACTACAAAATATTAGCAAACAATATAGAGAATCTCACAACCATGGTAGCCTAAAAAAGTGTTTTTAGAGAATATATGGAACTTTATTTAACCTTAGACATAGAAGGAAGAGTCTTCAAGGATACATAGTTTGATGCCATAAATCTAAATATAGGGGACAATGATTGGTAAATATTATTTTGAATCATTGAGAACTAGCAACCCATCACAAGAGAGGAAGAGAAGAGCATGTCAAAAAAAAAGGCTCTACTATGACATATTTACCATTCAAATGATAGGTCTCCATTATGTTTCATTAAAACTAGAGGTATTTCATTATATAGACATTCTCTCTCCTATTTTTAAAAATGGAAAAAAAGATAAGGGCATGATTATTCATGAGGGTAGTTTTAGAAAAAAATATTACATATATCTTATAGCATTTGAAAACTATTAAAAACTACCTAAACCTAGAGTATACCAAACCCTAATCAATAATTGGTCTAAAGATAATGATTTTAATAGCATCCTTTCCCTATGGTTGTACTATGGGAATTAGGTGTTTTCTGATTTCAATGGCAACATACCCATTGGTCAATTTAGCCTTAGAATAAGAATGATCATGACTATGATGAATAGGATATGTGGAAATTTAGCCACTACATATGTGGACAAAATTTGGGTGCCCGTAGTCTACTTTATGATTGAGAAATAGCTCACCCCTCCTCTTGGTGAAGTTATTAGCACTTGTTTAAGTAGACAGCTTTTTGTAGTCAAGAAGAGAACTAGGAACCAATTCTACATGATGGCATACCTCTTAAATGCCTTACTTTATAACAAAAAGATCTCCAACCTTAGATAATGGTCACTTTATGGGACATAAATAGTTTCTCAATATTAATCAAAATTACACATATTCAAGTATAGGGACCACATCCACTTCATTTATGCCTATGTTTATCTATCCCTAAAAAAGACCATAACTGGGAATCTAATGTCAAGAGTTAACCCCTTGATCAAAAATTTAATTGATGCCATGGGAGACATTTTATTATACCCTAATTATATAATCATCAAGATTTAAAGAATATAATGCACCCCACTCAGATGGCATGTCCATGTGCCCATAAAACTAATAGAGTAGGAGGTGGCTTATCAACTATGTAATGGAATAGATGGTTTGTGCAAAACCAAAAGGAAGGGGTTGCTTCACACCCTCCCTATAATCATAAGAAGGATTATTTTTGCATAATGGGATAGCATTAAGACTGATTCTAAGCATAGGACCTCTTTTAATCTCTAAATTGATGAGCTAAGGTAGTGGGATCCTCATGTAAGACTTAAGGAGAATTTAAAGGCCAAGGGAATCAATATACCTTATGATCACTAGTTGGGTCCTTTTGATCCCATATATACCAAGGACTCTTCATTATTTGAGTTCACCATTAGATTGAAAAGGCACAACATAAATCCAAAGTCTAGAATGCAAAGGGACAGAAAAGGGAGTGATGAAAAATGATAACTGGGACTAAGGTAGTACCATTTACTGACTAGTACACCTTTTATACTTCCACCATCCCAACTATAGATAGAGTCTAAAACTGAGACACAAATTGAGAAAAGGCTAGAGGAGAAAAGTCTTGATGAAATAGCATCATCTTCAACCCAAGACTAAGAATAAGGATCACTATTTGAAGAGTTTCACATGGTAGCATTAGACCCTAGTGAGATAATTGAAGATTCCCTCAAAAGGCTATCATTAGCCTATGATTCAAATGATGAATAAATGGAAGAAGTAAAGGAAGAAAAGGGGAAGCAAGTGTTGGATCTAGTTCCTATATACACCCCCAAAAAGAAAGGCAAAGTTGTCCATTGTATTAGTTAAAACAAATAAGCCCAAGATGACCTTCATTCATCCTTTGAGTGAAGTTAATCTCTTCAGTTAAGAAAAATTGATTTAGGGTCCAACCATTCTTGAATGGTTCATTTATGTAAAATTTCAAAAGGTACCAAGTGCACAACATCCATGGGCCATGATGAAGGCCATCAATATCCTAGTCTATAAAGAAGTTAAGCCATAGATAGTTGCCTTGTAGAAAGAGGAAGAAAAGGGGATGTTTGCTTCAAGAGAGTCAAATGGAACATGGATGGAGACCCTAGCTCCAAAGGTGAAACAATCTTTAGTAGGTGTCAAATTTAACCCAACCACTACCAATTTGTAGAGAGTAACTGAGAAGAAAGCCATGGTTGATGTAGAGGATTTCACTTCCCAAAAAGTGGAAGCTTTTATTGGATTGACTCTTATTAGAGGATAAAAGTTTGGTGAATACCCAATATTTGATGAGAATATTCTTTAAATAGCTCAATATCAATCAGATCAATTACAAACAATAATCAAGGGCATTGTTGTTCCCAAAATCCATCACTTGTTTTTGGGGAGAACCTATCAATTATTTTGGTCCTGCAGACCAAAATTCTCTCTTCCCTTCTCAAACAATGTTCTGAGTATTCAAATTCTTCAATTATTCCAGTCTTCTCAGTTATAGAACTCACAAGTTTAATAGGCAAGCTTTCTCAAAAATAATTTCCAACACTTAGGCATTTTCAAGGCCGGTTCAATGCTGAGGTTCAATCAAAAGACTTAGCAGTGGGCTTCAAACAAATGTAATGAACCCTTGAAGCATTGAACCCCACTTCAACAAGGTTCAAAGGGTCAACAAGTTCTAAAGTTCAATAGGTTTTGTGGACTTAAAGAAAAGAAGGCTTCAAAGAGTGGAGATTGAACCATTAAACCTTGAACCAAAATGGTTCATCGAGTTTAAAGGTTTAACGAGTTCAATAAGATCAAAAGACTTAAATGGAAAGAAAACTTTGAAGAAGAAAGATTGAACCGTTAAACTGTTGAACCTTGAACCAAAAGAGTTCAAAGTTCAAAGGTTTAATGAGTTCAATAATGTTTGAAAGACTTATAAAAACAAAGGAATCGAAGAACAAAGAATGAACCATTGAACCTTGAACTAAAAGAGTTCAAAGTTTAAAGGTTCAATGAGTTCAACAGAAAAGAAAAGGATCTAGAAACTTTGAAGGACCAAAGGATTTAGAGAAAGAGAATGAACCATTTAACTTTGAACCGTTCAAAGTTCAAAGGTTTAAAGGTTTAAGGAAGCTTTGAGTGAAGGAAGGAAGTGGAATATTCTAGAGACAAGTTTGAAGAGATGGTTCAATCGAAGAGGAAAGAAAGTGATTCCACCAAAGAAGTGATTGAACCAAAGAAGTGATTGAACCAAAGAGCTGATAGGACCGCTTGAACCATTGAACCAATGCACTCTCATGGTCCAAAGGTTCAAGGTTTAATGTGGTTCAAGTGACCAGCGACCAGTGATGTCCCCGTGGATGTCAAATTCAAGGTAATAAAATGCTTGTTTATTTTCAAATATGGCACAGAACCTTAAAACAAACTCAGTCACCAGTGGAAAAAGAAGTTGAAAGAGCTAGTAGAAAGGGAAGAGATAGCCCAAGATCTCAAATCATGAGGAAGAGTTAAAATGCATTAAGAAAAGAGGGAACAAGAGGCAAAGACCAAAAATATCTATGCAAAAGTTATTCCTATAGGTGAAATAGTACACCAAGTGGACATCAAAGAGTGCGAGCACTCAAGGACACAACCTATTTTTCTCCATCAAGTAAAGGTGAAGTGGATATCTGCACAAATATCAGGAAGAGGACCAAGTGGCCTATACTTTGGAGGAGACATTTGAGATGAATTGACATGCCATAGTTAAGGCTGATACCCTATTATAGCATGGTCCCTTGATAAAATTGAAAATGCATTCAAGGCATTAAATGTAATGTGGGCCATTCCATGAAACAAAGTACCCAAGTCTTTTTTGGAGAACTATATATTGTAATCTCTTATTTTATGCAAGGGAGATCTCTCTGTTATAGAAGCAAAACTCTGCCCAAATTGAAAGACATTTCTTGAGACTTTGAGCTCAGATTGTAAATCATATTTCTTTATTTGAATGAGAAAGCAAGTAACCTTTTAGACTTTGTGATAGAATAGCTTGTATTATTGAGGAAATTGTTATTATGTATGTTTCCTAAATGCGTTCTTGTCCATTTAATGAAATAAGTAGAGCTAGTGGAAGTAACTAGGAAGGTGTCCTGAAGCTGACTATGGAGAGACTTTGTGCTACCACAATTGTCTTTAGTGTGTTTATTTTTTATTTATGTTTAAAGGATCTTGGGATGATTTTGTGGCCCCATTATCCTTCATATATTTCATTCTTTGGCAACTGAGGTGGAGATTTTGTGATACACCTCATTCTACTAGTTACTACACCCTATTACATTTACTTATCACTACCAGAAAGAATTCTTACTATTTGTTGTAGACCACTTCTAAAAGAAGAGAAGTGCCTTTAGTGTTTTCACTAGGATTCTCCTATGTCTATGAACATCATCTTTGAAAAAAGAGAGATGGATAGTGTTGTCCTACCCCTGACTGTTATTTTTAGCTTATATATATAATACATTAGTACCTCATATTTATAGGGAATCTCCCCTTGATGAGAGGAGAGATTCATCCCCTTCTGATGTGGTAAACCTACACATTTGGCCAATCAATCTTCTTATGTTGTGGTTGAAGCAACCTATTTTGCCCATCAGTTAGCTGGTGACAAAATACTCACCCAACAGTTTTTGGTGACTCCACTGGGGAATGTTTTGTGTAGTTTGAAGCCTCAAGCTTCAAATTGAAGTAGTCCCTATCCTTATCCATTTCAATTTTACACTCTGGCGGATCCACAGTATATAAGAAGCCAAAGATCTAAAGGTATTTTTGACCCTGTATTCAAGTTAGTACAGCAAAGTGGTTTTGACCTATTTCCTTCTCCATCTCACCTTTACTAAACTAGGAGTTTTCCTCCTACAAAAATTAGGTCTCCATTACCAGGCAAAGCATCCATTTCTACTGTTAGTAGATATTTTTCAATACATACCCCTTAGGCATTTGTTATCCCTCGCTTTAGTAGTCAAATCATGGTAGTTTAAGGCCCCTGGGTAACTCTTTTGGTCCACTCAATCTAAATCCACCTCTACACGAGCTACCTCATAGTTTAAGGAAGAATTTACCTAATTTCTATGGTGATGGGAGGGTTCATCTTGATGAACATATTTCAGCCTTCAGCATAGCCTGTGGCGTGATAGGTGTGGAGTATGAGGACATAGCAGTCAGGCTATTTGTAGAAACATTACAAGGCACTGTTGCAAACTAGTTTTACCATCTGGACACCTAGACGGTGACTAACTCAAGCACCCTCAAAGCCAAATTTGAGGCCAGGTTCAAACCTAAAAAATATGTGCATTCCCTACTAGTCCAGCTCACACAAATGAATAAAGAACCTCATGAACCTATGAGGAATTTCATATCTAAGTTTGACAAGCTGAGGAATAGGATTCCTACCATTGCTTAGCCAACAACTGAGAATATCAAATGCTTCTTCATTAATTCTCAGTTGCCTAAAGTAAGTTTTCTACTGAGACGTGTTGGCCACATAGACCTTGCTATAGCACAAGATTTGGCTACTAAAATGGAAGATGATCTCATCTTGGTCAGGAAGATAAGAAGAGATCCTAACAGAGATAAATATTATTCATCCTTTGAATATCCATCTACAAGCACCATTGATCCAATGGTGCAGAAGCTGGCAAATGAATTGCTAGCTCTCTGAAAGTAAATGGTGCAAGGAATGTTTTCTCCTCCTTCATACTGAGATATACCAAGGAGGACTTTTTTGAATCAATCATACCAAGGCAATGCTGTCAAGAATCAAGGGCAGCCAAATTGTCTTCCTCCCCCATAAGGGAAGCTTGCCATTGAAGCACCTCCAACTAATTCAGTAGTTGGATATCTTAAAATAGAATTTGATATCTCTTTTTAGCCTAAATTGAACCAAGAAAATGATGTTGATATCTTTGTATAATACCAAGAAGAATCAGTTGGCAACTCCAACATCAATTTCTTGAATTATCAAGATGAACCTAGAAGTAAAGGTGAAGTGTCTGATGGGTCATACACTATATTCACCTGATCCCAAAACCAATCAGCCTAGCATGTTGATAAGGAGAAAATAGAGGAGTGACCTCAACCAGTAATTTCAACTGCTAAGTAGGGAACCACTCTACCTTTTCAATCAAAGGACCTGGTGATCACTAAAAAAGTAAGTACCTCAAGTACGCATTCACCTTCAACTTCAATTTCACATATCAGTACCCCCTCTTAAAAACCAAAAGGATGAACTACCTTCCCCTATTCCTAATTCATTTTAGACATTTGATATAATTGACCATGTCAAGAAGACCAAAATTCAAATGTCTAAATTTGAATTCCTGCAGTCCAACCCTAAGAAGGATAAGTTGGTTTAGTATGTAAAGAATAAAATTTTCCCTAAAGGACCAGCTGTTCCATAGGTGACTCCTACATCCACCTGGGATAACCTTGTCATTACTCCTCCTACTGCTCTTGAGAGGACAGAACCATTTTATGTCTTCTTGTTGATAAATGGACACCAGCTAAATAATTGTATCATAGACTCAAGTGCATCTACCAATGTCATGCCCACCAAAGTGGTAGAATCTCTTAGACTCACACTAACCAAGACCTTTGGGAGATATTTCTCCATGGAGAACAAATAAGTTCCACTACTAGGACAAATCAAGGATACCCAATTTACATTTGTGGCATTCTCAAATAAGAGAATTAAGATGACAATCCTGGTGGCCAACGTCCCAGCCTCATACGGCATCCTTCTTGGGCAAAATTTCTAAAAGGATGTTAGTGGCAAATTAAGTATGGACCTAGCTGAAGCAAGAATCCTAGTCAAAGGTGTCATGTAAAGATTGCTCCTTGAGAAGGAAGCAAAATATGTTGTCACTCAAAAATCAGCACCTAAAACTCAAATTCTATTTGAGTCTTCAAGCATAGGTAATTACTTCTTAACTATAGAGGATGTTTTTGTCCTAGCTGATGAAAATTCTAAAAATGACAATCTAAAAATTGGTTCAAATAGAATAGTAGAAGACTTAATAAAGCATAGTGCAGGCCCAGAGGAATCCTCCCCTCCAAATGAAGAAAAATCTAAGGAAAGGTCAGTTTTTGATAATGTGTGGATTCTCAATTTTGATGGCAGCTATTCTTCTACCAGCTTTGGAGGTGATATTGTGTTGATATCTCCTCAAGGAGATATTTTCCCCTTTTCTTATAAATTATAGTTTAGTAATACCAACAATACTATTGAATGTGAATCGTTGTTGCTCGGATTAAAGGCTGCTCAAGACAAGGGCATCAAACTCCTTCACACCAAAGGAGATGTTGAGCTAGTGATTTTCCAAGTGAGGAACCCATACCAAAACAAAAATAAGAGATTGTGTTATTATCGCAATCTAGTTTGGGATCAAATTGAAAGCTTTGATGCTTTTAGTATCTCTATAGTACTTAGGGAATTTAATGCTTGTGTTGATGCATTAGCTATTTTAACAACTCTTTTAGTTCCTCACCTAGATTTTAAGGGAGATAGGTATGCTATTAAACTATCCTTTTGACCAAGTGTGCTTGATAATGCCAATCATTGGCAAGTGTTTAATGGTGATAACTAAATCATCACCTTTTTGGAATAAAAAGATAGCTTTAAACAGCTTCATCGAAGGCAGTGAGCCTCAACAACTTGAATCAGCTTCTGAAACAAGTTCAGATGTAGGTGAAGAAATCCTTTAGCTAAAAGGGGATAAAATTCCTAAAGGATTGGTTTCCCTTGAGAAACTATTTGACAAGCACGATAGGTTCATCAAATAGAAACAAATGGATTCAAGCTCCTCCCAGGAGTTTGATCAAATAAATTTGGGCACCAAGGAAAATCCCAAGATGGTGAACACTGGGAAGTGCTGCACTCCAGAGGAGAAACTCAAATTTATTGACCTACTTCACCATTACATGGATTTTTTTGCATACTTCTATGATGATTTAAAGTCACTCAGGCTTGAAAAAATTTGCCATGAAATTCCTCTCAAGAGTGATTCGGTGCCTTACAAGTAGAAATCTTGGTAGTATAATCTAAAGATATTAGGTACTATTTTGTCTAAAATATAGAAAATGCTAAACACTAGAATAATTTTCCCAATCCATCATTCCACATGGATTGCAAACATTGTTCCTGTAAGAAAAAAGAATGGCAAAATTTGCCTTTATATAGATTTTAGGAATTTGAATCAATCCTCCCTAAAGGATAATTACCCTCTGCCCATCATGGATCAAGTCCTTTAGATAGTGCCTAGTTTAGAGATGTTATCAATGCTAGATAGATTCTCAAGGTACAATCAAGTGGAAGTTAGCGAAGCAGACCAACATAAGACTGCCTTCACCACACCTTGGAGCACGTTTGCATATCGAAGAATGCCATTTGGCTTGATAAATGTTGGTGACACTTTTTAGAGAGTGATGGACCTTGTTTTCAAAGATGAAATAGGTAAGTTCATTATAGTGTACCTTGATGATTTAACAATCTTTTCCAAGCATCCTCCTAATCATATGCACCATCTACATCAAGTGTTGGAATGATGTCATCAGAATGGCATTTCTCTAAATCCCAAGAAGTCTATTTTTGGGGTAATAGAAGGGAAACTTCTCAAACACATCATATCCCAAAAAGGCATAAAGATTGATTTAGAAAGAGTTAAATCCATCCAAGAGCTTACTCTACCCACAAGTAAGACTGCAATTCACTCTTTCTTCAAAAAGGTGAATTTTTTATGAAGGTTCATTCCTGAGTTCACTGAGAAGACTCACCACATTATGAACATGATGAATGGAAAGGCCACTTTCATCTAGAATAAAGAAGGCAAATTGGTATTTTGAGACATCAAGATAGCTATCACCCATGCCCTAATTTTAGTTTGTCTAGATTATACCAAATATTTCATAATGTACAGTTATGCTTCCGAGCACACACTTTCAACAATTATGGTTTAACAAAACAAAGAAGGTGTCGAATCTCCCATATCCTTCATGAGTTGTCCTCTCAAAGCTCATGAACTGAAATATTCAAATCTAGAGAAGCATGCTTATGCAGTGGTAAAGGTAGTAAAGCACTTCCATTTTTACATCCTAAATTCACACATTATTACCCTAGTTCCTGATACCACAGTCAAATCCATATTAACTCAGTAAGAGTTTGGAACCAAAAGGGGTAATTAGATTGTTAAAATCTAGAGTTTGATCTTGTTATAAAACCAATGAAGCTTGTACAGAGAAGGGGTCTCTACCAATTGATTGTTGATAATAGACCAGAAGAAATAGGGCATGAAGAAGTAGAAATTGAATACACACCAATAGTCCTATTTGTCTCCACCATAAATGAATGGTATTCAGGTATTACTCATTTCCTTACTTATAGTGAGTGTCTTACTCACTTATCTTGTAAATAAAATAGTACTATCAAGTTAAAAGTTGCCAATTTATGTCCTATGGGATAATGGCATGTATAAGAGGAACCTCGATGGAGTGTTCCTTTACTGCATGGATAAAGAGCAGCAGAACCAACTTTTGGAGTCCTTCCATAATCTAATTGGTGGAGGACATTTTTTTGCACCTATAACTACCCATAATATTCTATGAGCCAGGTATTATTGGCCTACTCTATTTCAAGATACATACAAATGGGTATGAAGATGTGAACTATGCCAACAGTTCATTGGAAGACCCAAGTTAGTTTCTTTGCCTCTTAAGCCAGTGGTAATAGAGAGCCATTTCAGTAATGGGGAATCAATTTCATTGGTGTTGTAAACCCATCTTCAAGTGTTGGACATGATTAGTTCCTCACAGCCACAAATTACTTCACCAAATGGGTGGAAGCTATTCTAGTTAAGCATGTTACTTCAGAAGTAGTATGTAATTTCCTCAAAGAAAACATCATTTCCAGGTTTGGGGTCCCAATCAAGATAGTGACTGACAATACAGCCTATTTCTCTTCCCATGAGATTACTTAGTTCTAATTTTATTATAGGATTACCCTCTCCCACTCTTCTAATTATTTTCTACAAGGGAATGGCCAAGCAAAATCAAGTAACAAGAACCTAGTGACCATCATCAGAAAGCTACTAGATGACAACCAACAAACCTGGCATAAAGCATTATTTGATGTTTTATGGGCAGACAAAATTATGCCCAAGAGGGCAATAGGTATGTGACCTTTGCAACTTTTGTATGGTCTCAATGTAGAGATACTAATCACCTTGGAATTACCAGCATTAAGATTGGTAAAGGCAATTGAAGATCAGACATATGAAAGCTCCATCGACAAAAGGATCATGTGCTTGACTGAGCTAGATGAGCAATGAACTATGGTCGTGGACCGAATTGTTGCACATCAAAGTCTAGTGAAGAAGCTCTTCGATCAAAAAGCAAAAACCCATGATTTCCATATTAAAGATCAAGTTCTATTATGGGACAAGAGAAGATAACCAAAGGGAATGCATGGGAAATTTGATTCCCTATGGAGAGGCCCATTTTTTATTCATTAGCTCAACAGTGAAAATAGTTTCCTACTGAAGTATCAAGATGGCACGCCCTTTTCTCTACCTCACAATGGGTAGCATCTAAAGCACTTTAAATCTTGAAGTATCAAATAAGATTACATTGTACATATGTATATTTGTATAGTCTTTAGTTATATTTTGTGCTTTTTATTTTCATTTCTTTTGGTGCCTTTCTTTTTTGGGTAGCATGACTCTGTAGCCCAATGGCATACTTAAAGGCACTAGAGATTCTAGTTTCTAGTCCCTTTGATTATTTTTACAATCGATTGAAGTTCCCCACAGCTATTGTTCCTAAAATTTGTCACTTGTTTTTGGGGACAACCTATCAACTATTTTGCTCCTACAAACCAAAATTCTCTCTTCCCTTCTCAAAAAATGTTTTGAGTATTCAAATTCTTCAATTATTCAAGTCTTCTCAGTTAGAGAACTCATAGGTTCAACAGGCAGGCTTTCTCAAAAAGAAGTTCTAACACTTAGGCATTTTCAAGGATAGTTTAATGCTGAGGTTCAATCAAAAAACTTAGTGGTGGGCTTCAAACAAATGTAATGAAAACTTGAACCATTGAACCTCGCTTTAGCAAGGTTTAAAGGTTCAAAGGTTCAACAAGTTCTAAAGTTCAATAAGTTTAGTGGACTTAAAGAAAAGAAGGCTTCAAAAAGTGGAGGTTAAACCATTGAACCTTAAACCTTGAACCAAAATGGTTTAATGATTTCAAAGGTTCAACGAGTTCAATAAGATCAAAAGACTTAAATGGAAAGAAAACTTTGAAGAAGAAATATTGAACCGTTGAATCGTTAAATCTTGAACCAAAAGAGTTTAAATTTTAAAGGTTTAATGAGTTCAATAAAGTTTGAAATACTTATAAAAACAAAGGATTCAAAGAACAAAGAATGAACCATTGAACTGTTGAACCTTGAACTAAAAGAGTTCAAAGTTCAAAGGTTCAATGAGTTCAACAAAAAATAAAAATATCTAAAAACTTTGAACGACCTAAGGATTTAGAGAAAGAGAATGAACCGTTGAACTTTGAACCATCATGGTTCAAAGTTCAAAGGTTCAAGGAAGATTTGAGTGAAGGAAGGAAGTAGAAGATTCTAGAGACAAGTTCGAAGAGATGGTTCAACTAAAGAGGAAAGAAAGTGATTCCACCAAAGAAGCGATTGAACCAAAGAAGTGATTAAACAAAGGAGCCGATAAGACCACCCAAACCATTGAACCATTGAACCAATGCACTCTCATGGTTCAAAGGTTGAAGGTTAAATGTGGTTCAAGTGACCAGTGACCAGTGACATCCCTACAGATGTCAAATTCAAGGTAATAAAATGCTTATTTATTTTCAAATATGGCATGGAACCTTAAAATAAACTCAATCGCCAGCTAAAAAAGAAGATGAAAGAGCTAACAGAAAGGGAAGAGATATCCCAAGAGCTCAGATCATGAGGAAGAGATAAAATGCATTAAGAAAAGAGGGAATAAGAGGCAAAGACTAGAAATATCTATGCAAAAGTTATTCCAATAGGTGAAACAATCCACTAGGTGGACATCAGAGAGCGCGACCACTCAAGGATGTGGCCTATTTTTCTCCATTGAGTAAAGGTGAAGTGGACAACTATGCAAATATTAGGAAGAGGACCAAGTGGCCTATACTTTAGAGGAGACATTTGAGATGAATTGACACACCATAGTTAAGGTTGATACCCTGTTCCAACATGGCCCCTTAACAAAATTGAAAATGCATTCAAGGCATTAAATGTAGCATGGGCCATTCCATTAAATAAAGCACCCAAGTCTTTTTTGGAGTGCTATATATTGTAATCTATTATTTTATGCAAGGGAGATCTCTCTGTTATAGAAGCAAAACTCTACCTAAATTAAAAGACATTTCTTAAGACTTTGAGCTTATATTGTTAATCATATTTCTTTATTTGAATGAGAAAGCAAGTAACTTTTCAGACTTTATGCTAGAATAGCTTGTGTTGTTGAAGAAATTATTCTTATGTCTATTTCCTAAATGCAATCTTGTCCATTTAATTAAATAAGCAGAACTAGTGGAAGTAACCAGGAAGGTGTCCTGAAGTCGACTGTGGAGAGACTTTGTGTTGCCACAATTGTCTTTATTGTGTTTATTTTTTGTTTCTATTGAAAGGATCTTGGGATGAATTTATGCCCCTATTGTCCTTTTTATATTTCACTCTTTGGCAGCTGAGGTGGAGACTTTGTGCTACACCTCATTCTACTAGTTGTTGTGCCCTATTACATTTACTTATCACTACCAAAAAGAATTCTTGCTATTTGCTACAAACCACTTTTGAAAGAAGAGAAATGCCTTTAGTGTTTTCACCAGGATTATCCTATGTCTGTGAACAACATCTCTAAAAAAAGAGAGATGGATGGTGTTGTCCTACCCCTGAGTGTTATTTTTAGCTTATATATAGTACATTAGTACTTCATATTTATAGGGAACCTCCCCTTGATGAGAGGAGAGATTCATCCCCTTCTGATGCGGTAAACCTGCACATTTGACTGATCAATCTCCATATGCTATGGTTGAAGCAACCTATTTTTCCCATTAGTTAGCTCGTGAAAAAATATTCACCCAATTGGCATCTTGCACCAAAATAATAATTTAAAAGAACAAGCCATCTTGTCAATCCAAGAGGATAAATTTAGATAATTTGAGGACACCATGGATGATTTGTTTAATTATTTAAAGTTAGTCAAGAGCAGGTAGGATAGGATGCAATAAATAAATAAATTATTATGGCTATAGGCCAAGTTAGCCAATGGAAGGCTTTGATCTACCAAGTGAAGGATTTGATTAAAGTCTTGACTAAAAATCAAATCCCTAAATTTAGAATAGTCAACCTAGCCCACCTAAATATGGTTATGGCTATATTAATTAATAAGATTAAGGCCTTGAATAGTTGGTCCAAGCAGATGGAAGACATTTTTAAGGATCTCAAATAGTAATAAGATAAAATTTTAAACATATTGGATAGCTTAATTAAATAACCCACCACACTTAGTCCTTTAGGCTTAATAATGGATGAAGAGTTCAAACACAAAACTATTCAATTCATGTAAGAAATTAAAAATCAAGGATAAGGGAAAATAGAGGTTGATAACAAGAAGATCATGGGCCTAGTTTTATCATCAGAGGAAAAGATATGAGATGCCAAGAGCATCAAATAGGTTTTGGAAAGGGTCGAAAGGAATCTCAAGGGCCTAGAGGATCAAGAAAAGGAATTATTCATGACCTATCATTGTTTTCCAACTAATCAATGAACAACATTATGAAATGAAGATCTTGTAGGGAAGGTAGAAGATTACATCAATAAAAGGGTCTCCAAGTTAGTTAAGTTAGGAATATTCTTTTTATAATTAAGCTTGTATAATTTTTGAAAATATAATATTCTTTTGTAAATGCATGTGCGATTTGCAAAGCACATTGCCTATAGGTTAGTCATTTTAGAATGTCTAAAAGGTTCTTAAAATATTATAAAAGTATATCTATCCTTAATTTTTGACATGACTAACCAGCATACCTCATGAAAGGTCCACATAAAGAGGTATTTCCCATTTTAAAAAGGGGGAGGGAGTTTTTGAGCCAAAAACTATTTTTTAACTTTTGATTAATTAATACAAAGTAAGGAAATCTACAAGGTTTGTCCATTTTTTATAGTGTTAATTACTATCATGGTTTTTCTCTCATTTGTCTGGTCTTTTATTTAGATTTGAATGGTTTTTGTGAGTTATAGGTATGCATGTTTAAGTACAAAATTTCTAATTTGTGATAATTCTAGATTAGTTTAAAGTTCTAGGGTTTTTTTCATTCTCTTTATTCTTCTTGCATATGTGTTAATGTTTTTTGCTTGTAGGAGTGAATTTTTAAAGTAATCCTAGTCCTTATTTGCACTATTTCATACTATCCTTATATATTTTCCTAATGTGTGATGATATTTGAGCTTATGCTACTTTGTGTCATATATTGATTAAATGCATATTCAGATGAAATTAGAACTTTGTTATAATGTTTGAAATAGAGATCAACAACACCTCTCTTTTCTACCTTACCCTTCCTTTTGCTCCCATTTTTATCAATTCACCTTAGATTAGTTTCATTATGAATATTCATCTTAGTTTAGATTTAGACTTAGGTTTTGAGAATAATTCACTCAGATTAGCATAGGTTATCTCAAATAAAAGATCAAATATTAAGCCACAATGGCTCCTAACTACCAACTAATATAAATGTATGAAATAGTCAACTTGTTCTCCCTCTATTCCACCAAGAATAATAGGATTATAAAAACCTATAACTCATGCATTGGATTCTCTAGATTCATAAATAAGTAGTGTTTCTTAAACACCATGAACCACCTATAATACACTTTTAGGCATCAACAGGGATATGTTTTCCACTTGCATTAGGAGGGCCTAGTTATATATTTATAAATTTTCAACATCTTTACTAATTTTGGTGAATTATGTTCAAATATTGATGTATTATTTGCATATTTGTGTTTCTTTTAGCATATTTATGTAAATATCATTGATCTTAGTGGTTTTAGACACATCTTTCTACTTATTTAGACAAAGATAGTTATTCTTTGAATATCCATGAGTAATTATGGTAAAGATAGCTTGAAAAATGTGAATCTAACAAGTTTGAAGTTAGAAATAGCTATTTTTTCCAAAGATTGATAGATCCTTTGAAAATTTGAGTTTATTTTAACTTAAATGGGTAAAATCATTCATATTCATGTATCTGGACATATCTTTGAACTAATTTAGTTAAATATTGATGTCCTTTGTCATTATTTATACATATTTGTGTAAAATTTGCTTAATGTACAAGTCTGATCAATGTTTTTTGTAAAGATAAGATTTAAACATCATATTTAAAATAGGGTTCAAATTTTTCAAGCTATAATTACCAAGGATAAGGTACAGGTCATATTCAGAGATAAGGGTCCTTCTCCTTTTGGTAGAATTTCATTGGAGAGCTAAGAGAGACAAAGGTAAGAATATAATTTCAAATTCTCAACCAACTTCACTAATTTAGGGTATTCTTGTGTTCAATACCTATCATGGTATGGCTTGGCTACGTGGTTCTTCAATCAATGTGCCAAGCATGGTACATGACCTTCCTCAAAATCCTTAAAATTATTTGCCAACTTTCAGTCCTAATGGTGTTATAACTATGGAAGAACACATTAAATCCTTCAAAAAATCTTTAAGACTTTTGAATGCAGTTCATGAAGATGTAGCATATAGATTATTTACATTTACTTTCAAAGATATTGCATATGAATGATTTATTAACCTTCTAGAGAACTACATAGCTAGCTAAAATGATTTTAACATAATATTTATTGATCAATTTTCTAAAATCATTAGTCCTTGGATTATATCAGTAGTTTACCATAGTTAAAAGAGATTCAAATGAGCCCATAAGATCATTTACTATTAGATTCTGAAATATGTTCAATAGAACCATACCTCCTTATAGACCTAATGAGCATTTATCCTTAGACATCTATAAACATGCCTTGAATCCAATGAATTCTATGTTTCTTAAAATATCTACTCGAGTCATTAATACATTAGCCTCATATTATGTTGAAGTTGTGATCATTAATGATCAAATGCAACCATAAGGCCCTATGGCATATAGTATTCACAACATTAATCTAAATCTACCAATTTTAAATGTCATTTCCAATGCCAATCAAAATATCCTAGCTTAAATCAACTTCCTATCCTAAACCAATTACCTTTGAATCATGCACATCTTGGCCAAAACCTAGGAATCTTGAATAAATCTGCCAATGGATCTCATCCATAAGACCAAAGAGCTTTGATGCCTACATCCAGTAGCAATACTCAAGTTTATTATTATGAGGCACCTAGGAATTAGAATGACTCTATCTTAAAGATGGTTCAAAAGATAAGCATTAATTTCCTTCAGTTGTAAAGGCAAGTTGGCCATATTAGGGAAAGCTCTAATAGGAACTTCTCTTTCCAAAGGTTTAATAGACCTTCAAACAAGTTTCAAAATAATAATATCAATAACCATAACAATGAGTCATCCACTAATAAGAACATACCTGATATAAATCTTGGTGATGTAGCTTTGTCTAATTATTTTAGAGTATATTGTACTTCAAAACATGGTGAATTACATTGTCTAGAATTTTTCAATGCTTTTAAAGCTTTTCAAGAAGATTTAGACACTTTTGAAGTTGTCCCTAATAAAGACAATGGTGCAGGTACCTCAAGTTTTTCAAGGTCATCCAAATCTATTGATTCAACTCTCATGGTGGAAACATTTAAGTTCCCATTCTAAAAAGAGAATGAGCCTGAAGATATTCCTAAATAAATCCATGATTTTCAACAATATTTAAAGAAAACCTACCCTCTAAGGAACAGGGAGAAGAAGTAACCTTTGACTACCTCAACTCCACCAAATAATTTTGGTACTCCTAATAATACATCAGACAACAATCTAGATCCTACTAAGGGAAGTTCCTCTAAACCTAATTTTGATACATCTAATTCTTCTAATAAGACTAGATACAATATAGTGGAAGACATGAAAAGGATCAAAGATAAAATTACTTTACATGAGTTAAATTAGATTATAAAATAGAGGGGTTTGTTGTTGGAATATTTGTTTAAAAATCCTAACAACCCACAAAAGTCTACACATGTTAACCCTAAAATACACAAAAGTAAGGCAAATTTCCCTGTTTCCTACTTAAATTCAACATCTCTGGTAAGAATTTGCATAATTATTTGTTAGACTCTGGTGTATCTATAAATATTATTCCTAAAGTTATTTGTGAGTAATTAGGTTTGTCTCTAATTAAATATGATAGGGTTGTGACTCAATTAGATAAATCAAGGGTCAAGTAATTAGTGAGTTGTTAAATGTTCACAAGCAGATTACTTCTAAACCAATGATCCAATAGTTCATTGACATCCAAGTAGTGTATATACTAGATGTATATGGAATGTTTCTAAGTAGAGATTGGACCAGATCTCTAAATGGTTATATGCCAACTAACTGTTCACACATGTGGTTACCCTAGAACAAAATTCCAAATCAAATCAAAATAGAAAGGGAGCCCAAAATAAATCATATGATCACCAAGTACAATGCAACCAATGAGAGGGTTGACATGGTTAACACAAATCTAGGTGTTTACACTATTAACACCACAAAGGTATGTAACTCCAAAACTTATCATACTATGTATGGATTATGAAAGCTAAATTTTGAAGGTGCTAGATGCAAATCAAGTTCTAGAGTAGGAGTGGTATTAATCAATCCCATTAGGAAAGAATACAATGCCTCTTACAAAATATAACTCCCATGCACTAACAATATCATAAAGTATGAATCACTTATTTTTGGATTAAAATTTGTAATCAAACACAAGGTCAAGAAACTATTGTTTTTTAGTGATTCTAAACCAGTAGTTAATCAGGTCAGAAGTAGATATCAATGCAAGTTATCCTATCTTAAGAAATAAAAATTTAGAGTATGGGACTTAATTGAATGTTTTAATGCTTTTAACATTGTGTCAATCTATAAGTAGGAAAACAAGGTTGCTGATAAACTTACTTTAGTTATAGCCAACCTTATGCCCAATCAAAATTCCAAATTACAAAGCCTTACCATTGAATTAGTCCCTTATCCCTTAATACCATATAATGTCAACCATTTTCAAGTATTCAGTGATGATAAATAGATCATAGACTTCATGAATATCTTAGGAGTATTTGAGGATCACATCATTGATGAATCCAATGATAATACTTTGATGATGGAAAATTTGAAGTCGATCTTGATAATAAGGTCATTCAATTGAGTGAGAATAATATCCCCAAAGGGATGATAGCCTTAAAGAGACTATTTGATTTAGACAAACTACCTGAGACTATTAAGATTCCCAAAGTAGATGGGAAGGACTACAATGTAATGGACCTAGGTTCCCAAGGTCAACCTCAGTTGATGAACATTGGTGCAGCTTGCACAAGCATTGAAACTGATAGAGCCAAAGATTTGTTAACCAAGTATAGGAATGTAATAGTATGA
Source organism: Torreya grandis (assembly GCA_037957365.1). NCBI lineage: Eukaryota > Viridiplantae > Streptophyta > Pinopsida > Cupressales > Taxaceae > Torreya > Torreya grandis. The sequence goes on from JARHVA010002781.1 coordinate 2,301,285, forward strand.
TCCTATGATGACTTGAAGATATTTTATCCTAAGATCATAACCCACATCATATCTCTAAAGGAAGCCTACAATCCATTTAGGTAAAAATAAAGGCTATTCAACCCTATCCTAGAAGTAATGAAATATAAATAGGTCAAGAATTTACTAGATGTTAAGATAGTGCTTCCCATTAGACACTCTACTTGGGTGGCTAACTTAGTACCAGTTAGGAATAAAAATGGTGAAATAAAATTATGCATTAACTTTATAAATATGAATAGGCAATCTAAAAATAATAATTATCCCCTACCTTTCCTTGACCAATTTATCCAAATTGTTTTTGGTTATACTATGATGTCTTTTCTTGATGGATTTTTATGGTATAATCATGTGCTAGTGAATAAGGAAGATAGGATGAAGACTATATTTACTACTAAGTAGGGAACTTTTTCCTACAAGAAAATGCCCTTTGGATTAATCAATGCAAGTGTAACCTTTCAAAGATCAATGGATCATCCATTCCAAGATCTCATATGTAAATACACTATTATTTACATGGATGACCTGATTATATTTTCAAAGAATAGGGAGGATCACATCATGCACTTGTAATAAGTATTTAAAAGGTGTAGAAGGTATGGAATTTTTTCAATCCAAAGAAAAACATTTTTTATGTAACTAAGGGAAAATTATTGGGACATGTTATAACTAACAAGGGGATCTCTATAGACCCAAATAGAGTAAATGCAATATCAAATCTAGAACTCCTAATAGTAGGAAGGAACTAAAGTCTTTCTTTGGTTAAATTAACTTTGTGAGAGAGTTCATTTTTGGTTTTGCAAAGATTGTGAAGCCATTGAATGACATTTTGAAGAAAGATGTCAAGATCACATGGAATGAAGAGACCAAGAAAGATTTTAAAGACATCAAAGAAATAATTGAAGAAGCTCATGTACTGTTAAGTCCTAATTTCACTAAATATTTTTATCTTTACTCCTTTTCCTTTGATCATACAATAGATGTTCTAACTCATAAGATAGATAAGTGTGATCACTCCATTGTTTTCATGAGTACTAACCTTAAAAATGTTGAGTTGAACTATTATTTGATTGACAAATAAGAATTTGCTTTAGTTAAGGTAGTGAAAAAAATTAGGCACTATATCCTTTGAAATAAGGTGCATGCAATCCTGCTAGACCTTGCCACTAAGTTAATTTTGAGTCAATATGAACTTGGAGAAAGAAGAGGTAAGTGGATGTATGCACTTAAAAAATATGATCTAGAGATGAAGACTGCCAAGTTGGTAAGATGCCAAAGTTTAATTCAGTTAATTGCTAATACTAATCCTAAACTAAGTGTTATGCAGGTTGATCAACAAGTTTTTAATCCAATGATTGGTATGATCCTATTGTTCATTTTCTAATCAATGGATACTATATTATAGGGTTAAGTAGACAGAAAAAGATATCTTTTAAGATCAAAGCATCACATTTCCTAATCAAAGATGGGTTGTTGTATAGAAATAAATTTGAATGAATTTACCTAAGGTGTGTCTCCAAGGATGAAGTAGCTAAAATCTTGAGCACCTTTCATGAAAAACTTAGAAGTGGTCATCCATCTGGAAGGAGTATAGCCAAAAATATCCTTAGAGCTAATTACTACTAGCCTACTTGGTAATGGAGTGCATTCATTTGGGTAGAGATGATCCAAAGGTACAAGATCAAAATTGACATTTCAAAAAGATTAGGATGAATGCATAAGTGACAAGTGTCACAACCATGAATAATATAACAAGTAGCCAATGGTGTTCAATTCCTTAGATCAGGGTTATTGAATTGCATTGATCAAAAAAGAATCTAATGGTGCGAGGTGAGGCAAAATTTTCAAAGGGCCCAAAACCAATAAAATATTGACACATGTCCAAAAATGACAAATGGTCATATTTTAAATATTAATGAGTAGGGTGCCATGATGATACCACATCAGAGCCATGTAAGTAGAATGTGCTAATTTGAAGATTTTATAGAATTGAGAAAGTAAAGGTATAAATACAAAGACTTAAACACAATTTAAGTCACATGACTCACATAAGTTAAAAGATTTTCCACCATTAAAGCACTATAAAAACCTTTAGGAAAGCCCTAGTGAATAGGTAAACACTAATTTGACCCTATGCTCATTTCAATCAAGCCTAAGGAGATTGGATTATCACTTTTGCAAGGATAATTCGATCCAGAATTAAATTGCAAACCATTAGCAAAATTTCTAGAGAAGCTCACAGCCATGGTAGCCCAGAAAAGTGTTTTAAGATGAGGAACTCTATTTGACCTTAGATGCAGAAGGAAGAGTCTTCAAGGACACATAGTTTAAATCCATAACTCTAAATACTTGGGACAATAATTGGTCAAGCTTGTTTTGGACCATTGAGAACTAGTAACCCATCACAAGAGAAGAGGAAAAGCCATGTTAGTAAAAAGGTTCTACTATGACATAATTTTCATTTAAATGATTGGTATCCATTATTATATAGTAAAACTAAAGGTACAACATTGTATAGACATTCTCTTTCTTAATTTTAAATATGGTAAAATAAATAAGGGCGTGATTATTCATGAGGGTAGTTTTATTAAAATTGCTTACATCTCTCATATATCATTTGAAAAGTATTACAATATACTTAAACCTCAAGTAGACCAAATCACAATAAAAAAATTAGGCTAAATATAATGATTTGAATAGCATCCTTTCCCTATGGTTGTACTCTAGGAATCAGGTGTTTTTTTATTTTAATGGCAACATACCCATTAGTCAATTTAGACCTAGAATAAGAATGATCATGACTATGATGAATAAGATATGTGGAAATACAATAAATACATATGTGGATAAAATTTAGGTGCCCTTAGTCTACTTTATGATTGATAAATAGCTTACCCCTCCTCTTCATGAAGTTATTAGCACATGTTTAAGTAGATAGCTTTTTGTAGTCAAGAAGAGAACTAAGAACCAATTCTACATGATGTCATACCTCCTAGATGCCTTGCTTACTACCACAAAGATCTCCAATCATATATAATGGTCACCTAATGAGAAACAAATAGTTTATTAGTATTATTCAAAATTACACATATTCAAGTACATGGACCACATCCACTTCATTTATGATTGTGTTTATCTAGCCTAACAGAGGCCATAACTAGGAATCCAATGTCAAGAGTTAACCTCTTGATCAAAAAGAAAATTGAGGCCATGGGAGACATCTAATTATACCTTGATTATAAAATCATCAAGATTGAGGGAGCATAATGCACCCAACTCAGATTACATGTTCGTGTACCAATGAAACTATCAAATTAAGAGGTGGCTTATCAACTATATAATGCAATAGATAGATTGTGCAAAACCAAAAGGAAGGCTTACTTCACATCCTCCCCATAACCATAGGAAGGACTATTTTTAGACAATGGGACAACATTGAGTTTTATTCCAAACATAGGACCTCCTTTAATCTCTAAATCAATGAGCTAAGGTAGTGGATTCCTCATGGATGAGTCAAGGAGCATCTAAAGGCTAAGGGAATCAATATCCCTTATGATCACTAGTTGGGTCCTTTTGATCTCATATATACCAAGTCCTCTTCATTCTTTGAGATCACCATTAGATTGAAAAGGCACAACATCAATCTAGAGGCTAGAATGTAGAGGTAGAAAAAAGGGAGTGATGACAAATGGCATTTGGGACCAAGGTAGTACCATTTATTGAGTGGTGCACCTTGTAGGCCTCCACCAACCTAGCTATAGATAGAGTCTAGAACTGAGGCACAAATTAAAAAAATGCTAGAGGAGAAAATACTTGATTAAATAACATCATATTCAACCCAAGTAAAAGAACAAGGATCACTAGTTAAAGAGATTCGCATGGTATCATTAGACCCTGGTGTGATAATTGAAGATGCCCTCAAAATGCTAGTAGTAGCCTATGAGTTAGATGATGAAGAAATGGAATAAGTAAAGGAAGAAAAGGGGAAGCAATTTTTGGATCTAGTTCTTATAGACACCCATAAAATAAAGGTAGAACTAACCATTATCACAATTAAAACTAAGAAGCCCAAGGTGACCTTCCCTCAGCATTCGAGTGAAGTCAATCTCTTCAGTGAATAAAACTTGATTCAGGATCCAACCATTCCTAAATGTTTCATTTGTGGAAAATTATAAAAGGTAGAAATTGCACAACATTTATAGGCTATGATGAAGGCCATCAATATCTCAGTCCATGAAGAAGTTAATCCATGGATAGTTACCTTGAAAAAGGAGGAGGAAAAGGGGATGGTTACTTCAAAAGAGTCAAGTGGAACATAAATAGAGACCCCAGCTCCAAAGGTGACATAATATTTAGTAGATGTCAAATTTGATCCAACCACTACCAATTTGTAAAGAGTAACTAAGAATAAATCCATCATTAGTTGAGAGGATTTCACTTTCTAAAAAGTGGAAACTTTTATTGGATTGACTCCTGTTAGAGGACAAAATCTTGGCAAAGACCCAATATTAGAGGAAAATGTTCTTGAAATGGCTTAGGCTCAATCAGATCAATTGTAAACAATGATCAAGGGAATATTATATTAGAACAAGAATTTTAAATAAAAATCCATCTTGTCAATCCAAGAAGATGGATTTAGATAATTTGAGGACACCATCGATGATTTGTTTAATTATTTAAAGTTAGTCAAGAACAAGTAGGATACAATAAATAAACAAGGTATTATGGCTATAGGTCAAGTTAGCAAATGGAAGGATTTGATATACCAAGTGAAGGATTTGATTAAATTCTTGACTAAAAATCAAATCCCTAAATTTATAATAGTCTACCTAGCCCACCTGAATATGGCTATGGCTATATTAATTAATAATATCAAGGCCTTGAGCAACTAGTCTAAGAAGATGGAAGACATTTATAAGGATCTCAAATGGAAAGAATATAAAATGTTACACATATTAGATAACGTGATTAAATATCCCACCACACTTAGTCCTTTAGGCCTAATAATGGATGAAGAGTTCAAACATAGAACTATTCAATTCATGAAGGAAGCGAGGAATCAAGGATAAGGGAAAGCATGGGCTAATAACAAGATCATGGGCCTACTTTTATCATTAGAGGAAAAGATAAGAGATACTAAGAGAATAAAACAAATTTTCAAAAGGGATAAGAGGGATCTCAAGGGCTTAGAGGATATTGAAAAGGAATTGTTCATGAGACCTATCATTGATCTCTAGCTGATCAATGAATATCATTATAGAATGAAAATCTTTTAGGGAAGGTAGAAGAATGCATCAGCAAAAGGGTCTCCAAGTTAGTTAAGTTAAAAATATTCTTTTAGTAATTAAGCTTGTATAATTTTTGAAAAGAGAATATTATTTTGCAAATGCATGTGTAATTTTCAAAACACATTGCCTATAGTTTAGTCATTTTAGAATGTCTAAAAGGTTCTCCAAATATTGTAAAAGGATAAATATCCTTAATTTTTGACATGACTAACCGACATACCTCATAAAATGTCTATATAAAGAGGTATTTCCTATTTTAAAAGGGGAGAGGGAGTTTTTGAGCCAAAAAAAATATTTTTTAATTATTGACTCTTGGATTTGCACCCTTGAGGAGATTCTCAGCTCTCCTCATCTAAGTGGGAAAATAGAATCATCTCTCTTTCTATGGGTGATAATTTCATTGAGATGAATTTCTAGATTAGGGGATAGCTCCCCTTGATGCACCTTTAAATATCTTTATAATCTATTAATTGTGTATGAAAAGGGTTCAGGAAAAATAACTAAGAAAATAAGCGATGATGCACCAATATTTGATATCCTCTCAATTGACTAAAACCACTACTTTAAATACAAAATAAGATGTTTTCTTTCACAAGACTCACAACTCAGGAACCATTGCTACATCAATATTACATATGTTATATTTGAGGAGATAATGATTATTAAGAAGGAAATGATTGATCCAAAGAAAGATATAGTCATGAATCACTTCTAAGATATCTCTACACTTAGAAAAAAATACTAGCAGAGACCTACAACAATCTCCTTTTTATAAATTGGTAAACCATCAAGAGTACAAACTAGAAAAGATAATATTTCACTAGACTATACCAATAATGATTAAATTATTACTCAATATTACAACATATGAGAAGTGATCACACTTGTATATCTCTTTAAGAGTTCTTTTAAGTATAAATCTAGCAAGAGTTTCCCCAATAACTAGCAGAGGATGTTAAATGAGCCAAGATAATGCATATATAGCCTTGAGAGGTAGAGAAATCAAATGAAGTCTAAGGGTTACTTGGACATGTGTCATCTTGAAAGAATCTATTACATTTACATGGGAGAGAAGTGGGTGAGCTATGCCATGTCACCGAATAGATTAGTTACAACAAGTTATACCTAAACCAAAAGTATTAGTTACATTTGTTACAACTGAACTAAAGCCTCAAGTACATTTTGCCATTTTTAATCTCTTTTCTTTGCCTTCAAGTTCTCAATGAGCCTTTTATTTTAAGCTCTAATGGCTAGTTTTTGTATTCTAAAATTGACATTTTGTAGGCCATCACTCCTTCAGGCATTTTCTTTAAACTTTTTGTCTCAGCCCTTTTTGTCCTTTGTATTGGACAAGTTTTTTGAAAGAATTCATTCCTTTATATTTTTTGTCTATCCCTTCAAAATATTCCTTGGGTTTCTAGAATGGAGACCTTCAACTTTGGAATGGCCTTCAACTTTGGAAGTACTAGACCTACCAATGATATAGACTTAGATGATTTTTGCAAATAGGGGTGCCCAATTTTGGCTTGAAGGGCCAAAATTTGGTCTACAGTAACTTTTTAAAAATTAATACAAAGCAAGGATTTTTGAAATTTTTTTCCATTTTTGCTTGTGTGAATTGCTATCATGGTTTCTCTCTCATTTGTTTGGTCTTTTCTTCATATTTGAATGGTTTTTGTGAATTTTGTATATGCATCTTTAAGTGTAAAATTGCTAATTTGTGTTAATGTTATATTAGTTGAAAGTTCTAGGGTTTTCTTAATTTTCTTAATTCTTCTTCCATATTTGCTAATTTTATTTGTGATGATTCCATAAAATGACTCATTATTACTATAATTTATGGCCTTAAATATATCAAATGATTGAGTATTATACGTAATATTGATGTTTAAAACTTGTATAAAGTAGGAAATAGATAATTTTGCCTATATAAACTCACATAAATTCTAAATTTATCTTCTCTGTACTTTGTTCTAACATTTACATGTTTTAAGCTCCATATTTTGACTTGTATAGGTAAATAGTAGTATTAATAAGAGTTTTGACAAGATTGTGAAGATAAGGAAATCCAAAGACCAAACTACAAATTCTAAAATTACTATGGATTCCAACAATAAGATCTATATTTTGATAAGTGAGCTACATATTTTGATAGGCAAGCTACAGATTTCAACAGTGAGCTATAGATTTTGACAGCAAGCTACAAAATGTTCTAGTTTTTATATAGATTGATCCAGATCACTCCAAAATTAACCATAACACATTCCAAAGGGTTTAAATGGATTATCCAACCTCTTTATAGCAATCTAAATGACTCTTTTCTATATTTCCATTTTTGGATATGTATATATAAATGTCTTTTTCTGCTAAGCCTTCCATTTTGGGAGTTGTTATTCTAGGTTACAATAGTGAAAATAGAAGATAAGAATGATAATATATGTAAAGATTTGATTGATATAGTTAGGCATTAAAAATTATAGCTATGGATTCTTTTATTCCTAAGAGATCTCATTGCAATGATTCTAACTATATCTCTAAATCCATCTAAAATATCTTCTATTTTCAATATAGCTAGGTTATTTCCTAGAATTATGGATAAGATAGTTGTTGATATAGAATAAATAGATAGATCCATGCTTGGATTTATAACTTTTTTGACTACATATAGTGATATTGTAATTTTGATTCTCTAAAATATAAAATATAGTAGTAGTTTTATTCTCAATTCATGTGTTGAAGAATCTCTTGAGCTAAGTTAATTTGGACTTAGATTTGAGGGAGTAAGGGCCCACTCTTAAAGAAATAGAAAATTTGTTTGATATTTATAAATTAGTTTTATAATTATTTGCATTATAAATAGATATATGTTTAAATAATTTAGATTGAAATCCTATAGGGAAGTTTGAATAGTTAATCTATATTTCTGACATAAGCATTTATTTCATTCTTTTAGATTTATCAAGTATAGATTTATGATTATTTTTAATTAGTAAATTAGATTTGATATGCTTTTAATTTTGTAAGAGTGATTTTGTTTTACAGTTGTGAGAAACATTTTTAAATTCTACAAATTAGATTAAATTGAGTGGTTTATGTTTTTTCAAAGAGTGTTTTCTTTCAAAATCATAGTTTAAGAGGTAAAATTAGGTATAAATTAGCATAATATTCAAAAAAATCCAAAATAAATACTATTAAGCTAAAATCTCAAACTACCTTACTGCAAAAAACTTTAGACACTACCTTAGTAAGAAAAAACACTAACTTATGTTGGTTAAATAAAGGGGTAATAATGACACCCATCATTTTTGGCACCATTATTAGGGAATCATTTAGGTGTTAGTAAGGTAAAATTTATGTTAACAGTCCAAAAATAAAAAAATACAAAACCAAAATAAAATCACTCTTTTGTCAACATCAAGTATATGAGTAGGTTAAGGGATGCATAGGGTAGATTTATCCCAAAGGATTCTGACCCTTTATAGGAAAGAATCAAGGCTGCTTCAAAAAAATAGATAGCTTGCAAAAAGAGATAAAGGAATCTTTTAGAAATATTTCTAAGGAACCAAAAGAATCCTCTTTTACACAAGCTAAAATCATAAATATTGAACAACTAAATTCCTCTCCTCTCATTAGAACTTTATTTGACATGGTTGAAAATGTAGGCTAAGTAGAGAACCCTCAAAGGAATTCTCCCAAGAGGACTTTCTCTTATCTTATTACCTTTGAAGATGATGAATGATTAATGTAAACTATTTCTCTAGCCTATTTACCAACTTTTAGAGGACTATCCATCAAAGACCTAGACCAATTTCTAATTGAGTTTAAGGTTCTCTATCAGACCTATGATTACACCTTAAATAGCCAAAAATTGAAGCTTTTTCCTTCTAATTCAAAATAAGGGGAAATGAGGTGGTTTATGGGGATAGGAGGGAACTCTATGCACAATTGGAGAGAAATGGAAACCACCTTTTTGGATAAATATTAGGATTATTATAGGGTCAAGGATAGGAAGGAAGATTTTCTCAAAATCAAAAAAAATGAAAATGAAAATCTAGAGGATTATTTGGATCAATTTGTCTTCGCTCTTAATAAATGTGGTTATGAGTTACCTAAATAAGTGATTAAAATAGTTTTTCTCAAAGGATTGGATGACTCTTCTAGATATGATTTAAATCTTATGGGAAAAAGGGATATCACCAAACTAGATTTTTAAGAAATTTGATGGTTATGCACCAACTACTCTAGAACAAAACCTAGTAGTAGAAAAGGGAAATTAGGAAAATCTAGTGATGTAATTCAATTAATGGAAGAATTAGAAATATTCAAAATAGACATATTGGTCTATTTGAACTCAACATTGGATGGATTAAAAGCTAAATCCAAATCAAATATTGAACCATTAGAGATTTATAGCCCAAAATGTAGATTGAAACATGCACTTGAAGACTATCCTTTAGACAAAACTAAAATTTATGGAATTTGTGATGTTAAGAATCATGATACAAAGAATTTTAATCATATCCCTAGTCTCAAAAATTAGTTCAAACAAGATACATAGTCCATAGAAGAAATCAATTATGTTCAGAGACAAGGAAATACTTTTCAACAAAATCAATAGTTTGGCTCAAGAATTCCTTATCAATAATGGAATGCACATCTAAAAATGTAGGTTGCACCACCATGGGGTACCCAAAAATGGATGCCACAATATTGGATGATGCCCCAGCCTTTTTAACAAACATGGATGCCACAAGGTTATCAACAACCTTGGATAAATCAACATTAAAATTTTGGTCAAAACTAGAATCAGCAACATCAAAGAATATATCCACAATAATAATCACTAATGGCTCCCCAAGGAAATCCAACCACCCCCATAAAACAATTAAATTAGCCTCAACTACCTACTTAGCCAGTAGCAAATCCAAAAAAAAGATAGTTTTTTATAAATGAATAGGGTGAAACAATGGGAGTAGGAGCTATTGAATGTGCAAATATTCATGTAAGATCAAGAATAATAGTCTAGGAACCCTAGGTTATCATCAAAAAAGTACCTCAAGAACAAGAAAGTCCATAAAGTTAGCTAGATAAAGAAAAAGAATCTCAAGAGGAAACTAGGAAAATAGAGGAAGTAATTCTAACACCTCCTTCTATGCTATTTCCAAAAAGATTAAAGGAAGTTGAAAACAACAAAGAATCAAAATTGATTCAAGAACTCTAGAAACTAAACATAGAAATTTCATTATTACAAGAAATTCAAGATATTCCAAAAGTAAACAGGATGATCAAAATCCTTTGTATCAAGACACCTAGTAAAAAAAGATAGTATCCTAAGACCATATAGGTTGATTTTAAACTTGATGATATATTAGTATGAAAATTGCTCTTACCAAAATATGGAGATCTAGAAAGTCTTGTCACTTTTGTAAAAATTGGACAGTAAGAGATACCAAATGTGTTGGTAGATTTAGGGGGCATAACTACTGTAATGACTATGAACACCATGTAGAATCTCTCTCTAAAGGACATGTAACCAGCCACCATAATCCTACAAATAGCAAATCATTCCACCACTAAACTAGACGGTGTCATTGCAGACATAATGTTAACCATATAATCATGGGAATATCTTACTAATTTTATTGTTCTCCAACCTAAAAACAAATATATTGGATACCCAATGATTTTATGAAGACCTTGGCTAGAAACTTTATCAGCATTGATTGATTTTAGATCAAGGGATATGATCATTCCAAATGGTCTTAAAGAAAAATGAATCTCTTTATATCCACCTACTCAACCATCAATCAATATTGTCAAAGAATTATGGGTTGATCAACCTAATGAAAAATGTGATAGTATCTCTTCTTTATCCATGGTTACAATCACTAAACATATATAAGAAGTAGACATTGAGTTATTAAGAAGTATTGGAAATGTTATGGATCTTGATAGTCTAGCTATAGATCTTGATAGTCCAGCTATAGATTGCAACAGACTGGCTATGAATTTGAATAAAATACCTTTTCACGATAACATTTCTTATTCTTCTAATAATTAATCCTCTTTCACCTCTTTAAATACATCATATGATTATAAATACATTCAAAACAGTGTGATGCAATGGGCATATGAAGGAAAAGACTTATTTCTTATAGCCTTTCATTGTCTTTTAGTTGGAATCATTCGTATAAGAGAAAAATTTGTTAAATATGCTATTACATTTCATGCATTACTTATACATCCTTGTCCTCTCAATTCATTGATGAGTGAATTAAAATAAATAAATTTCTCCCATCCAAGAACTAAACAAATAACAATAACCATAGGGAAGACACTCAGTATAAATAGTTGGTTAACAAATGATCAAGAAATGAAAGTTTTCAATGTAATTAAAGATCACACTCAATATTTTTCATGGGAATATCAAGATATGAAAGGAATTCATCCATGTATTTATACACACCACATTTACACAAATAACATTAAGTTAGTAAGACAACCACAAAGAAGAATTAATCCTTCCTTGAGAGACATTGTCAAAACTAAAATTGAGAAGCTATTAGAAGTAGGATTTATTTATCCCATTTATGATAGCCAATGGGTCTCTCCCTAGTCATTATCCCTAATAAAAATGGTAAATTGAGAGTATTTTAATACTATAGAGAGCTAAATAAAGAAACAATGAGAGACTACTTCCCTCTACCCTTCATTGATCAAGTACTTGATAATCTGGCTAGAAAAAAATAATTCTCTTTCCTAGATGGCTTTAGTGGATATGACCAAATACAAGTGGCACTTGAGGATCAAGACAAAATAACCTTCACCTACCCATGGGTAAAATTTGCTTACAGAGTCTTTCCCTTTAGTTTATGCAATTCACCAGTCACTTTCCAATGAGTTATCTTAGCCATATTTTTAGACTTGACCAATGACTGTGTAGAAGCTTATATGGATGATTTTACTATTCATGGATAATATTTTGATGAAGGTTTGATTAATCTTATAAAATTATTAAAAATATGTGAATATCACCATTTGTCTCTTAGTCATGAGAAATGTTTGATTATTATGGTAGAAGAAGGCATAGTCTTAAGTCATCATATTTCTAAAAAAGGAATACAAGTTGATCCAAAAAAAATTAAAGTCATTTCAAAATTATCTATTCCTTAAAATCAAATTGACATTAAAAGTTTTCTAGGACATGCAGTATATTACAGAAGATTCATAGAAGATTTTAGCAAGATTGTTGCTCCAATGTTTGCTTTACTCATTAAAAAAAAATTGTCTATAATTCATCCTATCAATAAGCATTTGAGATAATCAAATAAAAGCTTAGTACTGCACTAGTTTTAAGAGGACCTAACTAGTCATAGCCCTTCCACATCTATATTGATGCATCAAATCATGTCATGGGAGCTCTTTTGGGATAGAAATATGAAAATAGACATATGTATGCCATATATTATATAAGAAAGAACTTAACTACAATGAAAATAAATTATATAATTATTGAAAAAGAATTTCTTGCTGTAATTTATGCCATAAATAAGTTCAAACATTATATTATTGGTTATAAAATCTTTGTATATACTGATCATGTAGCTATCTAATACTTGATGAATAAACCAGTAGTAGGAGGAAGATTTATTAAATGGTGATTGTTACTACAAGAGTTAGATATAAAAATTATTGATAAAATAGGAAAGTTCAATGTGATTGCTGATTTTCTTTCCAGACTACATAATGAAGATGAACAAGAACCTGTAGAAGATAATTTTTTGGATGAATAATTATTTTTTGTTTTAGCACAAACCCCTTGGTTTGCTGACATAGAAAATTTTATAGCTATAGGGAATTTTCCTTTTCAATGTACTAAAAAAAATGTTTAATTACAATAAGTTTTTATAAATGGATTAATGGTATACTATTTAAACTTGGACCTGATCATGTTTTCTATAGATGTGTAAAGGAAAATAATATGTATGACATCATTTGTGCATGTCATGATGAACCTAGAGGAGGACATTACTCATTAAAAATAATAGTGCATAAAATCCTTGGAGTTGGATATTTCTGCCTAACTCTTCACAAACAGGTAAAAACTTATGAGCCTACATTGTCCTCTAAGATGCCTCTTCAGCCACAAGTTATCCTAGAGCCTTTTGAGAAGTGGGGTATGGACTTTTTCGGGCCCATACATCCACCATCATAAGGTAAGGACTACTTTATAGTTTGTATAGACTATGTAACTAAATGGGTTGAAGTTCAAGCTCTTTCTTATACAAAAAAAAAAATAGTAGCAGACTTCTTCTATTTTAGAATCATGTAATGTTTTGGAGCACCAAGAGAAATAGTATCAGATCAAGGACCATAATTTATGTCCAATATGATTCAAGAATTCATAGAGATCTATCAAGTCAACCACCAAAAATATTCACCATACCATCCTTAAGTAAATAGACAAGTGGAAGTCGCTAATAGAGAGTTAGAGAACATTATTACCAAGATAGTTAGTAGAAACCAAAAAAATTGGGCAGCTAAACTCCCAAAAACTGTTTGGGCATACAACATTACAATGAAACCACCACTAGTTTTTTACCATATGAGTTAGTCTATGGTAAGAAACCTCTTCTTTCCATTGAAATTGAAATGCAAACTTTGAGGACTACATTATAAGTAGGAATTAATTTAGATGAAGCATAATAAGAAAAGATGTTGCAGTTGAATGAATTGGATGAGATAAGGATAGAATGTTTGTAGTAGACAAAAATGACATAGTACTAGAGAAAACAATGGTATGAATTGCATATCAAAGAAAGATAATTTAGAGAAGGAGATTGGGCACTATTATATGATTCTAAATATCACCATTTTAAAGGTAAGCTTCGAACTAGATGGTTAGGACCATTTCAAATAGAAAAAATTTGATAATGGTTATGTATAGTTACTACCTATTGATGGTAATCAGAAAACACTTCTTTTAAATGGGCATCATCTGAAACTATACTAGAATCCTACTAGCAAGGAGGAATTTATTCAAACAATTTAGAATGAATTTGGTGCCATGGAAGAACTCAAGTTTTCCATGGTACTTGATATTTGAAAGGCAAAATTGGCCTGAGTAAAGAAAGGGAATTTTTCTCTTTCCAAAAATATTAAAAAAAATGTTCAACAATGAAAATCCCTTGGGACGTTGTTGATAGTCATGATCAGAAAATAAGCTTGTTGGCTATTCATGTACTGAATAAAGAGCCTTAATTAGAAAATAAGAAATGGCTAGTCAAGGGAAATATATATATATATATATATTTCAAAAAAATTAGTTGGTTTCAAATCAATAAGATTAATATTATTGTTTGTTGTACTGACACTAACTCATGCGATTTGTTTTATGTAGAACATATCAAGAAGACTAATAAGGATAATATGGAGATTTGTATGAAAAGGTATCTCTTTTTTTGCTAAGTGTTGGTTTTAAGAACTTAAGTTTGCATGCACATGTTCACATCATGAATATAAGGTTTTCATATAATATCATAAGGAATAAAGATATGGTGTCATAAGGGGTCAACTTCATTATAATAACAAAGTCATTTCAAAAAGGTCATATCAAAGCTATGGATAATACTCCTTCAAAATATAAAAATATTTTATTATGACACATTATTGTTACAATTATGTGTCATTAATTAAAAGTACTAAGGGAGAATTAAAAAGGAATTGATGGTGAAATCATTAAAATATAAAATAAGGAAAAAGTATAACATCAGTACTCTTGATTAATGTTATCATCATTATTCAACATGCTTTGAGTAATATCCATAGCCTAACCCTAAATTATATCATTTTTGTTCAATTCATTTTACAAACATAATTCTGATCTCTTTTTGGAAGCAGGAGGAAGAATTGACTATGCTAATTCATCTTGGAGAGTGAAATTTTCAAAATGGGTTTGAAGAAAAAATTAGAACCTACAGATGCAAGTGAACTCTTGGAGAATGTAGTAAAATAAATACTAACTACCACAAAATGGATGGACTTTTTTCTTAAATTCTAGGGTTTTAATGAAGCATTGGTGATAGAGTTCATTCTTCATCTAAAGTTTGATTTATCTACAGTCATAGGAGTTCAGATAACTTTATCCACAAAAGTCATCGGCAAATTATTAGGGATCCTAGATGAAAGAGCTCGAATAGTAGGAAGGTCCTCCTTTCATGATCTTATTAGAATTTTTAGTATTGAAGGAGATCCCATGCTAATTTTTTTAGAGGATGTTAAAATCAGAATAAAAGGGGTAAGTAGATAATCTCTACCAAAACCTTGGAAATCAGTTTCTTTCTGGCTTATTAAATACTTGACATGTGAGGGATAGTGCATTGTGTTGAGTTACATAGTATTAAGAATGTTGATTCATTTAAGATATGGTGTTTAATAACCTCAACACAATAAATTTTCCTTCATTTCTTTTAAGATCCATTCAAATTATAGCTATAAGATATGCCAAAAACCATGTTGTTATATGCCATCATGGGTTGATTTATCTCATTATTCAACACCACTTTTGTAGCAAGAAAATGGAATGGAAGCCTAGACTGCTTTCCTTGAAGGAAAAAGAAAAAAAATCCCTGAAACTGCTAAAAAATTCCTACATATATGCATGCCTCTAGTTAAAAAACCCTACCCAAAATTCCCTCTAAATAAATAGCATCTAAGTTCATCTGTAGTAAAATATCCACAAATCAGATAGTTTAGTGATAAACCCTAAATGCTCCCTCTTAAGCTTATCCTTCTAAGCCAATAAGTAGGAAATTAAGGCTCTAATCCTCTACCAAAATACAATAACATGCTTCCCAAGATGTTCAAGTTCATGAGCTCATTCACATGGTTGAGGAAGAATCTTTTGTAAACCCTACCTCTCAGGCCAAAACTCAAGAAACTTTGCCTACAAAGGCTCAACCCCCTATTAAAAGAAGAAGAATATTAATCTTAGTAGTGGATAGTGATGAAACCATTGCTTTTGAGACATTGGATAGCTTGAGACAAACTCTCATAATAGCCACTACTAGTAAATCTCACAATAAATGAGAAGAGGTAACTTTTTTCCACATAAGGATTTAGTTGATGACTTTATTGAGACCATCCTTAATGAAATTCACATCTCTCCTACACATCAGATAAAGGATAAAGGAAAATCCCCCATAATTAAAGAAGAGAAACAACCTTCAAGGGAAATAGATGATATAGAACTCCAACATGCTATAGCCTTGTCCCAATTAGAAGTTATAGTTAAATAAAATGTAGCAAATATAGCTTAGCTAGTTTTTGTAGCACAAAATAAAAATTTTGTGATTGCCCATTTGATGCAAAAAAATGAAAATTTAGAAATAAAATCTTTGAAGAAAAAGGATTAGGCATAATATTAGATTATTGATGTTTGGGTTCATACTATCTAACTTGAAGAAGAAAACATTTCTCTGAGAAAAAATCTATTTAGGGCTGAAATGGAAAAAGCTAGGCTAAAAAACCAAATAGATTCTAGCTCTTCTCATACTCCTCCCAAAATCATGATAGATCAAATATGTTAGAATACTTTGATTATTTTTAAAGTAAAAGACCAATGGGATCAAGTCTACTCACAACTAGAAGAAATGAAGATACAGAAGCAGTTACTTAAGAAGGCAAATCATTTTCTTAAGGAGGAAAAATAGAAAACATAGGAAGAACTAACCCCAGCCAAACAAAAAGAACAAATTAAGAAAACCCTCTAGTTTGCCTATTAGTTAGGTGAAAATTTTCCATCTTGCAGAGTTCCCTCTTCTGCATATAGTATATTTTTACATGAATAACTCCTCAGATGGTAGCTGCTACAAATATCTTGTGATTTACCATATGAGATACACACTAGTGATGATTTCATGGTAGTATTTAAAAATAATATTCTTAACAGACAGGATTTACTTTGTGAATTTTACTTTTGTGACATTTTTTATTAAATAGAAACATTAAATGAGAGACCTATTATCTCCATATAGGAATCAGATTGCTTGGTAAGATAGATATAATTATCACACTAATCTTACACAAAATGTTGGTATCTATATTAGGCCACAATTTGGCATTGCATCACATGTACTATGTCAATCTAATAGCTACTACCAATAACCAAGAATCTATGATCATTATCTCTCCACATTACAATATGGTCTTCTCAATTTTGAGTTATTTATGTAGCATATTTTTGATGATGTCTTGGTGACTTATAGGCAATGTTGGCACATGTTACCAATATCATTAAGAAGAAGAGAAGTGTTTTCACCCACTACCATTCAGTGGTCTCTAAGAAAAACTAGAGAATTCATACAGATAATTTCAAAAGTCTTACATAGAGATGGGAAGAATCCATGGATTGGAATGAGGTTCTAACCTCCCTTGCTACTTTCTCCAATGTCTCCTTGGTAAAATATTGGACCAAAGTCTCAATAATAGTTTGATATTTGGGTTTATTTTATGTATATGGATATGGATTTCACACCTCCTAATAAAAAAATAATTCAAAAAGACTTGTATTCTATTTATGATTTAAGTCTAAACCTACAACAAAGAATCCATAATTATGGAGATTAAGAATATAGTTTGCAAAGGGACTTGCAAAAGGTAAGGAGTGGGGGAGATGATGAGTCTATAAAATGACTCATTATTACTATAATTTATGGCCTTAAATATATCAAATGATTGAGCATTATATGTAATCTTGATGTTTAGAACTTTCATAAAGTAGGAAATAGATGCTTTTGCCTATATAAATTTACATAAAGTCTAAATCTATCTTATTTGTACTGTGTTCTAACATTTGCATGTTTTAGGCTCCATATTTTGACTTGTATAGGTAAATAGTAGTATTATTAAGAGTTTTGACAAGATTGTGAAGATAAGTAAATCCAGAGACCAAGCTACAGATTCTATAGTTGATATGGATTCTAATAGCAAGCTCTATATTTTGACAGGCGAGCTACGTATTTTGATATGTAAGCTACAAATTTCAATAGTGAGCTCTAGATTTTGATAGGTGAGCTATGGATTTTGATAGAAAGCTACAAAATATTCCAATTTTTTCTAAAGATTGATCTAGATCACTCCATAATTGACGATAACACATTCCAAAGGGTTAAAATGTATTATATAACCTCTTTATAGCAATCTAAAGCACTCTTCTATATTTCCATTTTTGGATATGTATATATAGATGTCTTTTTCTGCTAAGCCTTCCATTTTGGGAGTTGTTAGTCTAGGTTACAATGGTGAATATAGAAGATAAGACTTAAAATATATGTAAATATTTGATTGATATAATTAAGCATTGAAAATTTTATCTATGGATTCTTTGATTCCTTAGAGATCTCATTGCAATGATTTCAACTATATCTCTCAATCCATCTAAAATATCTTCTATTTTCAATATAGTTAGGTTGTTTCCTAGAATTATGGATAAGACAGTTGTTGATATAGAATAAATAGATATATCCATGATTGGATCTATAACTTTTCTAACTACATACAACTATATTGTAATTTTGATTCTTTTAAATATAAGATATAGCAGTAGTTTTCTTCTCAATTCATGTCTTGAAGAATCTCTTGAGCTGAGTTAATTTGGACCTAGATCCGAGGGATCAAGGGCCCACTCCTAAGTAAAATTAAAATTTATTTGGTATTTATAAATTAGTTTTATAATTATTTACATTATAAATAGATATATGTTTGAATAATTTAGATTGAAAGCCTACAAGGAAGTTTGAATAGTTAATTTGTATTTCTAGCATAAGCATTTATTTCATTCTTTTAAATTTAGCAAGTCTAGATTTATGATTTTTTTTAATTAGTAAACTAGATTTGATATCCTTTTAATTTTTTAAGAGTGATTTTGTTTTATATTTGTGAGAAACATTTTCAAATTCTACAAATTAGATTAGATTGAGTGTTTTATGTTTCTTCAAAGAGTGTTTTCTTTCAAAATCATAGTTGAAGAGGTAAAGGTAGGTATAATTAGCATAATATTGAAAAATCCCCCAAACTAAATATTATTAAGCTAAAATATCAAATTACCTTACTATAAATAGATTTAGACACCACCTTGGTAAGAACAGACACCAACTTATGTTGGTTAAATGAAGGGGTAATAATGACACCCATCAATTTGCTTATAGGAGTGAATAATTAAAGTAATCCTACTCCTTATTTACACTATTTCATATTATCCTTAGATATTTGCCTAATGTGTGCTGAGATTTGAGCTTATGCTACTTCATGTCATATATTGGTTAAATGCATGTTTAGATTAAATTGGAACTTTGTCATAATTTTTTAAATAGAGATCAATAACATCTCTTTTTTCTACCTTACCCTTCATTTTTCTTCCCTTTTTATAAATTCACCTTAGATTTGTTTCACTATGAATATGAGTCTTAGTTTAGCTTTAGACTTAGGTTTTGATCATAATTCACTTAGATTAGCATAGGGTATCTCTAAAATCAAAGATCAACTATTAAGCCATAATGGCTCCCAACCACCAACTAATATAAATTTGTGAAACAATCAACTTGTTCTACCTTTATTCCACCAAGGATAATAGGATTATCATAACTTACAACTCATGCATTGGATTCTCTAGATTTAGAAATGAGTAGTGTTTTGTAAACACTAAGAACCACCTATGATACACTTTTAGGATCAAAAAAGCCAAAAAATGTTGATTCAAAATCTCATAAAATAAGTCATATCTTCTACAAAATCACTAGCAAAGGTTGGTAGCATTATTTTTAGTATTGTAGAGTACATGAAAAAGACTAACTTGAATCTTACCATGTGGGAAGCATTGTCCTATCCATCCCAACATAGAAGGACTTACTTCAGGAAGCTCTAAAAGACTTTCAACAAATAGAGAAGGTCTCAGTCAAGGGACCTAATGCTACAATTAGGTTGTGTCAAATAAAAATGGATACAAAAGTAAGTAAAAATGGTAAGCCCCCCTTTTTATCTTTCCCTCATAGTTGGAAAAAATCTTGTCCATAACTGTATGATAGACTCCAGGGTTAGCATATTTTTTATGCCCAGGAAAATATCGGATGCATTGGATGTTAAATACACACCTATCACAAAAGGTGTGGTTTAATTGGATGAAACTGTTGTCCAAATAGTTGGGGTTATTAAAGGTATAAACCTTACCATTTATGCATGTCCAAGTTTATCCATTCCAAATAAATCTTGGTTATTGACCTACACCACTATTTTTCCATCTTCCTTTCTTGAGACTTCACTACAAAAATGGGAGGGTACCTATCTGCTAATTGATTGCATATGTTGCTCAAGATAAGATATGAGACTAGAGTTACCATAAGAGCTAATCTAATTAATAAAGACCATATTGAACCATACACTCCTATCCCTATGGATATGAATTTCACATTACAAGACCAAGGAAAGGAGCTTGACCATGAAGTTACAACACCCATAGAATAAACCCCAAATACTCACCTTGATGATTAGGGAGCAAATCTCCATTTTGACCCTTATGACTATTTTAATGAAATAGGGTTGGGTAGATATTACATTCATAAATATGATGCATTCATCCCAAATCTTATGAAACTAGTTGAAGATCATAAGGTAATGTTGAAACTATACTTTGATTGCTTAAGGAGTAGGAATGGTATTGGTGCTTGTATTATTTTAGTCTTTCCCCAAAAAGAGAGCTATTTTTATTATTTTAGACTATAGTTTATCTTCACTAAGAATGTGGTAGAATATGAATCATTTATTCAAGGTTTCCAACTGGCAAAAGAAAATGGAATTTAGTCACTACAATTTTTTGGTGATAGTGAACTAATTGTTAACTAGGCAAGATCGATGATCATGACCAAGAATAACATGTTGATATCTTACAAGCACAAGTTTTGGGACTTGTTTGAATATTTTATTGCTTTGAACATTCAACAAATACTAAGAATGAAAAACAAGGATGTTGATCACATGGCCTCAATAGGTTGTCAATATAATCTCCCTAAATAGATTAAGGAGGATGACAATCAGCATGAAAATATGATAGTGAGACCATCCATCCCAGATAATGCAACCTATTGGCATGTTTTTTATAGTGATGAAAAAATTATTAATTTTCTATGATATGAGTTTGAATTCTCTGACAAAAATTAGTCAGTGATCTAATAACAATATGGGGATAATTAATTCAACTAAAAACTAACAAGTTATGCATGGGTCTTATTAATTTAGAAAGTATTTTCAACTTTGATGATCAGTTAAAGGGTGAAAAGAAAAATATCACAATCAAGGAAGAAGACTATGAGTTAATAGTCATCTCAGAAGGCAAGGATTTAAAAATTGGAAAGGTATGTAACACCTCTAAAAATCAAGCTTTTATTGAGTTGTGTCAACAATTTGATGATAACTTCACTTAGAGTTACAAATATCCAAGGGATTTTGACCTTAGCTTAGCCCAAAACACAATAGAGCTTGACCCAAATACTAAGCATATTAGATAAAAATGGAGGCCAATAAATCCAAAAATAGATCCTTTGATGAGGAGTGAGTTGTCTAAGTTGATAGAAGCTAACATCATTTTCCCCATTAAGCATTCATCTTGGGTTACTAAATTGGTCCCTATTAGGAAAAATAATGGTAAAATTGAGATATGTGTAGATTTTTGGGACCTAAACAAAGCCTCCTTGAAGGATCACTATCCCCTTCCATCCATGGAATAAATATTACAAATAGTATATAGATCTAAGAGGTTTTCCCTTTTAGATGGTTATTCTGGATATAATCAAATTTGATTGCAAGAATGTAACTAGTTCAAGACCACTTTCACTACCAAATGGGGCACATATGTTTACAATAATATGCCTTTTGGTCAAACCAATGTTATCGTTACCTTCTAAAGGGCCATGGATATGGATTTCAATGGTTTTATCAGTGAAATGTTCTTGATGTATCTAGATGACATCACGGTTTATTCAAAATAGGTTGGTGATCACGTAGATCACCTCAGGAACATTTTTGAAAGGTGAAAAGAGTTTGGAGCTTCCCTTAATCCAAAGAAGTGTGTATTTATAATTCATGATGGGAAACTACTGGGACACATAGTCTCAAAAGAAGGTCTTGTAATAGACCTAGATAAGGTGAGTGTTATCTCTTCATTAGCATTTCTAAACCATAAAAATGGATTACAGAGTTTCTTGGGGAAGATAAAATTTATGAGGATGTTTATTCTAAATTTTTCCACCATGGATAAACCCATTACTATTATGCTTAAAATGGGGTCAATTTCAATTGGACAAGAGAAGGAAAGGATATATTTGAATCCATTAAGTAGGATATTTCTCAAGCTCTGACCCTTGTAAATCCCAACTATGAGAATGAATTTATTCTCTATGCTTTTGGAAGGGAAGGTAGTGTATCATTGATTCTAACCCAATAGAATAAGGATCAGTTGGAATAGCCTATAGCCTTTTTTAGTCAGTCCCTAAAGCCTTATGAGGAAAGGTACAATTTTATTGAGAAACAAATGTATGTAGTAATAAAAGTTCTCAAAAAATTCAAATACATGCTTTCAAATAATAAGATTAATCTAATGGTTAGTCACCAGAGCGTAAAAGATTTCCTTCTGAGCCAAGAAATAAATGAAAAAAGAGCGGGTTGGATCATGAAAGTCATGCAATATGACATGATCATTAAAATAAATAAGATTGTAAGAGGAAAAGGCTTATGTGATAAATTTGCTTCTATCATTAAGGTTATTAATGCAATATACATTCAATAGGTATTTCAACCAATGAATCCTCATTTTCTCATTAGCTAGATCGATGACATGGCTCCCTTCCTATAAATTAGTGAATACCTGCATGAGCTCTAGTAGTCTAAAAAGAGGTACTTTATGTTTTAATGTATTCCTTATGCTCTTATTGATGGGATTTTATTTAGGAAAGATATTAACAGAGTTATTTTTAGGTGCATCAAGCATGATCAAATCACTAAAGTACTTGAAAAGTTTCATTATTGCTCATTGGGTGACCATTTTTTGCAAGGACCACTACCATCAAAATAATGAGGGTAGGTTACTATTGGCCTGACCTATTCAAATATGTACATAGATGGGTGAATTTTTTTTTAAAATGTGCCTACTTTGTAGGCAATCAAAGATTAGCAGCTCTTCCTCTCCAATCAATTCAAGCTGACTAACCATTTGCTTAGTGGGGATTGGAGTTTATTGGCATGATCAATCTACCATCAGGTGTAGGCCACAAATGGGTCCTTATAGTGACTAATTATTTCACTAAATGGACTAAAATGGTTGCATTAAAATATGCCATGGAAGAATCTATTTTGGAATTCATGGACAACATTGTCACTAGATTTGGTGTCCCTTACACCATTATCTCAAACAATACCAAAGCTTTTAGGGGTACTTAAGTGAGTGAATGGGTAGTGAAACGGAATGTCTTCTTGAAGATCTTATCCAATTATTATCTATAATTTAATGGATTAGAAAAATATATCAACAAAACTACATAAATATTATTAAAATGATAATGGAAGATAATCAGAGGACCTGGCACATTAAGTTAAAGCCAGCACTTTGGGCTTACATGATCAGTCTAAAAAGAGCCATTGGCAATTTTCCATTTATGTTGGTCTATTGAAGGGAAGCTAGACTTCCAATATCAATATAGTTACCATATTTGGAACTCACTCATTAGTTGAAATCAATTTAAAACAATGAAATGACTATGTGGTTGGTAGAACTCATAGAGCTAGAAGAGGTCAAGAACCAATCAATACAAGTTCTAGAAACAAATCAGGCTCAAGTAAAAAAATTTGACAATAAATCATCTGACAAGATCTTTAATGAAGGAGACATGGTTCTAAAATGGGATGTTGAAAGGGCCAAGCCAAGTAATCATATAAATTTTGATTTAATATGGAGTGGTCCATACATCATAACCCAATGCAAGGATCCAATGCATTCCAGTTGTCCAAGCTTGATGGATCAAAGTTACCCATCCCAATCAATGGGATATACCTCAAATTATTCTTTTAAGGTTGAAATTATTTCAAAAAAATTATACATATTAGGATTAGTTGGTTTCCTATAAATAAGTGCCTTTTGCACATTTTGCAACTCATTAGGAGTTTTGTTTCCTCAGTTTGTTTTAGTTTTGTTTTCCCTATTTTATTTCTTGTTTAGGGAAATTCCCTATTCTATTTCATTTCTAAGTAGGATGTGACAAACTTCAAATGACTCCATACCCAATGAAATAGAAGGCTAGTGGGAAACAAATGATTAGTAAGAAATCACCTTGCAAAGGTTGCCAAAAATGTTGATATTTTTGTGCCAAAAACCTCAAAACACCTTGAGCCTTAGAAGAGATATATAAAATGTTTTGATGAAAGCTATAAAATGGCCTAAAATACTCTATTCTAAAATCCAAGTAGAAACCAAATATTTTTATGCCCCTTTCAACTTTGTAAATTTTCAAAGTGTACCTAAATCTCCACTTTCATGCTTACCAAGTCCTTAATGGAAATCAGACTTGCATTACACTTTATAACTTTTCAAAGTTGCAAAGTGAAATGTAGACTCCAATTCTGAATTTTCACCAAGACCAAGTAGATATCATAATTATCACTACACTTTGCCACTTTTCAAAGTTACAAAGTGTAATTTGAATCCCATTCCCCACTTCTTAAGTAACCTCCACATCGAAAACCCTTAGTGATAAGTGGGAAATGGAAGATGGAGAACATATTACAAATTTGTAAACTTGTAAAGTAACTCTATTGACCTACTTCCAAAGTTTAATCTGAATCCCACTCCCCACTTCTTAAGCAACCTCCACATCAAAAACCCTTAGTGATGAGTGGGAAATGGAAGATGGAGAACATATTACAAATTTTCAAACTTGTAAACCTTTAAAGTAACCCTATTGACCTAATTTTCCACCTATTTATCCATCTACTACCATTATTTGTGTACTTGGCATTTATTTCAAGTTTTGTTAATATATATCTTAGGTTTTTCATGTCATTATTAACATTACAACTAGAGCTATTCATCTCCAAGTGACATTGCAAAACCAAAGATCTTCACCTTCATTTCCAAGCAACGCATTATGAACTAAACTTATAAGATGACCTCAATTGCCAACTTGCAAAACCCTATGCACATATACATGGTATTATTCTAGGTCACCTACATTTTCCTTCATCTTATGCCATTGTTCTTATTTACAAAGCTTAGGGTTTCTTACCAAGCCTAGGGTTTTTCTTAATAATTATTAAAAGAATATTCCTTTACTCACAAATTTCTAGCTATTCACATTCACATTATAAATATTTTTTGTGAAATTTGTCTAGATTCATGTTTTTTCATCAATTCTATTTTCAAAACCCTTTAGCTTGGTTAAAAAACCCAAGAAATTACCCAAATATGAATTCATTATTGAAATTTGTCTAGATTTAGGTGAATATACATCCCACTTTCTCAAATTGAAAACCCATAGAGATTTTAACTGAAAAAACACATTAAAATTCCTTCTCATATCTAGGTGGATATCCCCTTTATTTTATCACCTTGAGTTTTCATCAAAGATCTAACTTGTAATTACAAACCATAACCCCTACCAAACTTTTGGTCAGACTTTGCAAAGTGTTTTTGAAAAATAAAACCCTATCGACTTTATTTTGGGCTTTACTATTATCATTTCATACCATACTCCCATCAAATAAATACCCCTAAAAATCATAATAAAACCCCTCCAAGATAAAAGAGAAAATCTTCCCTGTAATTGCAAACACAAATATTGACTAGCTCTGTAGTTGGTTTCCCTTACACATTTTCCTAGTGCATATGTCTAGAAAAGAGATGAAGATCAAGTCAAAGGGACCTAGTGTCCCTTCTAGATTAGATTTAAACATTAATGAGATAAATAACATAGACCTAGGTCACATAGACCTACCAAAATTTTAGACTAGAGTCAATGTAAAATTTAAGAATGATTGGATTCAGAGCATTTATGATAGTGGTTTACCTCAAGATGCATCCTTCTCACTCTCAATGCAAAACCCTAAGTTTGTGCTCACTATGGATAAGCATTATGATGCAGAGAAGAGAGAAGAATTGAATGATAAAGGGGAGAATATTTTGAGACTAGATCTATATTTCATTTATATTGTGTTCTTGATCTTAGAGTTTGAAATCTACATAGACATTACTCCTGATTCCTCTAAGAAGTTATACTAGGATAATACCATATCTTATTTATAGGTTATAAAGAAATAGTGGTTGAAGACCCCTAAGTATTCAAACACAAGAATTCCTAAGACCGTAACTAGGATAAAATTTTAATGAGGTAGGAGATATCATTATACTCTTACATAGAGTTACAGGGAGCCCTAATGCAAAGAACTACTAAGATTATATGTACCAGTATATTTGGGTAATCCAATAAAATAAGAAATACATTCATTAGGCCCAATTGGTTAGTGATTATATTCATATAAATTTGATGGAGGTTCAAACCATTAGAAAATTCTACATGACCTCCTACCTCATCTATGCTTTAGAAAAAGGGAGGGCATTCCCAGGATTAAATATAGTGCCAGATCATATCAACAAAGTTTATAACTACTATCCTAATCTCACTTTTGAGGGGAGTAAACAATAATTCAAGATATTTAATTATGACTTAATTTATTGTATCATAATTATGTTTGAATAATAACTAGGGAGGATAAGGTTTTCTAATTTTGTAATTATAAAAATTATAAACTAGGGATCATACTTTATGCATTTCCACACATATTCCTACATCAAAGTTCAGGGTTTTAGAGGGTGTCCTTACACCTTTCCTAGATATGTAAGTTAAAATGGGCCTTAATGAAACTCATAATACAACTAGTGGAAACCCACAAGTTCTTATCAAGCAGGCACAATGTATGCATATACTTCCCTATCAATATAGGGATATACACTACCCTTCTTTATCTAAGGCCAAGTGTGTAGATGCAGAGATGACTTTGAGATCTCTTGATGTTAGATTCTTTTATGATGTGACTGGTTATGTTACTATTTTATTAGGTTCCTCATATTCTCACATTCCTTGAAAATTATTAAAATATTCCTATTATTAAAATATTGACCATGTCATACTCTCTCTCCTCTACTCTTCTAATCTAGATATAACAATTACAAATCATACCCTATCTCCCATATTACAAATGGCTTCTCAAGCCTTTATTTATAACTTTCTAAATGACCTTTGGCTTTCACCCTTTGTGACCCTTCAATCACCATGGAAAATGGTGCCAAACTTACATGACCCTTCATATCCTTGCATTTGAAAAGTCATATGGTCACCCTTCATAAACAAAAACATCATTTCCTCTTTTGTCTTTATCTTGGTGACTTTTCGTATTCCTCAAAGTGTCCCTTCATGAGAAATTATACCATTCCTCTTTTGTCTTCACTTGGTGACTCTTGGAATTCCTCAAGATGACTCTTCATGGGAAAATACATCCCATTCTTCTTTTGTCTTTACCCTGTGACTCTTTGACTTCTCTATGGGCCCTTCTTTTGAATTTATGCAACCAAAAATATATTTGGTAATATTAAATATATATTAACACACATTAGCCAATATATTACTATTAAAAACATCATTAAATATAATGGGGCCTTTATCACCAATAATGCTATACCTTTGACATCAATGACAATATTTCCAACAATCTACCCCTTTGTCATTGATGGCCATCTCAATCCTGAAACTACCACATCCTATCACCTGCACATCCTATCATCTAAAAACATACAATAACTCCCCCTTACTATAGCAACTTGTACCTATTCCTTGTACATATTTCTACACCTATACCTGTACCTTTTATTCTCCCCCTTTGACATCAATGGCAAAGGGCCTACCTAGAGCTATCACTTAGCTCCCCCTCAACTGATGTTGAACATCAATGGCAAAAAGTAATAGAAATTACTCCCAACTCCTATTGCATATCTTTGAATGTGTCCTTTGATCATGCCTTTGAGAAGATATCTAATAATACATACAAATTGTCCCTATCCTTTAAGCATCTGCAAATCAACTCATTTGAGTCTTTTCTTCTAATCTCACAACCTTCTGCATGAAAATTTAATGTGTATCCATCCTTGATCACATATTTGACTAAAACTCAATAGATTATGCTTAAGACCTTTTACATACAAAACATTCTAAGTCTTAGTTCTACCATAATCCAAACTCAAAGCACCTTTTCCGACTATCCTGGCAGTGGTTTTATCTCTGAATCTCACTGTGCCACCATTGATCTTTTTGAGAGTTATGAACTTACTCTTATCTCCTATCATATGCCTTGAACATCCACTATCAACTAACCATGGCTTATCTTCATATTTTACATGTAGAGATGTTTGAACCATCATAGAATCTTCAGGTTGTTTCTTCTTCCATGAACATGTCTGAACCTTCTTCTTAATGAATGGAGCTTTAAAACTCTAATCCTTCTTGACTGACTCAAACATGCTTCTACAGTATGGAGCTATGTGTCTGAATTTGTTGCACTTGTAGCATACTATGGTCTCTTCATCAAAGCTTGATAGAGGAGCAAAAGAGTTGTAGCTTCTACTTGACCCTACTTGAATTTCCTTCTCCTTATTTCTGAAACTATTAGCTCTTTTTCTACATTCTAATTTCTTGTGACCATATCCATTACAATAAAAATAATAGCCATAAAAATAAGACCTATTTTTATATCTCTGGCCTAATTGCCTTTTGTAGCTTTATTTCCTCCAGCCTTCTTTGTTTGAAAAGCCCTCTGTATTCTTCACTTCTCCCCTTTTTGTTTCCTCTTTTGTAAGAACTTTAGCATAGCTCTTTTTATTTTTAAATCTAATCCCTGTCTTATCTAAATTTGCTTTTTGACTTTCCAATATCTTATTCATCATGTTAGTGCTATCCTCAAATTTTGAATCACTAAGTTCTTTATCATTGACTGCTTTCTCAATATCTTCTTTTAAAAAGGCAATTTAAATAACATATCTTTCATATTCTTTTCTTTCTATTTCCAACTATGTCTTTAGATCTTCTTCATTCTTCTTGGCTTCTTTCAAGTGTGTATTAGATCATCAATAATTCCCTTTGACTCCTTTTCCATTTTCTCAATCTGGTGCATCAATCTTCAATTCTTCTTCTCAATAGCTTCTAAATCTTATAAGGCACAAATGAGTTCTCCTTCCATATTCACTTTATCTTCATCCTCTTCTTATTCTTGATCATCTTCATGTATGGCCATGAATAGAATCTCTTCTTCTTCTAAATCGCTGACTCCACTATCTTCAGCTGAGCTAGGATCCTTAGAATACATGCTATTCTTCTCGAATCCCTTCTTGGATTTGCCTTTGAAATTATTATTGTATATATACTTTTCTTCTTCATCATCATTACCCTTATTTGGGCATTTAGCTCAAAAATGTCCAATCTTTCCATAATTAAAACATTTAAAAGGTAATTTTCCTTGATATTTACCTATTCCCCTTTTCAGCTTGCAAATGAAAAGTGCTTCATTGTCATCTTCATCATCACTAGAACTATCACTTGATTCTTGAATCTTAGATTTCTCTTTCTTTGATGTCTTGAAAGTTGCTTCTCTCTTTGACAATTTATCTTGTTCAGTCTGCATCTCATATGCTATGAGAATACCATGAAGTTCATCAATCTTTAGCTTAGCTAAATTTTTCATCTCCTCGATTGCCAAAACCTTTGCATCATAGCTCATTGGTAGAGATCTAAAAACCTTTTGTACCACCATTTACTCTTCCAACATTTCTCCAAGACCTTGAATTTGATTTACTATTTGATCAACTCACAAGAGATAACTTGCTATATCTTCTTCTTCTTCCATCTTCAAACTTTCAAACTGTCCTTTAAAATTCTAAAGCTTAGCTTGCTGAACCTTTCCATCACCTTTGTAAATATTCTCAAGTTTTACCCAAGTTTCATGAGCAGATTTACATTGCATAACTTTAACAAATTCAGATTCACATAAAATAGCATTTAAAACTTTAGCATTACATTCACTTGCCTTATTTTTTTCTTGAGTAATTACAAGTGTTTGTGGCTCTTCATATTCCTCCACCACTACTTGCCATATGTCGAATCCAAGGGCCATCAAATAAATCTTCCTTCTCATGCTCCAAAAAGCATAATTCATCCCATCAAACAAAGGTACCTTATTTATAAAAAATTCTTCATGTGATCTAGCCATTGTGTTAGGGTGTGGAGCTAAAAGCTTCACCTTGTTGCAAACAGAAGGAGGAGGTTTCTGAAAGTATGCAGTCTCTGGCGTCGGCAGGCCACACTAACGTCGGTCAGGGGACGCAGAAGGGAAACCGACATCGGTAGAAGATCGGCCGGCATCGGTCACCTCCAAGAGGGCAAGGACCGACGTCGGTCACCTGTAGTGGTCAGAACTACTGTTGACAAACAGTCAGTTAAGTGAACGCGAAGTTTGCATGTGAAGACCAGTTCGAGTCTTTGAGCCACCCGTCTAATTTTAGTGTATGCATGAGATCTATATGAGAGACTCATGGGCTGTATTGTTAAGTGGAGAATTTGGAGAAGAGCTATGTGAAGCTTGGAGAGTTCTTCCCATGGTGGAATCAAGTAGGATTCCCCATGTGTGTTTAAGTAAGATCAGGTTTGATTTGCAGGGGTGTATGGATGTGAGGTTCAGAAAGGAGATCAGCGGGGAAGCTAGATCCAAGGTGACAACAATACATCAGCAGGATCATGGAGAGATCTACTTGGAGTACGATTGTGTACTCGATTGTACAGATGTGCAATGAGGTGAACAATAGCTTGTGTTAGCTGTGTGTTGTGACCTATGAGAGAAGATTACTCTGGAGGGAAGTTTACTGTAAGCCCACGAAGTGGAAGAAAGAGTGCCACCTCTTTGTTGTAGATTCCTTTGTAAAGAGTTGAATATAATTATATATTGCCTCTCATGTTCTGTGTGTTTTCTCATTGATAATTATTTGTTCTTCTGGATTCCACATGTTTAGTTGCTTATACATTGGTAATCATGTGTGCTCTTAAATCTGACAAGTTGTGTCAGGGCTTTGGGGAGTTTCGGTCCTATCACATCGTGCTTTCCCGATCTACCTTTAAGTTGTAAAACTTTTTAAAAGGAACCTGCTCTAATACCAATTGTTAAGCATGAGATATACTGAGAGGGGGGGTGAATTAGTATATCATATATCTTATAAAACTTTCCCTTAATCAAATTCCACTTAACAAAACATTCAAGATATGTAATAAAATTGAAATAATAAACACCACAAGATAGAGAGAGACACCAGATATAATGTGGAAACCTAATGTGGGAAAAACCATGAAGAAAAATCTCAAGTATATGAATGAGCACCAACTCAAAAAATATTCACAAGCACCAACTTTTAGGAGCACCAACCCCTTTTTTGAGCACCAAAATTGAAACTATTCATGAGCACCAACCCACAGGAGCACCAACCCCTTTGTTGACCACCAACACAACAACTATTCATGAGCACCAATCCACAGGAGCACCAACCCCTTTGTTGAGCACCAACATAGCAACAATTCATGAGAACCAACCCATAGGAGCACCAACCCCTTTGTTGAGCACCAACATAGCAACAATTTGTGAGCACCAACCCACAAGAGCACCAACCCCTTTGTTGAGAACCAACACAACAACAATTCATGAGCACCAACCCACAGGAATACCAACCCCTTTATGTATACCACACAATTATCTCTTAATATTGCTTTCTCAACAAATGATAGTTCATTACAATATCTCTTTCCTCTCTCACCTTTGCTCTTCTAAGCTAGATACAACAAATACAAATCATACTCATCTCTCATGTTGCTCTTCTAAGCTATATATTACAATATCAAATCAAACTCTATCTCACATATTAAAAATGGCTTCTCAAGCCTTTATTTATATCTTTCCAAATGACCTTTGGTCTTCCCCCTTTGTGACCCTTCAATCCTCATGGAAAATGGTGCCAAAATTTCATGACCCTTCATATCCTTGCCTTTGAAAAGTCATGTAGTGACCCTTCATGAGCAAAAATGTCCTTCCCTCTTTTGTCTTTACCTTGGTGACTTTTCATATTCCTCAAAGTGTCCCTTCATGAGAAATTGCACCCTTCCTCTTTTGTCTTCACTTGGTGACTCTTGGAATTCCCCAAGATGACTCTTCATTGGAAAATGCATCACATTCTTCTTTTGTCCTTACCCCGTGACTCTTTGACTTCTTCATGGGCCCTTATTTTGTCGTATATGACACCAAAAATATATTCATTAATATTAAATAAATATTAACACACATTATCCAAGATATATCTATTACAAACATTATTAAATGCAATGGGGCCTTTATCACCAATAATTATAGACCTTTGACATCAATGACAATATTTCCAACATTGTAACCGTTCCTCCTATTTCTATTATCCAACCTGCACAAGTAATTACTTCTCTTATTTCTACTAGACTACCATTACAAGTAATTCCCTTGGTAGTAAGCCAATCAACACAGTTGGTTATCCCAAATCCACCTTCACCTCCTTCTTATGAAATTATTTCCACATGATCCCCTATATCTAGTACCACCCCATTAATCACCAACACCACCCACTAGTACATGGTTATTGACTCAATCATTCTAACTACAATCCCATTACCCACCACAACCACTAATTCAATAGCAACTTCATCTTCATATTCCATCACACTACCTATTACTTCCACTTTGGCCAATCCCACTACATTGATATATTCTTTCATTACCTGTGACACCACCCTTCCACAAATTCCCTTGTTCTAAACACACATGATTACCTCTTTACCTATGTTACTTCCACCTTCCACACCCTTTTTAATAACATCCACTCCACCCACGCAAGTATCCTTGCATTCTTCCACTCTCAATTTGACCCAAAATCCCACCAAAGAAGTGGAAATGGAGAAGCCCATTGACATAATTGTGGCTAGTCAACCCATCACTAAGGTTTAGATAGCCAAATCATTAACCAAGGAATCAGTGGCAATGTCATTGGTAGATATGATACTTTTTATGCTAACTACTAGTGTGATAACTTTAATTATGGATTCATAGGTAATAGTGGCCATTAAAATAGGATAAGATTCATTGATAGCCACTCCTAGTTGGCTGACATAATCAGTGTCCAAGAAGAGGAAATAGATTATATCTCCAATACACTAGATTATGGTCTATTAGAAGCATACATATGATCAAAGAGAGGTCCCAAGACCATTTATAGAATCTCATATGATGTAATAGGCTAAAATTATGTGGAGATAGTAGTTCCCCAACCTGAAAAACAAAAAGAAGATTTAGTGGTGGGGGATTATCAGCTATCCAAGGTACACCTTGGTTGTCCAACAAGAGAGGGACTGAAATATGATGTTCAGACAAGCATAAGTTCTCTCTTTGAGAAAATGGATAGTGACAAGGTCACTAAGGATGAACTAAATAATAAGGCTGAGTAGTTGAAAACTGACTTAAAAGAGGTTATAAACCCAATAAATCAACTTGAATTAGCTTAGCCAACTTAATCTCTCTCTTAGTTCTCTGTTAAAAAAACATTTGTTGTAATGACAAAGATTGGTACATTGGGTAGAGATACATGGTATGAAGAATTAATTACATAAATGAATAGGGTGATAGGGTTATCCATGGACTATTACAAGACATTAAAATATGATCTAGCATCTTTAAAGGTAGAAATTAATAAATATGAAGAGGTTGAATGCCTAAACCTCTAATTTCCCAAATTGTAGGCCATTAACTATATAGACATTGACACCATAATGTTTGAAAAGATAATAAAAAATCCTTTGGAACATGATGAGATGGAGAGGGAAACCAAATTCAAAATTAGAATATCTAATGAAAATATTGATAAGTCAAATAACACAAGTGACAAGGCCATAAATGTAATGTATGACATTGAGGATTTAATTTACAAATTTTCATGTGAGGTAGCAGATTACCAAGATAAACCTCTTCTTGTTTAAGATGTCCAAGATGAATTCAAATAGGTTATTAAGAAGGAATTATCACAAGACATAAATTTTAACTTGGATTCTATCCACTGGCTCATCTAGTACCACAATACACTTGATCAGATGGGAAAAGATATCCAAGTCTCTAGAGCTTATTCCAAAGAACTATTTGAGGTAAAAGCATAATGTGACATAAAAAATATTTACATAGTTGGTCCTAATGAAGAGCACCTACAAGAAATATTCAACAACTTAGATGCTTACATCGATAAGATACAAGCAAAAAAGGACAAGGAATCCTTCGATGTTACTATTGTTGATTGATTTGTTAATTAATTAAGAAAATGCAATTTGTAAACTACAAATTTTATAAGATACATTGTAAAGTTGCAAGTTACAAATTTCAATTGTCATTTTTGACAACTCTTAACTTTAAGTTGAAAAAGAGTTACTTATAATTTTTAATTATCATTTTGTCAATCTTTAGTTGAAAAAGTGCAACTTGTATTTCGCACTTTTTTTTTGACAAGTTGAATGGATAAAGTTATAAACATCTCAACTGCAATTTAAAAGTTAGGTTTTACAAATTATATTTTAAAATATCCAAATTTTGAAAAAATCATTCAATGTTATTAAAATATTGACCATGTCATAGAGTTCATTTTGGCACCCCATTTCTTGGGAGAGAGTTATTCAACTTAACTCAAGGAGAGATGGTTTGACTATAAGACTCCAATAGTGTTTTCTCCTTCTTCAACACTTGGCAAAGTTCCAAAATATTATAGAGTCATATTTTTCTTTATACTCCACCAAAGATGCCTATTCAAACTCAGAAGATGACATTTGTATGGGAACTCCATGATTTCTTGCTTTAGGACTGAATGTAAAAGTTTTTTAACTTCATCTCTCTAAAAAGAATAAGTTTTTGGTATAAATATGGGTCTCCTACATATCCCATGGATTTTTTTCTCATAGACAAATTTTTCTTCTTTTGGTAAATTTATCTACATGGTTTAACCTAGAGAATATTAATATACTAAAGTTTTGCCTTTCTTATCTTGTGTTATCCTTGTGCATGTACAGATTTTTATTACATTTGTGAATGATATAAGTCTTGTTTTAGTCATATAGATTCATTTGTGGTATTTATTTTACCCTTTTGTCATTTTATTAATAAAAATCAAGAACTTTATTCCTTATCTGATAAGTGCCCAATATTGCCTTTGATATTATAGTAGTGTAAGATTGTGCTTCAAGAAATTTCAGCATATTATTATTCAGACTGTGTTCAATGAAATCAAGCATTAATTTCCACTAGAACCCTTTGGTGCATCACCATTTTCTAGTTTTAAAACTCCTTAAAAACTCTTTTCCTTATAATTTAAAACCCCAATTATGAGAAAAATCACTAAGAAGTTGTAGTTAGAAGTGAATTAGTCATGTATCAATTACACTAAGCTTAGTGAAAGGAAGTCAACCTTCTCTAAAGGTTCACCTCAATTTTCTAAGGTCCCATAGCTTGGAGGCGATCCCATTATGTCATTAGATTCCCATATACTAAAAATATTACAACACAAAATGGGTGAAAAATCTAATTGATACCACATATTGTTAATTCTCATGTTGTAATAAGAGAACTTTGTTTTACATGTTAAGATACAAGGTTCACATCTGATTATTCAACCACAAGACACACACTCAACATCATATTCAAATAGGTATATTCTCAAAATGACATTACCTTAAACATGATAGATAATGATACAAGTCATTAAGATCATCTAAATAAAATTTCATATAATAAGTATGATTATTGTAAACATCTAAGAATATTTTCAAGAAATCAACCAACCATACAATGGCCCTAACCACCCCATCCATCAGTTGGATGGATGATTCGATCATAGAGTATGTAAGATGGTTTAAGATTCAACAAGAGATTCATAGCACTGACCCAACATATGAAATATATAACCAACTAAGCAAGAAAACATTTACAGTGGTCCCATCCAAATGTAAATAACTTAGGTAGCCAACAAGTATACTCAATAACACATGAACCAAGTTATAACAATAGTATGGATTCCTAAAATAATGAACTAATCATGACTATTGAATCAACACTTAAAAGGGCATAAAAATAGATGGTAAAAATCAACCACTAGATTCATGTTAATAAAATAAGAAGACATTATGATACTAGGTTAAAAAACATGACTAAATGAAATTATAAAAATACCCATATCATTAAATCAATTGTTCATACTCAATAAGAAAACTTATAAAATTTACCAAATCAAATTGGTACATAACCAGGGTATTTGGAAAGGCAATTTAATCGATAGAGAATTTATTCAAGGTTGTGTTTTTCCTCATATATAAATAATTGATTTAAAACAAATCAAAACCCTGGAATTGATAAAATCTAAAATACATAAAACTCATAAAATTTCTACCCTTTTTAAGCATGCATAATTAGGCTGTGTATATCCAACCAAATGATTAAGGTCTTTAATAAATTTATGGCACTATAGGGTCTTTATATACCAATCCATGCCTTTTATCTACAACTACAAACTAGAAAACCAAAATGAATACTAACCTTTTTAAGCTATTAACCTCTTGAGAGCTCGAATGGTCTTCTACAGTGGGTTTAAATAAATAAATATTTCTACCCATATCTATTTTCTCACTTCCCTTCTTCTTTGTAACATCCTCATTCTTGATTGCATTCATTTCCACTTCGCCAAACCAACACCTTTGTCTCACCTCTCTCTCATCTCTCCCTTCTTATCTTTCCATGGACTTTTCCATACTCTTTTCTTTTTATTTTTATTTCTTTCCTCTCTCTCTTAGTGTCAATTTGCTCCTTCCTTTCTATGTTATTTTCTATTCTTTTATGCTCTCTCATACACCCCTGCATTGCCTAAAACTTCTCATCTTTGCTCTATCCTCACTTCCTTCTCTATGCCATTCTTATTCTTAGTTTTATGCATCCCTTTATCCAACTCTCACCATTGCCCAACCTAGTTGCACCACCTCTACAGGCCTACATGGGCTCTCTCTCCTCTCTGTTCTTGCATCTCAGCCCTTCCAATTTGCTCTCCCTTATTTAGTGTATCAATTCCACCTCATTTATCTCCACTTATATACTATCAAAATTCCTATTCCTATATTCTATCAACCTTCCTATCATCCCACAACTTCCTCCCCTAATGACACGATGCCTCCTACCTTCAAGTTTGTGTGTGTCTCCCACCTACCAATATGGACTCCATAATGGGAAATTTAAAACATGGAGTGGGATGCCTTACTTTCCCATTCTATTCCTTAATGATTTAATATTCTATATCTCTAATATATGGCAAAACCAACCACTTAGCATACCAACCACCTATCAAGTCTCTCTATGTCGACTCCCCTATATCATCATATACCATCCTTATTCAACACACCCATAACCATTCATCCCACACATGATATTCCCCATTCCTTATTCATGTTTCATCCCATCTCTTTCCTCCTATGTATTTTCTCCTTATATCGCCATTCATCTCATTTCTTAATACCTGCAACCAACCAAGGAGCTCCCTCAAGAATACATGGTCTCCATAATGGGGTTTGGTAAAGATAAAATAATTAAAATAAAAGATGCCTATATCTTAATAAAATATTTTTGGTGTGGATTAATATGTCTATATAAATATATAAAAAACTGCAAGGGGATTCTAATATTTTAGTGTGCACTTCATTTTTAACTGGCACTACAATTTATTCCCAACCATAGCTTGTCAAAATAAATGCCAAAAATCATAATTTAAATGGGTTAGTGATGTATCAGTAGTCTAATCATCATATTCTTTACCTTATTAAGTCATTACCATCTTTTCCTCCTATTGCTTACTTACATGCATCTTTATTCTACTCTTATCTAATAAAGCATGAAGTACATACATATCAACCATTTAGAATTTAAAACATAGAATACTACACTCCATTTGTAGATATTTAGTTATATATTTATATAGATATAAATTACCTTATTATTCCAACAGTAAACAAAGCTACTTCCAACTAGAATACATGTATATATAATTATGTATACATTTCTATAACATATGCATATATATTTATACTTGTATGTATATGTATATGTATATGTATATGTATATGTATATGTATATGTATATGTATATGTATATGTATATGTATATGTATATGTATATGTATATGTGTGTGTATACATGTGTGTGTGTGTGTGTACTTTGATACATATATATGTAATATAGATATCCATATATTTACACATAGATACAATTATACAATAAATTTATATGTATAATAAATAAATTCATATATATGTGCACACTCTATAAATAAACATATGATTATATCACAGTGAGTCATTGATGAAAGTACCATTGGTCAAGACATTCAGACAGACCCTTGAGGCTTGATCAAGGCAAGCTTAAAATGAAAGTCCATGTTAACGGGGTTATGAACACATGACAAAATAAGAACCGAAAATTCAAACAAGGCCAATGAATAAAGGACTTCACCAGGTTCACAATACTACACTCATAGCATGAGACAAAGATAAGATAATTACACAATAACATTACTTATTTTACACTGCACCAATAAGATGGCATAAACAATTATTAACCACATACAAACCAAATAAGATGATAAAGGATTAAATAACAAGACATAAAAGACTCACAAAAATACTAGTGACATAAGAATCATATTTTATCAATTTTAGCTATCAGAGTCACATCCACTACATAGTAACCTTATTGTTGTGCTTACTTTGCCAATGAAGCAACCAATATCCTAGCTCATTATCTAGTTTCCTGTATTTACTAAAATAAAAATGCATTAAAAAAATCCACACAATTATAAATAATAACAATTGAATCTAAAACTTATCATAATAATAGCACACTACAATTATATTAGAGTGAACATATACATCTATAATAAATTAAATCATAACCACCAACCAGATATCCAAATGTAATATCTATACTCATTGTAACATCTACAAACATCAATCAACATGCTAAATAGAAACAATAATATACAAACATAAGGTATCTAATAGCTATATAAATGTATGGGTTATAACATCTTCCCCTCTTTAAATAGGATACATCCCAGAGACTCAATGAAAGTCAGGAATAATGTTACATTGAGAAGATATTTTATCACTCTTTTCATAAAATGTTTCATACACACAAAAACTCCCATGGTTAAATTTCATGCACTAAAGCTACCATATTGGTAAATTCTTATTGATTACTCATGAAATAACATTATTCTTATTTTATAGCCATAGGTAACTCAAAATAATAATCAAATGGGGTCATAGCCACTTACCTTTATAGTAAAACATGAAATTATAAAAATCCTTCAAAGTAAAAATATTTAGCCTTACCTTATTGATATTCCAATTACTACCATAATGATAGTCATGTCTTTCTTCTAACCAAACTAAAAGCAATATATTTTTAGCTTGTATTCCCCTTTGTGACATTTAAACGAGCATAATAGGGTGATGTATGCACCTTTTTAGCACTAGCTTCTGCATTATCATAACTTGAGTTCATAGTCTTAAGTTTAGATGGTTCACAAGGCCATCTAGCCTTAATCAAACAATCATCAACCTCGTTTGTAATAAGCTTTTCAAGCTTAATTATCCTTACCTTGGCAAAGTTTTTTGGTAAGCTACTTTTTTTAAAGCAATATTTTTGAATTTTTACCTATTTTCTAGCCACCTATGCAAGTGTACAATTCAATATTTCTTAAAAAGATACACATTTTGGCTGTAGTGATCAACTTCACCTAAAATTTTCCAACATGATAGCTTTTTATACACAATCTATAACTATTAATTTGTACAAGACATAGGCATTAAAAATAATAGTTTTGATAAGAATTAAGGATCTAAATTTTGATAGTAAAGCATTTTTCAGCTAATAATTCCTCTTATATGAGGATATATTATCATAGAATCTATAAATTTATAACAATAGTTTCCAAAAATTCAATCCATCTGAGATTTCAACACAATTCCTAGATTTATAATATTGTTTTTCCACAATATTTTTAAGGTATGTATTATTCAAAGATTTATATCATTCACCACATAGTGGTAATTAATACATTATTCTTATTTTTATGTGGTATTTCCATCACTTTTCAATTATGTTTCATGCATAATTTTTTCATTCATTCTAGAATGAATCCATATCACCAACCATACCACTATGTTTTCCATAACACACTATGATTGTGCATCATCTTGATAACATTCATCACAAAATGTAAACAAAAGATAGCGATCCATAAATCTATGGTTACTTTTCATCCACCATTTACCATTTTTGGGTTAGTGTATCATCCCACACCAACCACACCGAACATTGGAGAAGCCACACTAGGCATTCACATGCAACCCAAAGGTTTTCAACATGCTCTCCACAAACTTTGTGATCTCACATTATGGTTCTAGGGATACCAATCCCACCATCCAAAAATCATCTATTTGAGGGCATTACCCAAATTTTATCACTTTATCTAAGAGTTAAGTGGGTACTTAGGATTTTGAACACTGCTTGATCAGGGATTTATGTTGCTCTCTCAGAGCATAAAATTAGCATACATTACAATCATGATTTTTTTTTAAAATTAAAAATATTCATCCCAAAATATCTCTATTAGGTATTAAAAAAATAATACTTCATCCATAATATTTTTTCACTTACAGGCCAACACATGCATATAATTCAAAATGTACCACTTAATTGATTTTGCATAAATGCCCAAATTATAGGACTAGTGAGTGATTCACAAGGCTATAATAATAAAATTTCACAAGGTTTTTTTTTTTTAAAAATCCTGTAAGAGGTGGTTAAAGTAACATTTAATCCATAAAGTGACCATTATGCATGAATATTTCATTGCAAACTTATGGCATTCATGGTGCACACCTTGAATGAATTAGGTGGCTAATTCATGCAAAGGGGAAAAGTGGGTTTTTAGTCTACAAGAGACTCCACTTATTAACCCATACCTGGTCTAAATTATTATAGATATATTTCTTCTCCAACCTCAACCTCATACTTGCACCAATGCTCATTACTAGAGTAGTGATGCAGGATTACACCACACAAACAACACTATACCCTAGCAGATTTCAATTGATATAAGTTGGTTTTAAGAGGGGAAGTTACATCACATAAATATTTTATGATCACATTACCACATACTAACATGTTATCAACACAAGTTCATAATTATTATATGACATGTATATTAAAACTCATACAACAATGTTAAAAACATGGATCAAAATATAAGTTTCACATGGTTGATATCAAAAGTGATTGATGTCTTATACAAGTGATTTGTCATCATTCAAATGTTCCATGGTTACAAAATACAATAAAATATAAATAAATATTCATACAATAATACTAATATAAGTAAGTAAAGGTGGAAGTCCACATAGTTAACTACATTCACATAGTACATAAAAGTCACAAGCTTACATATTTTAATAAAATCAACAAACATAAGGGTCTAAACAATATAAAATAGTTTTACATGTAATGACAAAACCATATGAAATAAGATTCACACACTTGACTCAAGTGTTTTAATAATTTTTGCCAAGGTATTTTCACATCACATCAGTTAAGCACACTTATAAGTGAAACACAAGGGTCAATGATTTCCATTGATCCACCCAATTTCCAAATTCCATCTCAATGACATCAAATATTCATCATATAGTACCATATGTTAAGTTTAAAATATCTCAATTTTACCATCACTTTTGCTCAAGGGAGGGTGTGTTCCAACAAATCCCATAAATCCATATCCATAAGTTTTAAAAATTTACCAACAATGTCTACACCTTATGGACTAGATAGCTCATGATACCGATAACAATAAGATATCCCCAAAACTTTATAATTTACCCAAGTAAGTTAGTCATATTCACCACACTAAGCCCTTTATGCTTGATTTGTACCCTTGGACCTCCCAAGATATTAAACCTTAGTATCAAAGGATGGCTCACCCATGCAAGATATCAATGGTCACTAAGACATTATTTATTGATTCCAAAAACAAACTTATATCACTATTCTTCCAATTGACTTGATACAACAAGTCAAAGGTTGAATAGTGATGTGTAGTCATATAAAATATTTAAATTGGTAGTTTGAGTGTGGCTTGTGACACCCAATCCATTGGTCCTTCTTTCATGCTCTTATGACCCTTTGACACACCATTTTGCTCATTGATAGTCATTCATAGCCTTTCAAATGGTCATTTCACCTTAGCCAAATTATATGTCCTAAGCCAATTTGATCCCCCAAGTCCCGATCCTATAAGATAGGAGTGCCATATTTAGACCATAGCATCGGACCCTAGGGTGTCCCATATTTGGTGCTCTTATCCATTTATACTTTGAGCCCCAATGATCATTTTCATCTGATTCATACCCTTCATTATGTTGGCCTAACATGAATACATCTAACCCATGACCAGTTATTCCCTATAAAATGCTATCTAAAGTTCATTTATAAAGGGAGGTGATAATATTATAAATTAAGCAAGAATACAAGAAAACTACTAAGGTAAACTTTTTTATTCTCTACATAGAGTCACCCAACATAGATACAAACATATTCAAAACCCTCATACCAGTCCCTAACCACCTCAAGCACTCTCAATTTATAATTTTTGCATTTACATCACACTATTTCACAAATCACATTAGGTGGGAGAAGTACATATGGCTTAATCCCTCTTCAAAGTATTGGTATGTAGGTAGCATGCCCATACAAGGGGTGTGGATCACACATTTAGTGCATCTTACGCACATTAATCCCACCTTTTTTTCAAGGGATTCAAATCCCATTTATAAAGCATGATGGAGGGTTAGGGTTTGAAGATTAAATCATCTATACAGTAAGCTCCATCCACATTTGGCACTCAAGATTTCACAGGTAAGATCATATTGACATAGCAAAAAACCTAGAAAGTTTTAGGTCTCTATGACCAGTTTGGATAATAGTGACAAAAGTGGACAACAATGTCAAAACCTAAAGTGTCATGTTTTTGGTGGTCCTATAATTTCACCAAATGAAAACTAGATTTTGATTTTCGACACTATCATAGTCGTACACTGTTGGTTTCAAACCCTATCTCACCCATCTTACCCTGTTTCTAGCTAAATCATTATTTCTCCTTATTTATTGATATTATTAGAAAGGTAAAAAAGATAAATAAATTAGGATTGTAATTATTTAAATATTATTTACTAATTTATTAATATATAACCTTAACTAAAATAGGAATAAGACTCTAATACTCCCAAAAAATTTAAATCATTTGGTGAACTCGACTTACTTCATTTACGCACAAAAACCCGAGAAAATTTAGGGAAAATTCCTTGCTGATTTTTCTAGTAGTTTTCTAATTTTTTCATGCATATTTAATTTAAAATTTCATATTTAATTTTTAAATTTACCTTACTAATTTTAAAAAATAATTTCATTCAAACCCTAGTTAAATTTACTAGGTCCCTTTGCTTCTTGAGGTATTACCTTACATGTTTGTGAGCTTCATATCCTTATTATACATATTCTGGTTTTCTATTTTTAGGAATTTACATTTCCTTTATTCAATACTTTCTTTCCATCTCATTTTGATTATTAAAACTTATTGCAAAAAATTCAATCCATTTTTTATTTATTTTCTTACTTTAACAATGGCCCAATATACCAGTTCTGATGAAATTGATAAGAGGGAACTTCAAGACCTTTTAACTAAACATCTTGATATATAAGATGATATGCTTAAAATAATACAAGAATAACAATAAAAATTAAACAATAGTCAATCCTTTCAAACCACAGAACAACCAATTACAAATGATACTATGGGGGTAACTATGTCTCAATAACCCCTATAGCAACCCAACCTTCCTATGTGGCACCACTGAGTATGGCTAATAAATATTTGTCTCCTTATGTGGCTACCCTTGTGTAAGAGATAAAATCT
Organism: Torreya grandis; assembly: GCA_037957365.1. Classification (NCBI taxonomy): domain Eukaryota; kingdom Viridiplantae; phylum Streptophyta; class Pinopsida; order Cupressales; family Taxaceae; genus Torreya; species Torreya grandis. The sequence continues at coordinate 2,345,833 of JARHVA010002781.1, forward strand.
CTTCAATCCAAGGTGATACATATTTATCAAGGTGTTTCTAGACTAACATAGGCTTTGGATTCTCTTGCTCTACTGCATACACCATTGGCATGCCATATTTCTTCTACACCCTTACCACCAAGTTTTGTTCAACCCAAGATCACTCTATATGATGGCAAGATTGATTTAAAGACACACTTGAGATCTTTTCATGCAACATTCTTAGACTATGTTCCAAATGACTAGTTACTAACCAAGCTATTTCCATGAAGTTTAAGGGATTATGCTTTACAATGGTTCTATAGTCTATCAAATTAGTCGGTCAATGCATTCAATATTTTATCTGACATGTTCTTAGCTCATTTAAATATTAAAATATTTGATAAGGTTTCTTATGCCCAAGTTGAATAATAAAAACAAAGGTCAAATGAGCATCTCACATATTATGTTCTTAGATATAAGACTATATTGGCTAAAATGACTAGCCCCATGGTCGATCAAGAATTATATGACCTCTTTAAACAGAGTCTTCTACCAGATTTGCATGAGTCAATAATGTTCAAAAGGTTCTCTTTCTTCACTGAGTTAAGTCATACACTAAAGAAAAGGGAATTCAAACTAATTTCAATGAGCAAACTCAAGTATACAAGCATATTAGAAACAACAAAAAATAGTAATAGTAAAGTCCTATACAAAGTAAATGTTAATGATAATAAAATTCAAAATCAACCTATAGTTAATATGGCTTCTAAGCCCCCTTAGCAAGTGGTTTTATCGGCACCTCCTTGGTGAACCTTTACTAATCTACCATTATCTCTAGCCAGAGTCTTATAGTAGCTTTTGGAATCAATGTCATATCTCTCCCTCCTATTTAGGAAGTCAATACAACAAAGCCTCTTCCATGTGGATATGATTAGAATGAATTTTGTGATTTTCACCTTGCATAAAGCCACACAACAAATAGATTCATTAGTTTGAAATACAAAATCTAGGACTTGATAGATGACAACCTTATTGATCTTAGAACTCCAATTGAGCCTCCTCAAGCAAAGTAAACACAAGACAAAGCTTTAAAACATTTATCAAATCCTTTCCCAGAATATTCTAAATAAGAGATAGGGGACACATCTGTGTTCATCATGCATATCATGCACATCCTCCACCATAGACATAAAGGGCACCTTTAGTTGAGTCACATCCTTTGAGCAACATGATTTGTGTGTATAATTCTAGAGTTATAGATAGAACTTTGATCTCTTTATTAGATTAGTATATATTTGAGGAGGATTCATATTACCATGCACTCTTTATTAGAAACTACATTAATCATCATCTCATTCATAGTGTTCTCATAGACAATGGATCTAGTGTGAACATGTGCACTATGACATTACTATAACATTTGGGATCTTTAGAGTAGGATATTACCTCAACAGACATAGTTATTAGTGGATTTAGTGGGCACATATAGATTTAATTAGGTGAGATTATACTTCCTATATAGGTTAGTCTAACACATGTGGACACACCATTTACTATTGTTCCTAGTGAAAGAGTCTTCGATATGTTGCTTAGTTGACCATGGATTCAAAAACTTCATATAATACCTTCTATAATTGACATATGCATGAAATTAATTCATGCTAATTAGGTTTTTATAGTTGGTGGATTTTTTTATGAGTTACCACTCCTCACTTCAAAGCCATATACTACTTTACAGCCACCAATTTTAGCTCCACCAATTTTTGCTCCACTAGTTTCATCTCCTCTACTAGTTAAAATTTTTCCTCTAGTTCAGATTCAGACATAGTCGATGCCTATTTCGCTAGCATAAAGAATTCATACACTTCCATATAGCCCTATTTTATAGCAGCCATAGTTTTATGATTTTTAATAGTTTCTAGTTATAGTGTTCACACCTAGGGTAGTATCATTGAGGTCTCATGCCTCTACACATAGATCACATGTTTAGGTAACTTATTATACTACCATATGCATCCCTAAGATCCCCATAATTGCATCCACTTCTCACAGTTATAAGGGGACCTCACAATCAATTTCCACTATAGAGATTTTAGAGCATTTACAACATACATAGCTTTCACAGTCACAATTTTAGACTTTCCATCCTACTTCATGATCATGCACAATCCCTTTCCTTGATATAGGACACCATGATAGGGAGTCTCTCATGAGACTCATCGATTAGTATCATTTCTTCTCAGTATTTCTTGTATATAGCTTTTTTTTAATTTTTTGTACATAGTTTTCTTATGATTTCTTATACATAGTTTCCTTATGATTACTTGTACATAGCTTATAACTCAAAATACCAAAAACAATATAATATGTAAAAATACAAAAACATTAAAATAATTCAAAACACTAAAAACATTTCAACTATATGTATTATCCATGCTTTACATTTCTACTACCATGCTAGACTTACATTTGTTATTTTATGATATTGTTTGTCAATCTATCTACATTACCATACTTCACTTGATCTTTTTTGAGTGTGTGTAGTGACATCCATATCCTTGATTGCTTCACTCTATCAATTGAGTGGAGTGGGAATCCTACTTCTACATTTAATACATACATTGACATATCTACCCATCGAGGGCATCTTATACATGAATACACCATCTAGGTTATGGCATTCCTATACCACACACTCTAGTTATCATGTTGATGTATATTACTTACTAGCTTACACATATTATTCTATCAACACTCACTTGTGTATTTCTTATCATCTACCTAGTCTTGTACTCCATGTTTTACATACTTTGACTCCTTGCTTTGATTAGTTATATGTGATTGTATTTCTAGCATTTACATGCCTTCCTTTCTTGCTTTAGTATCTAGATGTGATTACATTTATTAGTTCCTATTTTATTTCTTATGTGCACCTTAGGAAATTTGCCAATGCCCTTTTCTTTTACTCTTCTATGTGCTTGTGGCCCTCATGCCAACCTTGTTTGTAATTGTATGTGTATGTGGCATTTGAACATGCCTTGTATACTTGCTTTCTTGGTTTAAGTGATATGTGCCTATGTCCCTTGTTTTCTTGGCCTTTTATGTATGCTTCTTGATTTTTTCTTTGTTTTCTTTTTTACTTCTCAGTTGCTTGTAATGTTATCATCCACATCATGCATTATCTTGCTTTCTTAGATGCCATGATAGACATCATGCTCCATCCCTTCTTGACAACTAATAACTAGCAACTAACAACTAACATTTTCTAATTTTAGTTCACTATATTGCACATGTTATTACATTATTTCATTTATCTAGGTATACTCATGTTGATCTAAAAATCTCCAATACAAACCATGTTATATCTTGAGACATCTTTTTTATTATCATTTTTATATAATGTATTTCAAAGCATCACATGTTCAGTGCATCTTACACACATTAACCCCCTTTTTCTCAAGGGATTCAAATCCTATTTATCAAGCATGATGGAGGGTTAGGGTTTGAATATTAAATCATCTCTACAGTGAGCTTCATCAGTATTCAACACTTAATATTTCATAGGAAAGCTCATACCAATACAACACAAAAACCCAAAAAAAATCAGGTCTCTATGATCATTTTGGACAACAACGGTAGAAGTAAACAATAGCACCAGACCCCAAAGTGTCCTATTTTTGGTGGACCTATCCTTTCACCAAATGAAATCTAGATTATGATTTGTGACACTGTCATAGTCTTGCACAGCTAGTTTTAGAACTTGTCTCAGCCATCTCAACTTGTTTCAAGTTAAGTCATTATTTCTCCTTATTATTATTATTATTATTATTATTATTATTATTATTATTATTATTATAAAGGTAAAAAAGATAGGTAAATTATATACATTAGGACTTTAATTATTGAAATATTATTTATTGATTTATTAATCTAGACCCTTAACTAAATAAGAATAAGACTCTAATATTCCTCAAAAAATTAAATCATTATGCTTTCTTTGATACAACATTTTAGGAAAGGGTGAAGTTATCTAAGACTCAAGGTGAAATTTAAATCATTACCATGGAATTTACAATTTCCTAAATTTATTAAATTTAATTGATATTCACCACATACAATCTCATAGATGCCAAAACATAACCAAGATTCAAATAGGCATCCTCATAGATGCATAACTCATCCAAAATCAAATTAAACTCATAGATGTAAAACATATCCATGATTATCATTAGATGTAAAACATATCCATGATTATCATAACATCCTCATGGAATCAAAACATATCCATGATAAAATTGAAAATTTATACACATTTATTAACTTGTAGTCTTTTGGAGTTACGAAATCACATGCTTCTCCATTTAACTCAAAAGAGTCCAAATGCATAAACAAGATAAAGTTTTTATTTATCTCAAGACTTTCCTTCATAAGTGGAGAGCCCAAGCCTTACTAATGTACCCAATTAAATTAATTTATCTTATTCCATTCAGCCCTCTAGGATTAATTCAAACCCTTAGTCTTCTCAAGGTCATAATTTCCTAAGAATCTAATGATGACTTGCCCATACAAGTCAATAATGGACAATGAACATTATTTTCTCTCTTCTAATAGCAGTCAATTGTCACCAGCCTTCTATTGACTTTCCCATACAATTCAATAGTCAACATGTGATGTTTGCCCTAATGCAACTTGATTTTAAGAAGGGTTAACCCAACCAAAGATATGGGTAAGTATCATAATGTTATTGCATAAATTTATTGATTTTCACACATACATAAATTCTATAAATGTCAAAATTTATAGCACCTCAATATTACATAAGAAGGCATTATTTTATTAAACTCAAGAGGCTGTGTCTTTATAAATTCATATCATATCCCTTTAAAATCATATAAAACATATAATTGGACACATAATTTATACAACTTCAACCATGGTTTTGTATGCACTCGATCATATAATGTTCCCAATTAATCTTTACAAAGCCATGCTTAGTCATAAAAGTGTTATTCAGTCATCACAAAGTATTCCCATCCATACTGATGTAAAATAATCTTTCAAAAGAGTATGCATATCCATATTAAGTGTATTTTTACCCATCCAATGTATGCATATCCAAAGTGATGTAAAATAAACCTTCACAAAGGTATGCACAATCATGCAATAGTTTAAACTAGTCTTTTCAAGAATATGTTAAAATAAATTCAATGTATCCATAAACTCATACATAACGTTTAAAGCATAGGCTCTAATACTAGATGAAATAACCCTAAAAAAATGGAATCACTACTAGAGTACACATAAGAATGTAGGTAGGGCCCAATGTATAACTTGTTAAAAATAACATATTAACATAATGCTAATGAGGCTTTGTTAGCCTAATATTATGGTTGTAAATTTACTATAGCCAACTGTCATCAGTTATCAAAGAACTAGATAATATAATCACCCCCCAAGGTTATAATAATCAAGAAAATTAATTACTTAGGAAGAATTAACTATTTATTTAATAGGATAGAACCCTCATCAAAAATTGAACATCATAAACACTACAGGCATTCCAAACAGTGCTACTAATTGAGATATCATTTATAATCTCAATTTTGGATCCTTGCACATGATACCTCCATAGATAAAACTAAGAATTAATTCAAATTTATTTCCAATAAGTAATAATAGCATCATGTGTATACTTTTCTATCCATAAAACAAGCCCTATCATCAGTCATAAGATCTAAGTATCACAGTATTACATGAGGAAGGAATCTTCCACTTATTTATGAAGGGTAAACATATTACAAGTATGGAAAGTGGTTCTACCCACCAAGATCGATTGGAATGATCTAATATTAAAGGGTCCCAACACCAAATTGTTCCCCCCATTTTGTGACTTAACATAACCAACTAGGTTTCAATAAAAGATGTAAGTAAATTCATTCTATTAAAACCAATTACTATCTTTCATTAAATTATTTTATTAAAATGGGTAAAGGAACTAAATGACCCTTACTCTCACAACTTTCTCACAAGAACCATGCTAAAAGTGTTGGGACTAGCATAAACCTTTATGTGGTTTTCTTTGTGACATAAATGAAATTGATGATAATAAATGAATCACACAACTCTTGATAAAATGCCTTTCAAAACATAAAACTAATCTATTAAAAATGTTGTCACAAGAAACATGCATTTATCAACTTTATATTTTCTCTTGTTTGTTCTATGAAATGTAGTGGTGTTAGATTGCAACCATATAACCTACAAATAAATTATTCTATCTCCATCTTAGAGTTTCCACCATCTACTGTAAAAGAGAATACATATATAACTGATATGATTGGAGTCTAAAAAAAGTACCATTCCATGATATTTAGCATAATAATTCCCTATTTACAAATTCTAGAAAATAATGACAAGGATAGCATTAACATAATATTTAAATTCAGTCAAGGTGTTAAGAGGATCCAAGCATTAATTCTTAGCTATATCAAAAGGCTTATTTAAAACCAGATGATCACTTTTAGCGTAACAAACCCATAATTAATTGAGAACACTAACATAGTTTTTAACAATCTCTTTATCATTGTACATAGATTTTCTTTATCACAAAAGAATACAAGATTTACTTAACATGGTTGTAGGTGTTTGTACACTACAGCTAATCCATTTACATTATCTCAAGCTAATGTTGCAATACCAAAAAGGCAATTAATATTACCACATCACATTCAACAACCTTTTTAACTGATTCATGTACCAATGCAATATGATCCAAGTAATGTGTATCTAGCATATATATGTAAAAACCAACTTTTATATTCTTATTGTAATTACATCTACTATAATCATTTAAAATCTTGTATGCATCTATACATGTATTTTCAAGGAAATAAGAACTCCTCAATTTAATGATTCATTTTTAATTCAGTTGAAGATGGTAATAATTTACAATATGAAAGCAAGGATGGAAGTATAGCCAATACAAGATCATCAAAGAATATTATTAATTCTCATGTCATAATAAGATAACTTTATTTTACATGTTAAGATATGAGGTTCACATCTGATTTTACAACCATAAAACACACACTCAACATCATATTTGAACAAGTGTATTCTCAAAATGACATTAACTAAAATAGAATAGATAATGATACAAGTCATCAAGAGAATCTAAATAAAATTTAATATAATAAGTATGACTACTATAAACATCTAAGAACATCTGCAATAAGTCAACCTACATGTGCAACCCTACGAACCCAACCATAGGGTGGCCCTGACAAACCCATCCATTAACTAGATGGTTGATTTGGTCACAGAGTATGTAAGGTGGTTTATTATTCAAGCAAAGATTCATAACCACTGACCCAACATATGCCACAAACAACCAAGCAAGCCAACATTTATAGCAGTCCCATCCAAATGTAAATAACTTAGGTAGCCAACAAAGATACTCAATAACTCATGAACTAGGGTATAACATCAATGTAGATTTCTAAAATAACAAACCAATCATGGATATTGAATCAAAACTTATGAGGGTGTAAAATTAGATGACAAAATTCAACCACTAGATTCATGATAATAAAATCAAAATCCATTATACCGCTAGGTAAAAAAAGACACCACTAATCAAATTAAAAAAAGACCCATATCATTAAATTAGTTGTTCATGGTCAACAAGAAAACTTATAATTTTTACTAAATTAAGTTGATGCATAACCAAGGTATCTTGAAAGGTAGTTTAATCAGTAGAGAATTTATTCAAGGTTGTGGTTTTCCTCATAAACAAAAAATTGATTTAAAATAAATCAAACCCCTAGAATTGATCAAATCTAGAATACACAAAACTCATAGAGTTTCTTCCCTTTTTAAGCATGCACAAGCAGGTTGTCTATATCCAACCAAATGATTAAGGTCTATAATAGATTTATGGCACTATAGGCTCTTTATATACCAATCCATGCCTTTTATTTATAGCTACAAACTAGATAATGGAAAACCAAAATGACTACTAAACTTTTTAAGCTATTAACCTCTTAAGAGGAGATTTCATGGTCTGTTGTAGTGGGTTTGACTAAATAAATATTTCTATGTATCTCTATTTCCTATCTTCCCTTCTTCTCTACACCATCCTCCTTCTTGGCTGCATCCATTTCCACTTTTCCCAACTAAAACCTTTCTCTCACCTATCTCACATCTCTCCATTCTTATCATTCCATGGCCTTTTCCATACTCTTTTATTTTTATTTTTATTTCTTTTCTCTTTCTTAGTGTCGAGTTGCTCCTTTCTTTCCTTCCTTTCTCTGCTCTTTTATTTTTTTTTGCTCTCTCATACACCCCTACATTGCCTACAACTTCCCAACTTTTCTCTATCCTCCCTTACTTTTCTACACCATCCTTATTCTTGGTTGTACGCATCCCTTTATCCAACTCTCACCACTACCCAACCTTATTGTCCCACCTTTGTAGGCCCACATGGGATCTCTCTCCTCTCTATTATTCTATCTTGGCCCTTCCAATTGGCTTTCCCTTCTTTAGTGGATTTATGCCACCTCCTTTATGTCCACTTCTATACCATCTAACTTCTTATTCCTATATTATGTCAACCAACCTACCATCCCATGACTTCCTCCCTCAATAACATAATGCTTCTTACCTTTAGGTGTGTGTGTGTCTCCCACCTACCATCGTGGTCTCCATAATGGGAAATGTAAAACATGGAGTGGTATACCTTATTCTATCATTTCATTCTTATTTTCTTTAATATTTTATATCTCTGATAAATGTGTAAAACAAACAATTAGCATACCAACCACCTATCAAGTCCCTCTACATCAACTCCCCCATGTTATCGTCTACCTTTCTTCTTTATCATGACAATACCCAAACATTCAACACATGGAATTCCCCATTAATTATTCAGGTTGCATCCCTTCTCTCTCCTCCTACATATTTTCTCCTTATATTTCTATATGTCTCATTTATTAGTGCTTGTAGCCAGCCAATGAGATCCCCCAAAGTCTCCATAATGGGGTTTGGTGAAGATAAAACAATTAAAAGAAAGGACATCCAAATCTTAACAAAATATTTATATAATGAATTAATATGTCTAAATAAATATATAAATATATATAAAATATTAAAGGGTATTCTAATATTTTAGCGTGCACTTCATTTTCAACTAGCACTATAATTTATTCCCAACCATAGCTTGTCAAAATGAATGTCAAATATCATAAGTAAAATGGGTTAGTGTTGCATTGGTAGTCCAATCATCATCTTATTTTCCTTATTAAGGTGTTACCATATTTTCCTCCTATTACTTACTTAAATGCATCTTTATTTTACTCTTATCTAATATAAGCATGAAGAATAAATATATCAACCATTTAGAATTTAAAACATAGACAACTACACTCCATTTGCCTATATTTATATAGATATAAATTACCTTATTATTCCAATCATAAAAAAATCTACTCCCAACTATAATACATGTATATATACACATTTATATAATGTAAACATATATATTTATACATATATATACTTATGTGTTTGTGTGTGTGTGTGTTTGTGTGTGTGTGTGTGTGTGTGTGTGCGCGCGCGCGCGCACGCACGCATGTAATATAGATATTCGTATATTTAAAAATAGATACATTTATATAATGTATGTATGTATGTATGTATGTATGTATAAATACATATATATAGACACACAATCAATAAATAAACATATGATTATATTATAGTATCATTGACAAAAGTGCCATTGGTTAAGCCATTCATGCATGACCCCTGGGGATTGATAAATACAAGATTAATATGAAAGTCTACATTAACAGGGTTCTAAACACATGACAAAACAAGAACTAGAAAATCAAACAAGGCTAATGAATAAAGGACTTCACCAGGTTCACAATACTACACTCAGAGCATGAGACAAAGGATAATTGGATAAAAACAAAATAACACTACTTATTTTACACTACACCAATAATATGGCATAAAAAATTATTGACCACATACAAGCCAAAGAGGATGATAAAGGAGTCAATAGCAAGATGAAAAAGACTCATAAAAATACCAGTGGCATAAGAATCTTGTTTTATCATTTTTAATTGTCAAAGTCACATCCAACTACATAGTAACCTCCTCATTATGCTTACTTTGCCAATGAAGAAACCAATAGCCTAGCTCATTTTCTAGGTTCCTATATTCACAAAAATAATAATACATTAATATCATCTACACAATTCTAAATAATAACAATTGAATCCAACACTTACCATAATAATAGCATGTTACAATTGTATCAGCATGAACATCTACATCAATAATAAATTAAATCATAACCACCAACCACATATCTGAATGTAATATCTATACTCATTTTAACATCTAAAAACATCAATTAACATGCTAAATAGATTCATTAATATATAAATATATGATATCTAGAAACTATATAAATGTATTAAATGTCTAGGTTATAATAGTTATCATTTGCCAAAACCCTAGTTTTTAAGAGTAATTTTTCGAATTCTCCTCTATGTGTTTCCACTAAAATCTCATCAAGGCTCTAGTGATGCCCTAAAAAATTGGATTGAATTAAAAAATATGTGGACTAAAATTAGGGTTTCACCCCAAAATTTCTCCATAATAAAACCTCTCAAATTTATTTGACTTTGCACAATATAAATAAAAACCTAATAATCATCCTTTTTCCTTTTGTTGTATATTTTAGCAAGTGTTTTGACTCAATTAGAGTCTAAAAAGTTTAATATGAATTTATCATGATTCCAATTGGTTAAAACAATCACCAAAACTCAAAGTTCTTATCAAAAAAGTTGATCACCTTAATAAAAATTTAGATCTCCATACATAATATAAGATCAATGTGATATAAGTATACATAGATTCTTAGTAAGGGTATGAACAATATAATTCATATTCATACCATTTAATGAAAGGGTATTTTAAGTACACCCATCAACATGAAGTGAAGGTAAATAATAATAAAACTACCAACATAATCCTTATAGGTATAATTAAACAACACAATGACACTCAATGACAAGTTATTTAAAGTCTAGAGCTTAAACTATAATAAACTTATTATCACCAAGCCAAAATGTTAAATAAACACTATGGTACCAATTAATATCTTTGACTTGCATGTGAAAAGATATACCAGATGCAATAAATGAACTCATCTATATATCCAATACAACATTGAAATGAAAACCAAAAAATCAAGACCAAGTAGTCCTATATGTGTGTATTAGTTATCAGAAGATTTGTGTGGTCCTAATTGTCATGATCTATTATTTAACCCTAAAAATATAGATATGGGGAATCTAGAGATAAATGGGTAGAGATATCCTAGGGTACAAGGATGGTAGACTATCTCTAAAGTGGCCAATTATTTATGAAACTTAGATAAATATATACTAAATTTATTTTGTTAAGATATGCTAAAAATAAAAAGTACAGATATGATAGATATTATAATGATAAAAAAAATAAGATAGTTGATTCTAATATTAATACATATCTATATGTATCATAGACATAAAGTAGACTATATCTAGATTCTAGATCAGTTACCTAATTCTAGATATTATACCTTTGTAATTGCAAACACTTATATCTACTTGGGATGGTTATATTGATGCTACTATCTAAATCAGATATAGGTGTCTAGTATGGAATACCTATTGAAACTAGATACAACCAATTATATGCTTTTGGGTTTTGATTCACCTTCACTCTAGTGCATTCATATCTGGGTCATATATTGTCACTTCTTATCAAATAGCAAAACCCTAGTTCTTCATCTTCATAATGGCTATCAAAAAAATAGGTTAATAGGAACACATTTTTGAGCTACCCCAAATACCATTCTATCAAATACATATCCAAAAATTTGAATAGGGCCTTAGACTTATGTAGTTCTACCCTGCATGTTGGATTGTGTGTAAATCATGCAATGTGTGATAATCAAGTACAATAATGGCCTAGCTTATTACTTCAAAAATGTGGTTTATGGAGTGATCCTTGAGTACCTCAAACCTATAGATATGTTGTCCTTATGCCTTATATATAAATAGGATAAAATAGAGAAGCTTTACTCACTTAAGTGCTTAATTAATTATTTTTTGGTCTCTGTTAGGTAGTCTTATGAGTAGCTAAGGAGTTGTTAGGTCTAGAATGAATAAGGATTGATCTTGTATTTATATAAATTATTTTCAAGAATGTCTTGCATTAAATCACTTAGGATAATCATAGGAATATGTTTCATTTGTAAATTGGATGACTCTAGGGCATTGGACACTTGCATTGGGATAAAACACTTGTGTCAACATAGGCCTTTGACTAGCGTAAGTGTCCAGGTAGTTAAAAAATAAATGAAGGTCTAAAACTTATAGAGATGGAAGATAAGTAGTTCTATATAATTATAGGCAAGATATAAACCCTGGGTCATCAAAATAACATTAATCATACTAATATATAACTAATTAGGCATAATGAGATAGTGTATAGAATCCTTTTAGTATAAGAAAAGGTCTAAAAATTGAAGGTACATCCATGATATATATTTGCTAGGTATACAAGACTGAGGTGTTATGTAACTCAAAAATAGTGTCTACATTTACCCCCTTTAATATAGTAATTAAATTACTAGTTTAAAGAAAAAATAATGTGTAACTTTGTTTGATTCCAGCTTGAGTGATTTTTTGGTAATGAACCTGCAACCAAGAACATGTTACCGTATATAATTAGTACATATAATCTAAAATTGAAAGCATTTAAATGATTGATATTTAAAGATATCAAATTTTATGAGTACACATGTGTATTATTGTAATCATCTTACCTTTTAGAAATTTGATTTGAAATATATATCATTATGAATCACTGAAACTGAGATTAGGACAAAATATAAAATCTATAAAGTGCATATATATAAATAGATAGAGAGAGATTGGAGGACACATTCCCTCAACCTTGGAAAAATGTGATTTTCCACTTGATAGTTGAGATTAGCTCAACCGTGAAACCTAATAATCTTTATAACCTAGTGTGTGTGAGTGAACCAAGTTAATTCACACTATAAAATTGGTGAGGCTAGTTGATGTAATCAAGTCCAACCTATAAACTTAGAAATATTGAGTGATTTAATCACCTTAACCATACAAAAAATAACTAATTACTACAGTAGATTGGCTCAATATAGTCCATAAAATTCCAACTTGATGGGTGATGACAATCCCTGAAAGTATTTAGAATCTGAAACTAATTTGAATATAAAATATTAGGTGCATATTACATAGCATATGCACCTTAAATGTGTCTCATGTTGAAATTATGTATAATAATGGTATTAATATATATAATTATAACACAAATATGTATCTAAATCATATAACTATGAATCTAGTCAATTTAAAACTAAATGTGGAGAACATGTTTTCAAAACATGTCCCTACTATAATCTAAAATTAAAAATTGGTGTAAATGTGGAGAACATGTTTCCAAAACATGCCCTAGCTATAATATGAGTCTGATAATTGGTGTATGTAAAACATGTTTTGAAAACATTCCCCCACCTCAATATAAATTTAGAAACTGATATAAGTGTGGATAACATGTTTCCAAAACATTCCCCAATTGTATATTAAAAAATCTAAAAACTAGTATAAGTGTCAATGTGGAGAACATGTTTATAAAATATGCCCTGATTGAATCTAAAGTTGTGATAAATTTGGAGAACATGTTTTCATAACATACCTCCATTACATTCTAATATTTTGAATAAATGTGGAAGTAATGCCTCTATGACATGCCCCCACTAATATTCCTCTCTCTTCCTCCCCTTTTGAGGTGAATGGAAGTAGAACATGATAGTCACTTAACCTCAAAAGGATAAGATAACCATTTAAATTGTGAATATACCATATAGCATATGTCTAGGTAAATATATCATTGAAGAACAAAGAACGTATCACACCAAGTCCTAATATGCATGATGTATATCATTGCAATATCTAGATAGTAATAGTACAATCTCAACAAATAATCAAGCACACACACAAGAACACTCAAAATCAAATACAAAATACAATAGTCCAATGAGACCTCAAGAAATGGGAATATTCAATTATCACACAATCAAAGGGACATGAATTAGTTAAGTGTCCACATAACAAGGAATGACATATTCAAATGTCAACATACAATAAATAATGACATACTTAAATTTTAAAGAGGAAAATATAAGAATGAGGGTTGAAAATAAATGAGTATATTCAAATTCTCAAACAAGTAAGATAATAGCAAGGAAATACACTTAAATAAGTACATAAATGAAAGCATAAGTAACCAGCATAAACATATCATACTAGTCCATGGATCATATGTGTTAGTAAAAAAATGTTAAGTACATAGCATATCAATTACACTATAAAAGATATAAGTATGAATAAAGGCATGTGTAAGTACATATATGAGTTCAAGCATGATAATGTAAAGTGATCATAGAATGATATAACCTGGATGTACCATGATCATAAAGTTGGATTCCCTCAATATTATAGTAATGGGAGTAGAGGTAAAACCCAACATATAAAAGTGAATAAATCATGTATCTATGTATGCCTATATCACACTCAAAATATGTGTGAATATATGTGTTTATATAAAATATTTATATGTTATCTACTAACATGAAACCAATAACATATATGTCAATGAGCTAATAGAACATGTACATATTAAAAATATTTTTATATTTTTGAAAAAAAAATGAGGGGGGGCAGGGGGTATTATTGGAATATGCCAAAGAAAGAACTGCACTATGATCTCATCCAATGGTTGAGAATATAAGAGGTATGGTAAATGTATAACTTTTCTATAATAATGTGTCATATGTGTGCATAGTAGAAGTGGGAACTGTATCATGGTCTTTTGGTAAGTTTGTATTTGGTATCATTACTTTAGATATGTTTTCCTTAATTGCTAGTAGCAATGGTTTCCCAAGTTTTGCATTATATTTTGGAAAAAATAGACTAATATGTAACATATTAGAACATGATTATGATCTATGTGTGACATTACATTGAATAGATCCAATATAAAAATTGGATGTCATAACTTTATTCATATGTTCTATAACATATATCAAAGATGCAAAGAATTCCCAAGTACATATTTTGAATTCACTAGTTGGGTCAACTATAATAATGTTTTTCTATTGATTTCCATCTATACAAGGTTCAATGATTTTATGCTTTGAGTAAAGAGTGGTAATTACTTCATATGAAGGCCCACATATAACACTAGATTTTTTAGGCACTTTTTGTACTTGTTCCTTATGTATCATGTTTTGATCTTCTTTATGTTTAGGAAATATATCTTTTTCTATTTTTTTCCTTTTTCTTGGATTTTTTTCCATTTTCAATCTCTTATTTTTTTGCATTAACAAATTGGATATACCTATTTGAATGATTTACATTAGTATTTCAAATATATCCCAAGCCTTGATGCTCATTATTATCGGATATGGAGATAGGATGAGTTATGCCTTGGGAATGTTTTCCCAATCCTTGACCATGATAACCAAAGTGTTTTAGATATTTTTTCCAAAACCATATCATTTGGAAAGGTATCATTATGGAGAGGTAAACTAGGATCCTTTTCATGATCTGATTTTGTTTTTTGAACCTTTTCTTGTGCTATGTTTGGTATTTACAATTGTGTTTGATTTAAATTTTTCTTTGGTACCCACATTTGTTCTTTTGGTACTTGTGGTTTATAAGAGGTACTCATAATGTGAGTGGTTTTCTTAGTTGATGTATCAATGATATGATCACCATTATCTTTTTGACTTTGTATTTTATTATTTAATGCAAAACAATAATTTGTATGATGCCCATGTATTATATGATATGCACAATAGTATTTGGATCTCATGATAGGATGTAGATGAGGTAATTGGATCACTTTATCTCAAATAATTTATATTAATATTTTAATTGGTCTCTTAGTAATCTTAGGTGTAATATTTGGATCACTTATTTTAGACGTGCTTTGTTGTAGCTTTGAATGTGGATAAGAAACCTTGTTTGGCATAACATTGGTAGATGAATATGCAAACACATAATTAACACTAGCATGTTTTGGATTTTGGGCACATAGAATCTAATTTTCTAATAATATCATATTTGAACTAAAGTGTTGATTTTGATTTTGTAACTCTTCTATTAACTTGTTCATAAGGATGATCTAATCTTTTAAGTATTCACAAGTACAAAACCCAAGAGTTTTAGACTGAACATGCATACATATAACATTTACCTTACCCTTTGAAGGAGTGATAGCATGGACCTGGTTAGAGGGATGGTATCTACCACCCTCTTAAGGGTTAGAATGAATAATAAATTATTTTTTATCCATT
Source organism: Torreya grandis (assembly GCA_037957365.1). Taxonomy (NCBI): domain Eukaryota; kingdom Viridiplantae; phylum Streptophyta; class Pinopsida; order Cupressales; family Taxaceae; genus Torreya; species Torreya grandis. Next base: position 2,362,259 of record JARHVA010002781.1, read on the forward strand.
TTAAATGTTCTAAAAACTTATATGGGAATAATAAAAAAGAGACATACAAATGTTAGCACTCCAACATGACACAATAAGGATATAGTAATTTCAAACTATTGGTTGAGTTTTTTGAAAATATGAGATAGGTTTTTTTTTGAAAAAATAGGAAATGAGACAAACCAGAAAAATAGGGAAACAAAAATACAGTGTATGGCATATAGGTCTAAATTTACTTTATAAAGTAAAATGATAAATTTGTAAAATCCATACAATATTTTGGAAAAAAAATAAGTTTTTGTCTAGTATAAATATTATTATGAAAAATCTATAAGAAATTTTAAATTGATTTATTGTGAATTAGAAATATACCAACCAATGTGGAATGTTTCACAAGCAAAACCATAGAAAATTCTTAATAAATAATCAATAATTGTAATAAAAAAAGAATTTATTTTTAGATATTTGAGATAAGTTTTTTAATAAAATATGATTTTTTATGGAACCTATAAATTAATTAGAAAATAAGTACACTATTCACCTTGTATGCCAATATTTACTAAAAATCTATCATAACAAGCTCAAACCCTAAGAGGTTAAAAACCCTAAATCATAATTTTTTTACATTCACCATAGGTCAAGTTCACCAAATATTTAACCCTAAAATATATATATAAGGAATCTAGGGTTAAAATATATCTTAGGGCACTATATGCAATCAAATTTTGCACAATGAGATATTTTTTATACAAATTTGATGATGATGCAATGATCTCTTATTTTGTGCTCCATGTGGAAATTTCTAACTCCTTAATCCCCTTTTACTTCCCTACTCCTCATTTGACCCTTTTGGGTCCCATTTTTTTAACTTATATAGCTTCTATCATCTTTTTTTTTTAAATTTCTTATGTAGGACAAAATCATCATTTCAAGTAATAAAACTATTGCCTTCCTTTACGAAATTGCCCCTCAAATTATGTAACTAACGTGGTGGTTTTGTAATTGACATGGTGGTTCTATCCTAACAAGATGTTTATATATTAAAATAAGGGTGGTGTTGTAATTATAAGTGCAAATTTTATCACCAAAAGTGGTGGTTTTACAATCACCCCTGCATAAAGCAATGGTTTTATCCCTTTATATTTGTCTTTCAAACTTAGCATCTAAAACTCAACTTTTCACACATTTGCATGTTTTGATTAATATATTTTCTCCTTAACACCTTGTTCTCACCTCCTAACTTACCTATCTCACTCCCTCTCTTGATTTTAATTATCTTTAGTCAATCTTTAGTCATGCTTGGAGTTTCAATCAATTCAACTCCCTCTTTCACCTCATGCAATCTCCCAACTCTTTTTACAAAAAGGTCATTTTTCCCTGATTTAAATTCCAAAAATTTGCATTATACGTTGTTATTTTGAATTTTGTGTAGTCACATTCCTTCTAAAATTACTTAAATACATAGCCTCTATGGTTTTCATGTTGACTACATTTCTACAAGTGAATAAATGTTATTGGTCTAGCAATACAGTCTTTATGAATCAAAAACATTGGTCAGCATCAATTTAGAAACTCTTGAGTTGTGGTTGTGTCTCTTATCCTTTCCCATTTATTTTAATTCTTGTTCATCCCTTAATTATAGAGTAACTATAATTCACACAAGGATAAAAAATAACTAACATATTGAGGATTCTTTCATCAACATACCACATGCATTATGGTTGATTAATGTCTTGGTCAGGTTAGAGGCTCTTTTGATTTTAGTATTGTTTATTTATTAGATTAGACCAGTGGATTTATTATTGAATTATATTGATCTAATCATTTTAAAAATAAAAAATTTGATAGGGAGAGAAATTTATTTTTTTTCATTGTCTTTACTTCCAAAAATAAAAAGTAGTTAGTTTGGATTTTGCTTACATTCTAATAGATGTATTTCCTCTCCAATAGAAAATAATTCATAAAAAATTCATAGTAAGACCTTATTAAATTTTTAAAAAATAACCAACTAACATATCTTTTCATTTTCAAATTCAAAATATATTTTCTTACATATAAAGTAACCAACTAGTTAACCATAAGACTTTAGATAATCTTAGGTGAAAAAATAGAGCAAGTATGTTTCTAATTTTATTTATTTTGATGAATTAAAAGTCTTGTTCTTCCCTATTAAAAAATATAAAATAAGATTTCGTATGTATTGTTTCTATTTTAGCAAATCATTAAAAAACTTGTTTATAACAAACTAGGAAAGTTGAAAGCCCAATTTAACTTATTCATAGACAAAGAAAGTTTTTTTATAAAAATGGGTGTTGTGATGTTTTTTTAGATTATATTTCCTTTTAAATTGATTGCACATTTATAAGTCATAATTTTCATTTTTAATCCATTCCACATAAACAAAAAAAACTACAAAAACATCACCACCTAGATTGCATCTAGACAAAGTTTTAAAAAAAACAATTTGCATAATAGTATAGATTTCTTCCTCTTTATTTTGCATGTATCATAAATTATTGTACCATGACCCAACCTGGTGGCCTAATATATGTGTTTTATTATAGCATGTTTATCATATTTTGATAGCACTCGACTATTGATTGATGGTACTAAGTCCTATTTTAGTTGGTTACGATGCAAGATATCTTGGGTAATTGTGATGATTAGACTATACCATAATTGATACTCACATTGGACTCATTTTTATCTTGATATACATATACTACTAGCATTAGATTTATGTTATCTTGATGTGTATGCTACTTTAGTTTAGTACATTATTATGTTATGACCCTACCTTTTGATATTTTGAATGACAATTTAGATATCATTACTTCATGTATAGATGACTTTAATTTACTTT